>CM056597.1:47261491-47608550 GCA_029721355.1 Tegillarca granosa | reverse complement strand
TACTTTAAATGTACACAAATGCATTATAGCTGCTGTTCTATGCAGGCAGACAAAGCTTTATTAAAAGGGATACAGTATATGTCTTTTTCATAAAGTTTGTTTTCAAAGATAAAGTGAATAAAACAAAATAAAATATGGTTGTGAGTAACATGACCATATACATATAATCTTACCATTTATGTCAGCTTCTGGTTTACCCTTATTAAGCATACATCTAAGGATAACGTCATTATGTGCAACAACAGCTGTGCTCCGCAAGAGTTCCGTAAACTGTGGGGCTACTGCACCTGTAAAAGGGAACAAACTGTTTACATTTCCTGAATTCGAATGTATACACAAGTACCTATCATTTATGCAATGACATATTCTACTTTGTTCTTTTCTTTTAGGTCTACATTTATATGCCTTTTCACTTAAACATTTGCACTAATCACTTTTTTTCTTTTATCTTTCTTTTAAAGCTTGATAATTGTTTACATTTAATTATTTTTAATTTATCTGTGAAATGCAGAATATCTTTAAGACATGCATCATTACTGCTCTTGGTTTTATGTTTGTAACTGTTGACACAATTAAATTTCAATCATTTTACCAAAGTGTATATACTAGTATTCTTATGTAAAAACAAATGATTTGTAACGGAACTGGTAAAGAAAAAAGAAGGCAAATAAACAGAAAAAATGAATGAACAAACAAATAAATAAATATGTAAATAAATAACATTTTAATATTTTTAATACAAGTTTAAGAATAAAAATATAACAACTCATGGATGTGGAAACATCTGTAGCAACATGGTGCTACCTTACCTGAGCTTTGTTTAGAAGTAGCTACAACCGCTGCCTGTAAATTAGAATTGGGTGAAGTTTCTAGAAGAGTTGTATTTGAATTTACTGAATCTCTAGCTTTAAACATTGTGGGTTGTTTGGAAGAGATATTTGTTAAATAAATTGTGTTTTAAGTCTAAAACTATCTTGTAATAAGAGACCAAAGGGCCTAAATGCTCATCTGTGTAATCTGAAAATTGACAAAACTGTTTTGGTGACCTTGTAGCAAAATGTCTTTGGCTCAGGCTCTCCTTTTATCACTTTGCTTAATGATGCTAAATACCAAACAAAGTATATTAATGTCATCAATGAGTTAATGTAAGTTGTTTTTCCAAGATATATATATATACATGTGTGTATGTATATATATATATATATATATATATATATATATATATATATATATATATATATATATATATATTTTTTTTTTTTTTTTTTTTTTTACACTGACATGCTCAAATTTTGTAGACTTTGACTCAAACCAAAAACATCCTTTCTATAATTTAAAACTTGCATTCCTATTTCACTTCCAAGTAACCAAACAGTGATAGAAAAAGGTTATGCAAAAATTTTAACAAAACATTTATGTACATGTACAATATGTAGCATATCATCTTGTTTGATTGGATGTTTTGGAGATGTTTATCTAAACAGTTGATATAAAATGGCGAAGTCTTGAAATCATCAAAAGATGCAAAAATTGTCAAAAGATCTGTATCCCAAGGTTTATCCAAATTAAGATACTTTAAACACTGTAATAAATGCATAATTTATTGCTATACTCAATATATGCTGTGTAATAATTTACCTTTTGTCTCCAGGGCAGGGATAATCCTTCACCATAGTTGTAACGTAATTCTGCATGAAGTTCCAGATCCTTTGCTGCAAAAAAACAGATTCTAGGATTTTTATCAACAATCACCACTTTGGGAATGCAGTTTATATTCTTTCCAACAGCATCATTAATCATGCGCCCTTTGCCATGTGAATAGGTGGCATCATAACTACAAGAGAAGGACAAAAATTTAAAACAATTTAAAATAAATAAAATTCAAGTACTGAAGTACAATCCCAAATGTTAGTGCAAATTGCAGACAAAACAAATGTAATGAATAAAACAATATGTGCCCTCCCCCCCCCCCCTACTCAAGCATACACATACACCAAAAAAAGTTGACTGACACAAGGTTTTATTATTCAGAATTAGAAGTATCTCCTGCCTCACAGTCTTGAATAGTAGGTGTATGCCTAAAAACTTTGAGATGCTAAGACATTGCCAGTTTGCATGTTAACTTAATTGAGACCATTTGAACTGAAAGATACACTTTTACAAGGTCAACTGTTCTATAAACATACAGGAGTTACAAGCATGTACAGTACATGCAGCCAATAAAAACCATAGGTCAATAAACATTCACCCAGGAATGCCACAAACCAAATATGAAAGTTGGTAGCCAGATGACAAAAACTAGATTGGAATGTTAGTTGATTCTATGAAATCAAGAATTGTGATCTAACAGTTGCTTCATATCAAACTTACCAGTATTTTTTTCCTCCACAATCAAAAAAATATAAGAAGGATCCTATTGAGGAATCTGTCTTATATTTTTTCTCTGTTGCCAATCCTTCTTTGTAAGTTAACAAATTCCCTCCATATTCTAGCAAAAAGTCCCCTTTTAAAAACTTCTTTTGTGTGAATACACCACTTCCTATAAACAAATTCTTAAATTATTTTTTTACATAAAGCAGGGATGTCATTATAATAGGGCACATTGGAATATTGTCATGACATATTTAAATAAAAATTGTATTATGCAAAACAGAACACTGTGTAGTGTAAAGTGGTATTAAGCATGTAACATCTATTTATGCTTTCCAGTTTTTGTTCTTAAAAACTTAACTCCATTACTGGAATCATACATGAAATGTCAGAAAAACTAAAAACGCATTAATATCTGAAGTTGAGAATGTGTCTTAAACATGTTTAATTATAAAATGTAGATTACAGCAAAAAATATTTTTAAAAATAAGTGTTTATTAATGAAAATGATCATGCATATATTTTATTTTCAAAACTGATGAATTTTTACTCACCGATGAAATTATTGATAAACTTTATGACAAACCCATCCTTATCCCTTTTTGCTCTGCACCAATACAAGGCATCCTGTATTGGTGATATTCTTTTACGTTTCATGGGTATCTATTAAAATTTAAGAAAAAAAGAATGTAAAAACAATCTAAATTAAATTTCACTTGATTTTTATGAAGATATAAATAGTTCTGTTTAGAAACTACTTCTTACCATTGGATGGTTAGAAAAGTCTGGGCAGTGGCAAATTTATAATATGATACCATAATTCTTATGACTTAATCATAACTGCACATCTGGTTGAAGATGTGGGGATGGAAGATTATCATCTATGGATAGAGAGAACAAACAATAAGTCCTATCAATTATACAGGCGGCACACTGATTTATATGTACACTTCATTATAATCCCTTCTCTAATCCATTTTATGCTGCCAGTCATAAAGACACAAAATGTTTTGTGAATAAGTGAAATGATCTTGAAGTAAACTTCAAAATTAAACCAGCTTATGTGTACTCCATTTTATTTCAAATTATTGCCAATGATTTGTAAACAGAATGTTTATGGTCACCTGGAAATTGCCACGCAGTAGTTTTCACCACTGCAGTTTAAATGTTTAATAAACCCCAGTATTAAACACACTATAATTCTCAACTCTCAAAAAGTCAATATGTAGGCTAAATAATAAATGTGGCGGTCCGAGCTGGATAGGTGCTCAGGTAGCTCAGTTGTAAGAGCATCCCACTAGTATTAGGAAGGTCCTGGGTTTGATTCAGGTTTTGTAGCTACATTTTTCCTTCTCCTGTTTTATTTGGGGGCTTGTCCTACCCCGGGAAGTGGTCGACCAACAGGCTGGTCCAAGGGTCGAACCTGGTGGTTTCAGGGATTTTTCTGGCCATTTTGGGAAAGGGACCTTGATATGAAATTGGGAAAATCATGGATAAAATCGACATTTTGGGAAAATTTTTCATTAAACTTTAAAAATTTTCACATTGTCGGCACATCAAATATTTTGCCTGGAATATTTATTATTTTGATACATGCTGGTAATCACTCATTTGTACCAAATCACTCAGACATTAACACAATATCTTCATAGACTGGCTTTAAAACAAACATCTAAGAAAGTTGTTTCATGAGCTGCTCCCATTCTACCAGATCCTCATTGAGTATAAATCAAAATGTGCATAGATACAGATTATTATAAAGATATACAAGCTACACCAAAAATAATAGAGTTTTTTTTCCACTTTTTCTTAAGTTTCTCACAGCAGGATCATTTGGGAATTTTTACCTACAAAATTGGGAAAAATGTATGCTATTTGGCATTGGGAATGGGTCCCTTAACCGTACCCTGTGAGTGGCCAGAAAAATCCCTGGTTTTCAATTCAAGGTAGTTGAATTGAAAAAAGGGAGGAGATGTGGCAAACCGAGCGTCCATCTAGTATTGGAAAGGTCCACTACATATTCTCCATTTCCTGTTACAAATAAATTGAAATTAAATATTTTTCTCCACCCCCCACCAGACAGTGAAAAATAATGGTATAAAACATACCCTTTCGAAGACTTTACCGTGTCCATCAGTCCATGAAGACAGTATCGTGGCCAGCTTTTGGTCAACACGCCACGCGTGCCAAGTGTTGATGATGTACTTGTAGTTTCCTTCATTACAACGGAACACCGCGTTTGATTAAAATTTGTAGTGGCGAAAAGTGAAAAAAGAGAAAGACATGGTCATTTTATTCATTGAATAAATTGATGAGTGAGATCATTATCATTTTACAAAAATGCACATTATCTGATTTGCACATATCGAATTTATCGTAAATAGTTATATGCCTATAAGAATGCAGAAAAAATGTAGCTAGCTATCGTGGACCGATATCACCTAACAAACCACGGATTTCATCAAAACTAACGTGTCAAAAATTACCATGTAATCATTTCTAATGGACTGAGATCTTGTTAAACTTATATCATTCCGATAATTTAAGTAGAATGATAATTTTCGAACGAGATCTTGTTTTTGAAACTTGTCTTTCTTGGCGATTTCGGCTACACTTTTTCAACTATCGTAGATCTAGCATTAATAAATAAATAAATAAGTAAATTATTCTTGTTAAGATCAAATTTCACATTAAATAAGTTTTTCCTGAACTAGTTTATCCTGTATATCTAGCTTTTAATCATATATGCATATTTATCTTACTTGGTAGTCTTTACCATGTTCACTGCTACACTGCTTGTTACACGAACTACATAAGTGTGTATCAAATGTAGAAATGTCCGATTTTACACACTTGTATCGTGTGTAAAAGTAAAATCAGGACGTTTTTAGAAACATCAGTAAAAAATCAACGGCAAATTTAAATAAAATAATTTTGTTCCTGGAAACTACCTTTGCCAAAATACAAATAATATACAGAACGATAACTTTTTCTGACAACATTAAGGTGGTTGAAATGGAAAATAAAATGATCGTAAAATCACGACACGACTTTTGTCGTGATTTCCGAAAATGTCGTGATTTTGTTGGTGTGTTATCAAGTCTTTGTCGTGATTTTACTGGATTTACACACCCACACACACACACACACACACACACACACACACACACACTATGACGCACTACAGCGAGTAGGGTCCGATAATACTATGACGCACTACAGCGAGTAGGGTCCGATAATACTATGACGCACTACAGCGAGTAGGGTCCGATAATTACAGCGACTTACTGACTTCACATATGAAACGTATAACCATGATGATTAAAACAATCGCAAGTATTGAATGATGAGTCCTATTTACTATTTTCTCTACATTTTGTGGTTACAAACACGCACATTTAGAAAAAAAAATGGTCTCTTCTGGATTCCAGGAAAAAATCCGAAGAGAGAGAGAGACAACAGAAACGGATAGCGGGTTTTTTTTTTTATTGCCTTCAGTAATTAAATCATGTATTCTGTGTGTCGATGGATGTATTATTTTTCAGCTATACATAAATTAATCAACCAAACGTTAAACTTGTTTAAATAAACATGCATTTACACAGTATTGGCTAGTGAAGGCCTAAATAAAAGTCATGATGTGGTCAGGTTATTATCAAAGACATTGTTTTGTTACCTACCGTGAAAACTGTCAAAATGTATGATAACGAGCTGCAACAATAAGTGTAAATAAACAAAACGGAGGTCAAGTGAGAATCGAGAAAAAGTGTAGCGAATGTGTTCAAAGTAGTGATAATGTGCGGTATATCCTTGTACTGTTGTTAAAAACCTTACAAAATAGTTATCATTTACCCTACTGTATAATTAAAAGCTAAGATATCTAAAATTTAAATTGTGTGTGTTAATAAATGAAATAAATGTATCATAGTGACAGTGCCATGGTATATATATACATACGTTACTCATTTATTGTGCAAGTACATTATAGTAGAGCAAATATCTGAGTGTTTCTCTGGTAAATAATCAATATGTCCTCACAAAATTTCTCCCTATAGCGGAATAATAGACATGTAGAAGTTACGAACATAATGTACGTAATTTGGCGCAAGTTTACTTCGTTTGCTACTTATTTTGTTCAGTATAGAGGGAAACGGCACTGTAACCTCTAATCAGACTGATAAACATTCATCACGATTACGAGTCGATTTTGTGTGATGTATTTTCTTGGATTTGGTATTAAACAACTTTTTATGTGTAGTATAAAAAAACTAATTACAATCAACTGTCTTTTAATATGTCGGGCAAATATATATATTAGATAAAATGCTAGTACAAAAACCGGTGTATTTTTACGATTTTCTTTAAAAGTTTCAGATAACTAAAAATCGAGTCTTGACATTCGTATTCTCGATAACGTGCTCGGAAATTTGATGATTTTTGTCTATATAATTCAATATCCCCCTAACATTTATTGCAATGATTATTTTCTCTTCAAATTGTGAAATAATTAACTTTATTAAAACCAAGATCGCGAGACCTGTAACACTGTGACTATGATAATAGGAACATAGCATATAGAAAACTAACTGAATGAATAAAATAATGAAATGAAATGAAATAAAATGAATTAAAATAAAATAAAATAAAATAAAATAAAATAATAAAAAAAAATAAATAAAATAAATAAATACTGGCGACTGGAGCCAAACCCTTTTCCCAAATGCCATAATATAGATAATGTTGACAGTGAGTAATGCTGCTCCCGTCTTTCACAGTTTATAGGAATTTTAATCTAGTGACAAGCATTTATATAAGCTCAGCTCAAGATTATATCCATCTTTTTGATTATTGCCATTAAGTCTCCGACGTTATACAACTGTACCGTCTTTGTGGTTCTTCGACAATAGGAAGAAACTAGAAAGAAAGAAGACCAAATTGTTAAGCATGTGGAATCCGGTCATGAAAATTAGAAAATTAAAAAAAATTCTTAGTGCTCAGCTCCATCATATAAACAAGATTTATATTATATCGCAATGTAATTAAACTTGAAAATTTATGAAAGAAAACTACTTGATAAAGTTTGATGAAAATTGGATTGAAGTTTAGACAATATTTTTCATTTATCATTTCGACATGTTAAGATACTGAAAATACTAGTATCGATGCCCAAACGTTGGCGTAAATGGAAAAATTGCTATTTTTGCTATTTCAGTGTTGCAGAATTGAATAAATAAGTGAAATTCATTCATGAAAAAAAAAAAAAAAGCTAAGTCATAAGACGACCGTAATAATTTGAGCATCATGGTCCCCAGCAAAAAAAAAAAAAAAAAAAAAAAAAAAAAAAAAAAAAAAAAAAAGAAGAAGGATAAAAAAGGAATGAATAATTAAAATTTGTTTTGCCTTTCAGTTAAAATTTAATCACCAGTATTGAGGAGGTTAATACTGAGATGGTGGAGGAGTCTGGAGTGCCAAGAGAAAGCTAACTAACTTCCTCAAAAAAAAAAAAAAAAAAAAAAAAAAAAAAAAAAAAAAAAAAAAAAAAAAAAAAAAAAATTCTCACACATCTATTTACCAAAGTAAAATTCAAATCTACATGTATGTGATGCTCGTTGTTGGTTGGTTTGTTGTTTAATGTCACATCAGAGATTTTCCAGCTATTCTTAATGAAAAGAAGGTTATTGATTTTTAAGAATTGATCTAAAAACAAGTTTATGTATGCATGAGATATGCAGTGTGTATTATGGTCTGGCTTTTGTTTGTGTACAAACAGAGCAAGGTTTTGTTAAGGTGCTATCTCAACAAGTAATTATGCTCTTGGCAAGCATAGCACCTCCAGTCACAGTATCCTGGCACTGGGTACTTTGCCCCCTTTAAAATGAGTACCAGGTGAGAAAGCAGTACCTCAAATTTTAAAGTTTTATCTATAACCCAGCCCAGGTTTTATCCCCTGACCACCTGCTCTCAAGATGGGTGCTCCACCACTGAGCCACTGCATTGATTACTAGGTGATGAAAAGTGCTGCAATCTATGATTCGGAGCTTTAGTCCACCAGATTTTAAAGATCTCTTAAGCAAGAAGGGTGAAATAATTGTGTTTGCTCTCAAGTCAGGATTCTTTAACTTATATTTGACGTGGTTCTGGGATGGTGAAGGGAACCAAAATGTCTGAAGAAAAATGCGTTGTAACAAAGCTTTGGCACTAGCATATGCCCGAGTGGTAGACCTTGGTAGAAAGAGGTACTGTAAGTATTTATATTTACATTCTTTAGACAATCTAGTCAACGAGATGTTGGAAATTACCTTTAGACCACAAGGCCACAAAATTGGAGTCGAACCTGTCCTACAGGTGAGATTTATCATTCATATCAAGATATCAAAAGGGTAAGTTCAAGGATGGTGGGATCACCACAGTAGCTCAGTTGGTAGAGTGTTTGTTTGAATGTGGGAGGTCTTGGTGTGAAACCAGCCAAGGTCTGAACAAGACTTGAAAATAGGTAGTGACCGTTAGTTTGCCAAGAATTTAGAAATGAGAGTCACGGGGTCCTTTGGAGGAGAACCCTTGCTGCACCTCGCCCTGAGTGCACAGCAAAGGGGAAATTTTCTGCTACTTCACCCATAGCTGATGGCATCTCGATATAAATATTCTTGACTAGACGTAAAACAACATTAAAGTAATGATTGTTTGGAAACTGGAGTGTCTTAATAGCCAAACCCTCAGGAAAGAAAACAGGTCAAGGTCAAATTAGCCCTAAAACTTGTTCGCCCACTGAAATTCCGGGGTTGTTTCACCATTATTACATCTATTTCTTATTATTTAACTTCAATTAAAATCGACGTACGTAGGGCGTGATGGTTTTGTCTTATTATAAAAACAGACGTCGGAAGTAACCATTTGGTTTTTTATTTATTTATTTTTGTTTTTCTTTTCCATAAAAATGCAACGATAAAAAAGATTGTATAAATCTAAAGGAAATGTCTACAAAGAGGTAGGGGTACGAAAAGACCAACTTTCGGGTGTACAAACACAATTACGCATACACATTGATAAAATGATAAATGTACCAACATGGGGATTAGTAACTCTAAGTTATCGTAATGCTCAAAACGCGATCTTCATAAGATCACGTGGCTTAAAGGTCTTGTTAGCTACAAATTAAAAGGGTTATCTGGACAGTTGTTTTTATCAAGTATGAATTTTTTATTCACGACCCCCGCTCCCCCCCCATAAAAAAAAAGAAAAAAAAAAAAACATTTATTATACTTTTTATAAATCCCCAAATCTCCACACTTTGGACGTGAACTGGATATAAAAAATGGTTATGTCCGGAGGCGGTTTGCTAGGGTCAGTAAAACAGAAAGTTTAAGTCTCATTTCGTGTTTTTTTTTGGGTAATGTATTTAGCCAGAAGCATAAAAATTACAATTCAATAAATTATACATAAACAAAAAGAGTGAAGTTTAGTAATAGAGTTTTAAACCCTAATAAAGATTCATTCACTAACGAGGCTGTCACTTCAGGGACAACGGAGAAAACTGTAGTGCCTGGAAAAACAATTAACCGACAAACTGTCTTACAGTAGGATCTGCCGAAGTGAGATTCAATATAGGCGGTGAGAGACGCTGTGATCTATAAGTATATGCTTTATACAACCGAGGCCTTCATAAACCAAAAGCAAATGTGTAAAACATGTAAAAATTAAAAAAAAAAAAAAAAAAAAAAAAAAAAAAAAAAAAAAAAAAAAAAAAAAAAAAAAAAAAAAAAATCTGTGCTTCAGACAACCGAGAGTCCTTCATTAACCAAAAGCAAATGTGTAAAACGTTAAATTTAAAAAAAAAAAAAAAAAAAAACAACTATAAATCTGTGCTTCAGACAACCGAGGCCTTCATAAACCAAAGGTTGCCCTTATAGAGGATCTATTTGTTAACATGTAACAAATAGAAACTTAGTGAGAAACTGGATATGACCAACCTGTAAACTCTACTATGTTACAAGATAGAATCAGCCAATATTCTACTACATATATCAAGGCTGCTAATTTTGAGAAGGTATCGGAAACCGGAGAAAATCACCGACCTTCGGCAAGCGAACAGACAAACCTTTTTCACACTAAAATTTTCCGACTTGGTATTCGAAACTGGTGGTGAGAGACTGTGATCCGTAAGTGCCTGCTTTGGACCACTCGGTCACAGAGGCTGAGAGAGAGAGAGAGAGAGAGAGAGAGAGAGAGAGAGAGAGAGAGAGTAATATATTTCGTGTAATATATTTAAACACAAAACATGATTCATTTTAAGTTTTATTCACGGGATTATAAATATTGTGAAATACACAATGAACTGGAAACTGTAATTAACATAACTTCAACATGACAAACAGCGTTTACAATTTAATCAAATGCAATTTGTAAATTGATGTCTTTATTTGTTATTAATCTTGAACAATTTTGCAATTAAGTCATAATGAGTAATGCTGAAAATAAACCAGAGGTCCAAAAGGGGGTATACTGCTCAACTGGAAAGATAAATGCATTATAAATTGTTCTAATTTTAAAATTGTTTTGAATTTCATGTTAAAGTTTGGACATATCCACATTGACTTTAAACTAAGGTCATAAACTTATGTTATGATCATTTTCTGTTCTTTCTATTTATAGTAAAGATGGCCATCTTGGATTTGTGATGAACAAAAAATACGTAATCTCTATTTTCTCCTTTTTTCTATTTAAAGTTAAGAAGACAATCACAAATTTAATCTCTTCCATCTAGAGACCAAATTTAAAAGAAGTTTTTGAAAGAGCCCGCTCTATTTAAATTAAAACCATATAGATAAATAAATAAATATGCAATGGCAATCATTCTGCTTTTTTTCCTATTTACAGTAACAAAAACATCTTAAATTTAAGATCTTGTTAAAAATTTAAAAAAAATTCATCCACTCTATCTAGAGATCCTATATACTTAGTTTCGTTTCAATTGGTCAAAAGCTTTTGGAGAAGTGTTTCGAAGAATCTTCTATATCCAGTTGAGATAAGTAACACGATTTGCCGCGATAAAAATAAGTCGAGATATCGAGATAATTATCACGACTGCTCAAGACGAGGGCCGCGGCATGTCGTGTTATTTATCTCAACTTTTTATTTTGGTATCATGATATTTTCATGATATTATCTCGACTTGTCAAGATATTACGTCGACATGTTGAGATAATTTTATGTCGACTAAAATTATGTCGATGTCAGAAATAAGCCACCATACATCTTGAATTTTAGATCTGGTTGAAAATCTTTAGCTTTCTCCACCTAAAGACCTTCCACACCAAATATGGTTTTATTTGTAAAATGCTTGAATCAGAGAATAGTTTTTTCTTATTTAAAAAATCAACTATAATAAGCTGCTAATTAAAGTTACAAATAAATATATAATTGTCATTTTCCTGTTTTTAATAGTAACCATAGTGGCCATATTGGATTTGTTTGATTAAAAATTACGAACTTCAGTTACTGTATCTAGAGACATTTCAAACCAAACCTGGTTTTAGATAAGAAGAATGAAGTAAATGGACCCACGGACTCAAGGACGCTTTGTCATGTCATAAGCTGAATATAGCCAGTTGAGCTAAAAACAAACACAAAAAATAATGAAGTCCTGAAGAAATGTCCTTTGCAAAAAAAAAAAAAAAAAAAAAAAAAAAAAAAAAAAACAATGAAAAATAAACTTAAAAGCTTACGATAGCTTTCGTTTTGTAAGTCATTATTATATTTTTTCAGAGCTAGACGTCCCTAGGCTTTAGACGCTTATCATGCAAACAAAATTAGAATAACATATGAGTAGTGTTATTTTTTATTTTGTTTTAATTTAATTTATTTTATTGGTCAAAATATGCCTCTATATTCGTACAAAATGAAAAATAATAACATTATATTGACATTAACCGTTTGAAAATCAATCTACATGTTTTTAGATGTCATTATGATAAAAATTCAAAAAAACTTTTGCCATCTTTGATCATGATTTTCAAATTTTTCTACACGATGGACTAACTTTGAGGTACTATTTCTGTAAAAAAAAAATCAAAATATGGTCCTATGGTCCACTGAGAACAATGTCAGCTTTTTGAAGTAAGGACTATTAAAACTGACCACTTTACAAATTATTCATTTTATATAACAAACATGATCTTTTATTGATTGATTGATTTATTGAGATTTAGATTTTTTTCAAGAAAAAAAAAACTTTATTGCATATATTTAGGTCATTATTTCAAGATATCACTACAAAGAACTGCAAAAACTTCAAATATTATAATCCTGGGAACAATGCCTGTCACATGAAATTTTTGAACAAAAAGAGTTGGCATACCTTTGCATAGAATTCTTTGCATAAATCAACCGAGAAATAACAAACTAGATGTAAGGCAGACATGAAGGAATTGGGAATTGTTGTTTTACGCCCTAGTCGAGATTATTTTTTATATCGAGGTGATCAGTTATGGGATGATGGAGGAAACCGAATTAAAGTAATAACGTCAACCTTTGGCAGAAGAATTGACAAACTTTCTCACACTAGGGTCTTTCCGGTATTCGAACCTACATAGTAAAAGACAGTGATTCGTTTATGCGCACTTTACACAAATCGACTATCGAGGCTGCTACATAACAATAAATATATTAAACAAAAATTATATACGATATTTTCAAGTTAACTTTGCGATAATCTAGAAGACAATTTATTGCTTAATCTTTCTTATTTACGTTTTGTTGTAGAAAATGATAAAAGTGCGATAAATATTTCCGTTGAGTGAACATTGCAACAAGATGCTATTAAATTGTTCAACACGAGTATAAGTTATGTTTTCTTTAAAAATCGCTATTTATTACTTTAAGACATTATTTGAATTCGTTGTCAGGAAACCGACGTCTGCGGTTACTAAGGGCTTAAGTGTATGAGAACATGGGCATTATAGAATTACAACTATGTAATATATATATATATATATATATATATATATATATATATATATATATATATATATATATATATATATATATGTACTCGTTGCTTTGTAACACGCATAATATATATATATATTATGCGTGTTACAAAGCAATGAGATAAATTGATTTTGGTTTTGTAGTTGTATAATACAGATTGGGTTTCTGGCACATGACATGTCATAATTAATTCTTTGTGAAGTGTTATGATGGTGAACACTTTCATTACATTTCATGTTATTATATTTTTATTATCGAGAGGCAAATCGTGACTACATTATTAAAGATAGCTTGATACTTGTAATGCATCTATTTATTACATAATAAAAAAAGGAATATATTGTATTGCAACATGTATCACCTTAATTGAAAGGTCTTCTTTTTTTCATACAACTATGTTGTTTGTGTGAGTTGAAACAAACAATTGCAGATGCATACGTACCTTACAATGATCTAATTTCAAGATATAGTTAGATAAGATTTTAATATAAAAATAACTTATTTTGTTGAAGAAGACCTTTGGATTAAGGCTGATTACTTGATAGATCAGGTTATCACCGGTAGAGTAATGAAGACGATTCGGCTTTAAACATTTATGCATTTGCATAAAACTGCATTCATAGTGATATTACTTTCACTGTGCGTGCAAAGAAACGTGTAAATAAATAAATATATATATATATATATATATATATATATATATATATATATATATATATATATATATATATATATATATATATATATATTTAAATATTATCATTATTACTTCAATTTAAATACATGTATGTACATATCTATATAAACTGGTTTTTCACAGGTGGCCAAACACTTTATACATCTAAGTTGTTCCATTGTTCCATTTTCTATTATCCTTTAACCTTCACATAACCCTTACAAAAGTTGACATAACCAATGCTTGTTTACTTGTAATGTTTGAAAGTCATGTAAACCACTTGACTTCGTTTTAAAAACACCTAAATACACGCTAAAAAAAAAAAAAAAAAAAAAAAAAAAAAAAAAAAAAAAAAAAAAAAAAAAAAAACTGTCAAGACAAAAATGAACCATTTTTAGAAACAATTTTTTATGAACCTGTGAACAAATAAAAGTTGTTAAAAATAAATATAACTTTAAGGATTTACAGGAATTGTAGTTCAACTGATTTGGTTTTTCGTGATATTTTCGGTAAGTATATAACATATTTAAATTCATCGTTACCGCTTTTGAGGTAAACGTTAACAATTAATAAAACGCGAGGGTGTCCGGCTTCAGAGATTTCACTCTTTGGTCTATAATCTTGATAAATATACTCATAAATTAAATTGACTCAAAAACTTTTAATAGATTTTTTAACAATGAGTTTTCAATTTCTTAATTAGAACAATTGAATTTTTTAAAGATTTTGTTTGATGACAAATTAAATAATAATAATAATAATAATAATAATAATAATAATAATAATAATAATAATAAATTATGAATTATGTTAAATAATCTGATGGTTACAAAAACAAATACCCTTAACCTTATGTCCGGTATACGTTTGAAGTTTTGGGTTTACATTAGATTCAAAAATGCTTTCATAATAAGAGGCTCGTCTTTGATTCAGAAAAAGCAGTTTTAAATTTTCTGTTTGCTTCTTTAAATGAGGTTTTTGCTTCTTTTTATAGTCATAAATAGTTTACATGGCTAAGAAATACCTATATAAATTTTTTAAGTCATATTAGCCAAAAAAATTGTCCTCGAAAAGCAAATTGTAAAAACTGTAAACAAGCATTACGATCTTTTGTTTATGTTGTCATTGTAATGTTGTTTAATGTTTAATAAGTGATTTTCCGGCTATTCTTTAAAGATATGAAAGTGTAAGGATTTGGCTAAGAACAAGTTTTGTATGCGTGAGATGTGCGAATGTGTAGTACAATCTGTCTTGTTCTTTAGCGCACTTAGAAAATCTTTTTGTTAAGGTGCTAGTTCACGAAGTCAGTATGCCGCAGACCAAACCCCTTATTAACATTATAAACAAGTCCACATTATGTTTTTATACCGAAGCATGAAGCAATATTTAAAATTTAAAAGTCTTATGTATTACTCCGCCTAGGTTCGAACTTACTTCCTTCTCCTCTCAAAGCCAGCACTCTACTATTGAGCCACCGAGGCGCTTGACGTAAAGATCCGCTGCTCAACCAAGTCAGCATCAGTTTTTTCATATAAGAGAAATAAAAACCTCTTATTTCATAAAGTAAACATTTCAGTACCATGCTTCAACATTTTTTTCAGAAATGAGGGAAGGTACCAAACCAGATAAAGGTTGGGCATGGATGGTAATGATAGCTTCCCTTGGTATTCATATTGTGAATGGATGTTTTTTATATTCCATGGGTATAATTCACAATGCTCTACTGGATCAATTTGAAGAATCGGTTACTCTGACATCATGGGCTAGTTCTCTTGTTCTTGGACTGATATCGTCTACAGGTATTAGTATTTTCTAAATTAGATGAGATTTTCCTTAAATAAATTTGACATTGTTTTTTTAACTTTATTATTTTTTAAAATTTTGCAATACAAACTGAGTTTATTGATAATTTGAAGAGCAGATAAATTAAAAAAAAAACAATTTGAAATTTATTCTACATTTTGCTTCTTTTTTGAAAAAGCTACAAAATGTCTTGATTTTATTATGGTTGCATTGGATATTGCAGAATACAACATGTACATGTTTTGCAGTTTAAAGTCAGTTTAACCATTTAAAATTGTAATAGCAAGGCTAAGAAAACATCACATCAGAATAATTGAGATAGAAAGACGTGTTGATAACTTAGTGACACGTGGTCAACAGACCGCTTTCACAAATATTTATACTTTTAGTAACTCTTTGTTTCGTCCCATCATGTCTTCGGGACGGACATAGAATCAAATCAATTTCAAACACAATTGAACTATGAATTTAAACAACATTTATCAAGATCAAACAGTTACTCATTGGATGTTTAAGTGATCTAAAAGTAATGTTATATCTTTTGTCTCCAGGTCCACTGTCCAGTCTGTTGTTGAACAACTTTTCATGCAGAGTTACAACAATTATAGGAGGAGTAATACTGACAACAGGATGTTTTCTTGCTGCTTTCATGAACTCTCTTTGTTTGGTCATTCTTGTGTTTGGTATCATCGGAGGTTTGCTTATTTTTGAAAGCATTGTGTCTGGAATCACTTTTTCTTAATCTCAGTGTTATAAATTAATTTATTTATTTTGCATCTATATATAAAATATAACAATAATAATTGTTATAGCAATTATAATGCAATACCAGGGAGTAACCCCTATGGTTCCATCTGTTTTTTCAAATATAACACAGGTATTTTTATCAATGCATACCTATAAATAAAACACTTTGTACTCGTGTAAGAAATAAGAATTTATAAGATAATAAAATATTATAAAAATTTGAACAGATAAACATTACATTCTCTGTTTTACGAAATAACAAGCTTTCTTAAAAAATCAGTTTTTAGTAATTTAAATTTTTGTTATGTATTTTTTAGGTCTTGGGATTGGATTAACATACGTTACATCCGTTGTTGTTGTGGGATTAAATTTTGACAAAAAGAGAAGTATTGCTGGTGGTATAGCTACTTCTGGGTGTGCAATAGGAACGTTCATTTTCCCGCCGATCTTAACGCTAGCTGAACAGCATCACGGATATCGAGGATTATTTATTGTATTAGCAGCAATTTCATTACACAGTTGCTTATTTGGAGCCTTGCTGAGACCATCGTGCTTAGAGTTACAAATACAGAAAGAAAATTTTGAGGAAAAAAAACCAAAATTATTTTTAAGAGTAAAAAAATGTTTGCTTCTGTATTGGAATGTTATTCAAAACAAATCTGTTATTGCAATGTGTGTTAGCACATTTACATTCGGTATTGGTGTATATTTAACCTTTCTACATTTTCCTCACTATGTAATATTAAAGAAAACTTCTCCATTAAAAGCGGCTTTCCTCCTTACTATAGCAGGTGTTTGTGGAACGATATCACGAGTCTTAACAGGAATTGTTGGAAATTTTGATCGCGTACCGGAAATGCTTTTATATGGCGGAAGTTTTGGTCTTATTGGTATTAGCACCCTACTGTTACCGTTTTATTCCTTCGGATTTAGTGGACAAGTGTTTTATGCGCTGACACTAGGACTGTTTTCAGGAAACTGTTACCCTTTATTCAACTCTATTAATGTACAGTTCATTGGAGTAGAAAATTTAGCTGTAGCTTATGGAATGGAAATGTTTTTTTGTGGCATTGGTTCATTTGTTGGACCAATTTTAGCAGGTAAATACAAGTTAGATACAAATTTCTTTCGTGTTTAAAAATAATTGAATATAAAAGTACAGAACCTTTTGATAAAGTCCTGTCAAGTTTGAATTATAAATACATCTGTTCTTTGATCTTAGGCGAATAACAAAAATCTATGTTAGGCAAATGCAGGATACAATACAGGCAGGTTTGTTGTTTTACCAATTGTTCTGGTCAACTGTAAGAAAAAGTGTCGCAATTTCTGTAAAATATACAGTATTGTCTGACCTTTTATTAATAACAATATTCATGCTCCTTACATAACTTATGTTGTCTAGTTTCAACCATGTCAAGACATATAAGCTTTAAACAGACTTCGTCATATAAGTTCAACAATGCAACAGTAAAGTATTTCCGACAATAGTGGTTACGCATCACAACGCCTATCATCATCTTCATTTAACAAATTAATCGTAAAGATCGAAGTAATACGAAGTGATCGTTTTTCGTATAAAAAAGCAAAGAAAGAAAAAAACCAAAAAAGGGATATAAATGTTTTTAATTCCATTTTGATTTATAAAGGAACAAACTACAAGTTCTTGATTACATGTCTTTTGTTTAACCGAATTCCGCTTCTATGTTATATACGCATTTTACCTTTTTTACCAATGACTTAACTGACAGTATGTAACACTGAATTAACTGACAGAATGAAACAATGACTTAGCTGACAGTATGTAACACTGAATTAACTGACAGTATGTTACAATGAATTAACTGACAGTATGTAACAATGACTTAACTGACAGTATGTTACAATGACTTAGCTGACAGTATGTAACAATGACTTAACTGACAGTATGTAACAATGACTTAACTGACAGTATGTAACAAATGACTTGGCTGACAGTATGTAACAATGAATTAGCTGACAGTATGTAACAATGACTTAACTGACAGTATGCTACAATGACTTAACTGACAGTATGCTACAATGACTTAGCTGATAGTATGTAACATTGACTTAGCTGACAGTATGTAACAATGACTTAACTGACAGTATGTAACAATGACTAAGCTGACAGTATGTAACAATGACTTAACTGACAGTATGTAACAAATGACTTGGCTGACAGTATGTAACAAATGACTTAACTGACAGTACGTAACAATGACTTAACTGACAGTATGTAACAAACGTGATACAGTGAACTTTTATTAGATGTACTTATTCGCTAGTAATTAGCTCATCTCCACATACATAATTACTTGTTTAAATGAAAGCGTTTCTTTCGAGATTATTGTAGGAGCTCGTTTGTATAATACAAATTGCTAAATTGGTCGAAGCCAACAATCAAATGATTAATGTAGAAAACAAAAAAACCTGTCCGATGTGCTCTTTTCGGAAAGTCATTCCTCATCAGTTACACTATAGACGGGAAAAATTAATATTTACACATATTGTCACATAAGCCTCCCAGTTGAGAAATTATAAATCCAGAGTTCTTAAATATGTGAATCGAAATCCAGATAAAGAATGTTTTGAAGGAACAAACTTTATCTTTAAACATGTCAAAAATTAAGACGACTGAAAATTTTGATATATTTTACATTTTCTGTCAAGCCCATTTTATTTATTTATTTTCATAATAATGTTTTAACGTTTCAATCTCTTTTTGTAGGCATTATTGTTGATAGCGGAGGTACATATGATCAGTCCTTTTTTTGTGCAGGTAAACAGTCATGTGCATACAAATCACTTTTTAAATTTGGGTTTTTTGACATACATCAATTTGAACGTTGAATTTCCATTGCATGATTAATCAAGATCACCCGCAGTCTTGAAGAAATGTGGTATTTAATAGAAATAATTTATAAAAAACTAAAAATAAATGTTTTATTTTGGAAAAAAATTCTCAATACAATATTTGTAGGTATTGTTTTGTTAATACGTGTACTTTTGTGCTTACGCTTTTTTTTCGTATTATAGAAAACCTGAAAATTTTCAAGACAAAAGCATCATTGTATGATTTTATCTTTTTAATGACAGATCAAATATAAAACGATTCATAATTTTTTTATTATATCAGTGTTTCCAATTCTAACTTGTATTTCAATGCCTTTTTAAAAAAAGAATTTTAAAGTCATCCAAAACAATATTAAGGTTAACGCAATACAACAAAGCATCTCTTTTGATTACCCATTAGTTAAGATAAAGCAAGTAGTTTTGTCATATAACCAAAAAAAAAAAAATAATAATAATAATAAAAAAAAAATAATTAAATAAATAAAAATACCAATACAATATTTGTATGTAGTGCTTTGTTTATGTTTGTACTTTGTCCTTACGCTTTTTTATATTCTAAAATTGCTGGGTATTTTTGTAAGATAAAAGCAACATTATATGATTTTATCTGTTTCAGGGTCTGCCTTATCCATTAGCGCTTTATCGGGAATATTAGCACAGTATATGAATAAAACAGTACATAAAGTCGAAAATGACGATCAACCTTATACCATTGATTCTGGCAAGATATCAACGCATCTTTAAAATGGAAAATTATGCTTCTTTTGAATAAATCGTACTGCAGAGTAACTTTGATAACTTATCACAATTATCAATAAAATGAAAAAACAAATGTTTCTAGGTCACACAATGGATCATAACCAATACCCTTTCAATTAGCAACAATACTGATAGCGGTTTCAGGAATGTCTTTTATAACTTTTTGATACAGAGAAGATTCTGAAAAAAATTAAAAAAGACAAAACTAAAAACAATATACTTAACTATTTGGACTAACAATGTAACGTACCAAGTATAAACAAGTTTTTATTATAAATAATGCAAATATATACGGGATTGGATCTCTGATAAAACCGGATACAATACTTTTCTACTTATCTGCTACACTTATTTTTTATAATAACTTTTTTGTCTTGCTCGTTCAATTAATACCCTTTGATTTTCTTCCAAATGGTTGCAATTCATATTATATATTGCCCTGGCCCTAAATTTAATGCCATAAACTTTTATTACTAGAAGAAATTGCAACATGACACTAAAGCTTCAAACTTTAATAATAATCAGAGTACTGTATGTAGTGATATCATAAGGAAAATTAACCATGTTTTTTTTCAAATATTATATTAATAATATTTACTCATGAACAGGTGCTGCTGCTTATAGAGTAAAACTCTCCTAGTGTTTCCTTAATTTAGTAGGCAGTACTTTGTGCTGTCAGAAAATGAATTTTGTGACAAATTTTCAGCCGATTTAATTTATGAAATTTATTTAAAACTAAGATTTGTTCCCTCATGCAAAAAATTCCTTAGTTGAATTTGGATTCATATTATTTTAGAACTTTGGATTCATTTATTTTTAAGTATATATTATTTAAGTGTATATTTTTATATATATATTTATTGCCAGTCAATTATATAATCGATGCGTTGAAATAAATTGTCAAGTGCAGTGTTTGATTGTTTGATTTACTTGCATGTAAATTTTCGTTGTATGTGGGTTAAAATCCAACGAGTAAAATTTATATTTTTATTAGATGCATGATACGATTTAGGTTTCTGGCACATCAATGACATAATTTATTCTTTGCAAATTATTCAAAATTTGGAGAACACGTGAATGCCATCTATCCAAGTGAGCTTGAAATAAAACACACGTCAGATTCTCCATGGTCTGCTTCATATTTGAACTTATACCTCACTTATGACAACCATGGAAAATTACATCTGAAATAAAACAAACATACCAGTCCGTGTTCACATCACAATCCCAAAAAACAAAGTAAAAACTTTGCAAACTGGCAAAATATGTAATACACGTGAACTTCCGTCAAGGAAGTTAGGCCGGGTGCTCCGGAAGGGTAAGCACCTCCTGTCTAGCTAGCTACACCCGTCACGTGCAAGTCAATTTTGAGAATGAAAGGAACAAAGAACTATGGTAAGTCAAATATATCCAGTATAAGTTGGGATACAGTGACTACATACTTACCAACAATTTTGTGATGACGGCCATAAAACTTTTTAAGGGCCCTGATTAGCCTAGGCTTGCATTATCCTTGTGTCAACAATTTAATTGTAAGTAATTTGCTTTGTTGCAGAAAGTCCCCATGGTGGGAACAAGCTCTACCGTACCGTATTAACTGTGAAACATATACACCATACGCAGGAGAAGCAGGGATATTACTACAAAGAAACGAAAAGTTGACAATCTTGCTAATATTTAACTAATTTTGCCAGCTTTTCAAAGTTTTTACTTTGTTTTTTGGATTGTGGTTTGAACAAAGACTGGTATGTTTGTTTTATTGCAAAGTGTTACGATGGTGTACATTTTTATTACATTGCAGGTATATTATATTTCAATATCATAATTTATAGGTACGTTGAGACTTGTTATGCGTATTCTTTTTATACAACTATGTTGTTTGCGCGAGTTTAAAAAATTTATTGCAGGTGCCTATGTACCTTACAATAATCTAGTTTCAAAACATTGTTAGATAATATTTTTTATAAAAATGAAATGTATTTTTGAAAAAAAGACCTTGGAATTAAGGTTGTTATCTTTATAGATCACGATTTTACGGTTGGCGTATTGAAAACAATTCGATATTTTGCATGAGGTTTTAGCTATGTTCTCTTCAAAAACAAAAACTCTTGTTCTTTATATAAATGAATAAGTTATTTAAATGATTTAAAGTCGTTTGTAAACTGTTAAATGTACAACATAAAATATTTTATTGGAGGATAACATGCCGGTGACGGATCTAAAATTGAATTAGAACGCATGGAAGTCGAAATTTTTGGTGCCAAATATTAAAGAAAACTGTTGTTGAATGCTGCATTGTTAAGAAACCCCTGAGATGAACTTATTAAGGATGAATGTGTCATGTTTTGTTGGTTGTTTTGCGATGTTTTTTCCAAAGAGTGAGAATCGGAATAAAAGAACTAAAGTGTACCAAGGGGATATTTGTCATACGTAGAGCAGTCTCTATTGTAGCTTTTTGTTGAAGCATCGTTAATTTGATTCGACATTTACATGATGTTTCTTAATTCAACTCCATCATCACTTAAAATTTAAATGGCTATGGCACTGGAGCTATGGAAAGTGTACCAAAGGTTGTGCAGATTTTTTGACATAAAATCGGTAAACATGCGTTTTAAAATGGGGTTGAAAAAGTACCACACTTTACCAATTGGATTAATTTTCGGCGAACAAAAAAGTCGCTCAGCTTCTGGATCATAGTGAGACAGGAATCACTCTTTTGCTTGCACGGGATACCCCTCCTTACTATGGGTTTTATTGTATCATTTTAGTACTCTTTTAGATTAAATGAACATATCTTTTTTTAATTTCTGATTTTGGTTCATTTTTTAAACTGTTAAAAAACTATCTTTCCGAGATCTTGCACAATGCCGGTCTATTTATTGTTATTGTCGTTTTTAAAGATTTGGAAAATATGGAAAGTAGTTCCGCAAAACATGAAAGTTTACGCAGAAATAACATTGCAAAAACTATGTCATACTCGAGTCAAACAACCAATCGGATTTCTTGAATAATTGAAACCACACCCATTTTGTAATTATTTCGAAGTACCCCTAACTTTTATCCAGCATCTGTCTAAAGTTTTGGGTTTACATTAGATTTAAAAATTTATTTTTGGGATCCGTTTGATTCAGAAATAGTAGTTTTTATAAATGTTTGTTTGTTTCTTTAAGACATGTTATTACTTGTTTTGATTGTCAAGATAGTAATATTGACAGCGGAATACATTTATAAGTAATAATAGCCAATAGTCTGTCTTTGAAAAAGCAAATTGATAAACTGTAAAGAAACATTACTACATTTGTGAATTTAAACATGTTGTTGTTGTTGTTGTAATGTGGCTTTTTAAATGTTGTTTTATGTTGAATGAGCTATTTTTTAAGCTGTTCTTCAAATTAATGAATCTGTAAGTATTTGTCTAAGAACAAGCTTATTTATGTTTGATATATGCGAATGTGTATAATTGTTTGCTTGGTACTATCGCACACACAGAACGTTTGTAAAGCTGCTAATTCACCGAGTCAGTATGCCGCAGACCAAAACCCCATTAACATTATCTTGGCACCGGATGAACCAGTCAATATCATTTTGATACCGAAATTCAGTCAGGAAGCAATATGTGGAATTTTAAAGTCTTATGCATGACTCGGCCCAGGTTCGACTACTACTTCTTTCTCTCAAAGCAAACACTCTACCAATGAGCCACTGAGGCGCTCCATGTAGAGATCCACTGCTTAAACAGGTCAGCATCATTTTTAGCTCACCTGACCGAAATGTCATATGAGCTAATGGTATGGCGCCGCGTGTGTATGTGCGTGCGTGTGTGCGTAGTTAACACATATTTTCGACTTCTCCTCCAAAACTGCTAGACAGATTTCAATGATACTTAGAAGCATATATTGGCCAGTGCAATTCAGATTTGTTCATGGCGTTGCCATGGCTACCAAAACTAGGTCAAGGTGACCTAGGGGTAAAAAATCTTTTAAATTCTTCTTCTCCAAAATCAATGATGGGAGAAAAAAACTGATGTGATATTTGGCTTCTCTAGGGTCTTATGCCTATAGTTTGTTCACTTCATGAAATTTGGTCGAAAAATGGGTTACGCGTTTTTGCGTTTAATTTTAAAAATTTTGTAAAATGGCTTCAAATTGTAATAACTCGACTATTTGAACAGATATTGACATGGGGTTTTCAGTTTTGACTTTTTCTTGAAATGACCTTTAACATAGGGTCAAGGTCACAAATCAAGGTCATGACCTAAATTGTGATTTAGGCAGTTTTAAGCAATTTTCTTGCAAATTTTAAGAGATTCAAAACATTGTTGAACTGTTGAGCATGACAGAATTTAACAAGAGACCAAGTTTTTAACAATATGATAATCCGTGTAGGAGTTGTTGTCCTTGAAATGTTATTTTTGGCTTATAAATACTAAAAATGTGCATTAGCTAAAAAACTGTAAACTTTTTGTATGGGCATGTATATGAGAATATTGTAAGTATTGATATGATGAACATTTATATGTTTCAAGGCCTTATGTTCAAAGGTCAAGGTCATAAGTGCATAGAAAGACTGAAATTGTGAATTATCTTGAAAGCCATCAACTTTTTGTACAAGCATGTACTTTAGAATATTGTAGGTATTGATATGACGATCATTTTGATATATGTTTCAAGGTCATAATTTCAAAGTTCAAGGTCATAGCTGCATAAGTGTACTGAAATCGTTTATTATCTTAAAAACTTTTATATTTTGTACAAACATGTATATGAGAATATTGTAGGTATTGATATGACAATCATTTTGATATATGTTTCAAGGTCACATGTTTAAAGGTCAAGGTCAAAGCTGCATAAGTGCACTGAAATTATTAATTTTCTTGAAAACTATTATCTTTTTGTATAGGCATGTATATTAGAATATTGTAGGTATTGATATAACAGTCATTTTGATATATGACTCAAGGTTATATGTTCAAAGGTCAAGGTCAAAGCTGCATAAGTGTACGAAAATTGTTTTTTATCTTGAAAACTACAAACTTTTTGTACAAGCATGTATATTAGAATATTGTAGGTATTGATATGACAATCATTTTGATATATGGTTCAAGGTCATCTGTTGCAAGGTCAAGGTCATAGCTGCATAAGTGTACTGAAATTTGGAATTGTCTTGAAAACTATTAACTTCTTGTACAAACATGTATATAAAAATATTGTAGGTATTGAGATTACGATCATTTTTATATAAGGTACAAGTTCATATGGTTAACCATATGGTTAATGATTTAGAAATAATTCACTGTACTATAGTTAAATCATGTATATGAGCTATTTATAAATGAAATGTGACTAGACATTTCTGATTAACTATTGCAGGATTTCAAAGCTTACGGAATTTTTTTTTCAGTTTTTCAAATTAAGTTCTTTGTTAGTTTTCGGACATTTCCTCAGGTGTGCGTTCAGGCCCATGGGCCTCTTGTTGTCTTCTATATAACAGGAAAAAACTCAAGTTCTTTCATAAAGCAAATATTTCAGTACCTTGCTTAAACTTCTTCCAGAAATGAGAGAAGGTACCAAACCAGAAAAAGGCTGGTCATGGATGGTAATGATAACCTCCCTTGGTATGCATACTGTGAATGGATGTTTTATCTATGCCATGGGTATAATACACAATGCCCTACTGGATCAATTTGAAGAATCGGTTACTCTGACATCATGGGCTGGTTCTCTTGTTCTTCGACTGGTGTCATTTACAGGTATCAGTATTTCTTTTATTAGATTTGGCATTGTTTTTTAAACTTAATGTTTTATTTTTCAAATGGTTTGTCGAACATTTGAGTTAAAAGTTTTTAAACAAATTAAATTAAAAATCATTTAAAAATTATTTTGATATTTCTGACTCGTTTTATGTGATTACAAACTTTTAAATAAGATTACAAAAGAACAAGTTATTATTTCCCTAACTCTATTATTCAAAAAGTATCGAAGATTAATATTAAAGTAAATAAAAAGCTAAAGTTTGAATGAGCTACATAATGTCTTCATTCTTTGATGGTTGAATTGGGTATTGAAGAATACATGTTTTGTAATTTAAATTCTATTTAATAAATAACATAAATTCCTGATAAGTTTTATATGCTTTATGTGTATATTTCGAAAAATTATTCTTCATTAGTGACATTAGGGGCTGAAAAAGGTAATAGATAAAAAAGATAATCCAAACATGTTAAATTTATAAGACTTTAAATTCAGCTAAAGATACTTCGCATGAGGGAACAACCTATGTTTGACAGCAATTTCAAAAATTAACATTGCTGAAAATTTTGTCACATAGGTACATTTTCTGATGGCACAAAATACTGCGTAGTTGAGCATTAAAAGCACATCGTATATACAGCAAGGTTAAATAAAACATCATAGAATTATTGAGAAAGAAGGACATTTTGATACCTAAGTGACTCCTGGTCCATCAAAAGACCGTTTTCACAAATCTTTTTATTGTTAGTAATTTGTTTTTGCCACAATAATGCTTCGAGATTAAGCATCAAATCAATTTTAAACAGAATTGAACTATGAAAATCAACAACATTAATGAAGAATTTTAGTGATCTAAAAGAAACGCAATATTTTATGTTTGTAGGTCCACTGTCAAGTCTGTTGATGAACAACTATTCATGCAGAGTAACAACAATTATAGGAGGAGTAATGCTGACAACAAGGTGCTTTGTTACTGCCTTCTCTTCATTGGGTCATTTTTGTGTTTGGTTCGGAGGTTTGTTTATCTTTTGAAAGCTTTGTCGCAGGAATTGCCTTTTCGTAATCTAGTTATTATTATTTTTTGCATTTATATAAAACAGGATGATGAAGGAACAAACGACGTGTTAATTCAAGGTTTAAAAAAACGTGAAAAGCTACAGTTGATAAAATAGACCCATGATGCAATTACAAGGAAGTAACATCTTATGGTTCCGTATACTTGTTTCTCATATATAACGCAGATGTATTTATCAATGCATTTCCTTTTAAATTTTTAAGTAGTCTCGTGATGAATACAACAAAAATCATTAAAATTTGGACAGATCAACAAGTATTCTCTGTTTTACAAAATAAAAAGTGTTTTAAATTAACTTTTTAGTAATTTAAATTTTGTATTTTGTAGGTCTAGGGCTTGGATTAACATACGTTACATCAGTTGTTGTTGTGAGATTAAATTTTGAGAAAAAAAAGAAGTATTGCTGGTGGTAAAGCTACTTCTGGGTGTGCAATAGGAACGTTCATTTTCCCGCCGATCTTAACACTAGCTGAATAAAATCACGGATATCGAGGATTATTTATTGTATTAGCAGCAATTTTATTTCATCATTGCCTATTTGGAGCCTTGCTGAGACCATCGTACTGAGAGTAACAAATACAGAAAGAAAATTTTGGGGAGAAAAAAAATTTTAAAAGTAAAACAATGTTTGCTTCTGTATTGGAATGTTATTCAAAACAAATTTGTTATTGCAATCTGTGTTAGCACATTTACATTCGGTATTGGTGTATATCTAACCTTTCTACATTTTCCTCGCTATGTAATATTAAAGAAAACTCCTCTGTTAGAAGCGGCTTTCGTCCTAACTTTAGCAGGTGGTTGTGGAACGATATCACAAGTCTTAACAGGAATTGTGGGGAATTTTTATCGTGTACCGGAAATGCTTTTATATGGCGGAAGTTTTGGTCTTATTGGTATCAGCACCCTACTGTTACCGTTGTATTCCTTCGGATATAGTGGACAAATGTTTTATGCGCTGACACTAGGACTGTTTTCAGGAAACTGTTACCCTTTATTCAACTCTATTACTGTACTATTCGTTGGAGTAGAAAATCCAGCCAAAGCTTATGGGATGGAAATGTTTTTAATGGCATCGGTACATTTGTTGAACCAATTTTAGCAGGTTAATATAAAAGTTCTTTAAAAATTTCTTTCGTCTTTAAGAATAACTAAAAGAAAACTTCTTGTAAAGTTTGACTAATCAATCCATTTGTCCTTTGATGTTAGGCGAAATTAAAAAATATCTATGTTAGGACAAATGTAGAATGCAGCACGGGTGAGTTACTAATATTTTTTTATTACCACTTGTTCTGGTCACCTATAGGAAATTGTCCCGCAATTCTGTACAATATACAGTGTTTCTCATGTTTTAATTAATAATTATATTTATTCTCCTTATAGGACGCATGTCGAGTTTCCACCATGTAAAGACATACAAGCTTTAAGTAGACTTCGTCATCTAAGTTCAACAATGAAAAAGTACTTTATATCTGACAATGACATGTTACGGTTCATACCATCTGTCATCATGCATCAATCGTAATGAATCAATCGGAAGATTAAGTGTTCCATGTACGAGATAGCCATTTTGTTTGCCCAATGTCGATTGTTTTTTTCTGGATTACCAGGTTATCTTTTACCTCTTACCTCTTTAATATCAGTTAAAAATTATGGCTTAAGATTAATACAATCTTACTCCTAATACGCCGAGTTCTAAAAGGACTCTTTTCGGCTATAAAAGGGGAAAAAAAGAAAGAAACCGAAGAAATGAGATCAATGTTTAAAATTTTATTTTCATTTAAAAAAGAACAAACGGCATTGTTGTTTATTTTGTAAATAACAGACATGTTTGTTTGTTAAGCGAATTCCGCTTTTAGGTTATTTATGTATTTAACCAATGACGTAGCTTACAGTATGTAACAAACGTGATTTCAGTGGAGCTAATTTGTTATTAATTAGTGTATTATGTTTAGGGTTATAGTCACTATACTATTTCCTTAAACATAATTATTTTTTTAAAAAATCATTGTTTTTGTAAAAAGAATGGCTAAATTGTTCGAAGCCAACAATCAAATGATCAAAATTGCAAACACAAATACCTGTCTTATGCGCCATAGTGCTCATTTCGAAAAATTATTCCTTATCAGTGACACTATGGACCGGAAAAATTAATATATACACAAAAAGCCATAACCCTAACAGTTTAGAAATATAAAAACTAGAGTTCCTTAATTATCTGAAACAAAATACAGAGAAGGAATGTTATGATGAAACAAACTTTATATTTAAACATGTTTTCAAAAATAAAGACGACTGAAATTTTGCTACATGGAATATTTTCAGCACAATTTATTTAGCTTATAATAATATTTTCATAAAGATGTTTTTATCGTTTTGTTTTAATCTTTATTTGCAGGTATCATTGTTGATAGCGGAGGAACATATGATCAGTCCTTTTTATGTGCAGGTAAACAGTCATGGCATATAAACTACTTTTAAGGTTTGGAATCTGTTTTTGACATACATAAATTTGTTCACTAAATTTCCCTTGCATATTAAAGCAACGTAAAATAACGTATTCTTGAAAATGGTTGCAAATGGCTCTCCATTGATTATCATTGCATGTTTAAGGAAGACACCACCGCCTTGTAAACAACTGACCATTAAAAATTAAAATTTGTTTAAAACTAAGGTTTGTTCCCTCATGCAAAGCATTCCTTAGCTGGATTTGGATTTATATAATTTTGGAACTTTAGATTTATTTATTTCCAACTGTTTGGCTTATGTTTTTTATTATCAAACATTTCGGTCTTAGTGTCACTGATGAGGAATGAATTTCCGAAATGTGCACATCTGGCACATCAAAATTCAACTGGTATTTGTGTTATATATTTGCATGTAAAAGCAAAATTTCGCACTTTGAAATAGCTGACCATTGAATTTGCATTGCATGCTTCAGGCAAGATTATTTGTTCTTGTAAATTGAATTTTAATGATAATTTGAAGCGAGATTTCGTATTCTTGTAAACACCTGACCATTGAATGTCAATTTTATATTAAAGCAAGATGACGCGCAACAATTTTACGGTCCAAAAAACATCTCTTTCGATTCCCCCATTAGTAGAAAAAATGCATAAATAAATAATTAAAAAAAATATCATAAAAATTATCGCAAAAAATATGTGTAGGTATTGTTTTGTTTATATTTGTACTTTTGTGCTTACGCTTTTTTTCGTATTCAAAAATTGCTGGATACTTTCTAAGAAATAAGCAACAATATAATTTTATCTGTTTCAGGATCTGCCTTATTCATTAGCGCTTTATCAGAGGTTTTATTACAGTGTATGAATAAAACAGTACATAAAGTCGAAAATGTAGAAGACGATAAACCTTATACCATTGATTTTAACAAGACACAAACGCATATCTAAAATGAAACAGAAAGATAATACTGATTTTGAATACATCGTAGTGCAGAATAACTATGATGACTGTTCTTCACAACCTACAATAAAAAGAAAAACATCTTTCGGAAATCTGTATATGCCACACAGTGGATTATCAAACATGATCACATCCAATGACCTTTCAGTTAGCAACAATATTAATAGCTGATTCTTGAATGTCTTTAATTACTTTTCTTTATACAGAGGAGATTCTGAAAAAAATTGAAAAAGACAAAACTAAATACAACATTCTTTGCATTTTATATCAAAAAGATTTTTGTTTCAATTGAATAAAACTAATGATTATTTTTAATTTTTTTAATGTTAATGTAGGCATTTGGTCGTAAATAAGTATGTTCTTTTGTGCCCTCCAACATAACAATAAACATACCACTCGACTAGTTAGGCACTTGACTTTCTCACGTCTTTTTAATCTCGGTAACTTTTTTATAAGTAATCCTTATATTGTTTGCTTTTCTTGTCTTATTTAAAAACAATCACTTGTATTTTATCGTGAGGAATCTCGGGATAGTTGGTATTTATATAGAACATGTTTTTAAGTTGCAAATTTTGGTCATCTATTTGAAAATTTTTTTTGTCTTTGTTAACAAAAACATTGAGTAACAATACTCACAGAATCATTTATTTTGCTTTTTTTTGTGTAAGTTCACTTCTGAACTTATTATATTTGTCCCTATTTTGTTTTAAATTGAATTATTATTCATCGTTATTACCTTTATTTTGTCCAGTTTTGAAAACGTATAAATATACGGGTTAATTGCAGCATTTAATGGTAGTACAACTACGATGACCCAGGAATAGATTTCGCTTGGTGTTTTTATTCCAATTAAAGATAAAATGACTGAAAACATTTATAAAAGCAATAAAACAATAAAAAAAGTACAATGGATATTGCACACTCGTTGTAATACAGTCCAGAAATAAAGTTTTTGATCAATTTAATTTTTATCTTAAAATTACAATTGAAAAAAGTAACAATCTAAGATATACAGAAAAAATATTTACGAGAGTTTTTACGGTCTTTTACCCGTCCGTTCCAATGAAAAATTCCTTTTAAATTACGAAGGTTTAAGTATTAGTTAATTTTATCAAAACAAAGAACCTCTTGTTTTAATAAAAAAAAAAACAAAAAAAAAAAAAAACGGAGTCATACTAGAGATTAACTTTGCAATGAGTATTGTATTCATATTTAGTTAGCAACATTTTCAGTCGTCTTAATTTTTGAAATTATTGAAAACTAAGGTTTTCTTCCCTTATGCAAAACTTTTCATAAGCTTGATTTGGAGTCTTACGATTTTTAAACTTTAGATTAATTAATTTTCAAAAGTTTGGATTATATTTCTTAATTCTCACTTTTTCCGCTCCTAGTGTCAGTGATGAGGAATAAAATTACTGAATTGTGCACATATAGCACATCAACATTGAATATATATTTTTGTTAAATATAGGTAACACAATGGTAAAAAAAGAAATATGGCGAACAATCAACGTCAACAGAAATAGTTCTCAGATTTGAAAGCTATACTTACCCAAAATTCCTAAAAGTAACCAGCAAAGACAGTCCGTTATCATAACAATTGATATCCTCTTTGCCACCTGGATATCTCTGCCAGTTTGTGTACTGTGAACCATTTTCATTGAGTTTTTAACCTCACGGTAAATTTGATAGAGAACATAAGGAATAATTAAACTTATGAGAAAATTGAAACCTAAAATTACCAAAACAGTAAATTCTATTCCGCTGTTGATTTTCTTTGTTAACGGAACTGCAAAACAGACTCCAGATCTTGCATAAAATTCATCATAAATACCTAATGGTAACAAAGATGAAAAACAAGCAATGAACCAGGCTATTAAAGAAAGTATAAGAGACAATTTTCGAGATATTTTAATATTTCCAAAGGTAAACTTTACAATGAGAAATCTTTCCAAACTGATTAAAGAAACAAACATAAGAGAAGCTTCACTCGTCAGCATGGACAAAACGCCAGCTATTCTACATAGCGTGCTGTGTCTCCATGAGAAATCGTTCCATACGTAGATACCATCATATAGTGCATCATTTAGTGCAATTATCAACATATACAGAGCCATGAGAAGATCAGAAATACCAAGATTAAATACAAAAATAAAATACGATTTAGCAAAAACACTTTTATCCACACATGTCCTGTAGATTAATACCATAGAGTTTCCAAATAATGTCAATATGCCCAGTATCCAGAGTAACGCCGCTAAAACTCTGTTGCCGATGATATTTCTGCAGCTGGAAATGTCGTCTACGGAGGCAAAACAAGCAGTCCTGTTCGGTTTTATACAACAAATTGTAAATGAATCACCATATAATATTTCTAGGTTCATTGAATAAAGAAACACGTTGCTAGTTAGTATGATATTATTAAATCTTAAGTCAACAAATTTTAAAGCAATTAAATTATAAAAAGTACCTTTCTCCAATATTTGAATTTTATTGGAACTTAAATTTAAACTTGTCAAATTCCCTTGGTCTGAGAACTGGTATTTTGAAACTTGTATCCATTGTGAGCCAGTAATATTAATTAAATTAAGTAGCGTAAGACTCATAAAGCAACCTTTATCAAACGATTTCAAATATTTGTTATTCACCAAATAGAGTTCTGTGACTGCTACAAGTCCCCGAAAAGCTAGTTTTGGAAGCAATACAATGCGAGACCCTTCAAGATATATGGAAGAAATATTTCCCATACAAGCAAGATTGCCTGCTGTCAAATTTTCAAGTAGCGGCAGACCGAATAATTTTATCGTGTTTAAATTGCTGAGGTTCTTGAAAAAGTGGAATCATTATCAATTGTCTTAACTTATGAAGATGGTACACAGAATGGATCTCATACATTTTCACGTGATCGAGAGAGATTTCCATATGAAAAGTATTCGAGCAGTCATACTCTAGCAAACTCTTTAAATCAATAAGCTTCGAAAATGTATGAGACTCCCAAGAAAGAAACTGGGAAAATTTTAAAATATCAATAACTTTACTTGACATAGTTTTGCAAATTACTTCTAACTTAGAAATTTTGCAGCCTTTAGTACATAAACTGCAAAGAAATTCGTCGTAGTTTCCATAGCAAAGTGGCTTTCCATCACATATATCATCTGGTTTTAAACAGATCCATTTGTTTAGCACACCAAAACATTTCTCGTAATTCATACACTGTTCATCATTATCTGAATAAAAAATGGAATTTGAAAGTTCCCTAACTGACAATCGGCAATAACACAAATGGAAATAAAATAATAATAATAAAATTAATAATAATAATAATAATAAAAACCCATTAATTATACAAATTTATTCGTTGATATTTGTATATTTAATTATTAGTTTTAATATAAACGTTTGCAATTTCAATTTGGAATTGTATTTTATTTAAAGATGAAAAAGACATTCTTCAATTTGCAAATTTTTCAATTATTTTTATTTTTAACTTGATATCTCCAGGCTTCAAATAAAACAAACATACTAGTCCTTGTCCATATCACAATCACAAAAACAAAGTAAAAACTTTGAAAACTGGCAAAATTAGTTATACACGTGAACTTCAATCAAGGAAGTGAGTCCGGGTGCTCCGGAAGAGTAAGCACCTCCTGTATAGCTAGCTACACCCGTCACGTGCGAGTCAATTTTGAGAATGAAGGGAACAAAGAACTGTGGTAAGCTAAATATACCTAGTATAAGTTTGGATGAATTACTTCGGAAAAATTGCATTTGAAAGTGATTTTGCGCAATGAATGTCATTTTGAATGTTGCTTTTTTTTTTTTAAAAAAAAAAAAAAAAAGAAACAAGAGGCCTATGGGCCTTAACACTCACCTGAAGATATGTCCAATATTATTTGCTAAGTGCAATAGACAATTTATTAATTAAAGAAACTTTAAAAGTTTTCTCAAGTTAAGAACTCCCACAAAACTTAAACAGAAATATATCCACTCACATTTCATTTATAAGTAGCTTATATAATATGCATGAAGTAACTGTAGTGCAATGAATAAGTTCCAAATCATTAATCAATTTTAGTATACTTATGCAGCTATGTCATTGACCTTTGAACATATATGACCTCGAACCATATATGATTGTAATGCCAATACCTACAATATTCTAATATACATGTCTATGCATGAAATTAATAGCTTTCAAGATAATAATAATTTCAGTATTCCTATGTTGATATGACCTTAACCTTTGAACATATAACCTTGAACCATATATATAATGATCGTTGTCGCAATACCTACAATATTCTATTATACATGCCTATACAAAAGGTTAATAGTTTTCAAAGATAATTAGCAATTTATGTCTTCTTTTGCAGCTGTGACCTTGACCTTTCAACAAATGACCTTGTACCATATACCAAAATGATCGTTGACGCAATTCCTACAATAATCTAATATACATGCCTATACAAAAAGTTAATAGTTTTAAGAGATAATTAGCAATTTAAATCTGTTTTTTTTGCATCTGTGACCTCGATCTTTCAACATATGACCTTGAACTATATATCCAAAATGATCGTTGTCATAATACCGACAATATTCTAATATACATGCCTATACAAAAAGTTAATAGGTTTCAAGATAATTAGCAATTAAGGTCTTCTTTTGCAGCTGTGACCTAGACCTTTCAACATATGACTTTGTACTATATATCAAAATGATCGTTGTTGCATTACCTACATGATTCTATTATACATTCCTATACAAAAATTAGCAGTTTAAGTCTTCTTTTGCAGCTGTGACCTAGACTTTTCAAGATATGACCTTGTACCATATATCAAAATGATCTTTGTCGGCAATACCTACAATATTCTATTATACATGCCTATACAAAAAGTTAATAGTTTTAAGAGATAATTAGCAATTGAAGTCTTCTTTTGCAGCTGTGACCTTGACCTTTTAACATATGACCTTGTACCATATATCAAACTGATCGTTGTCCGCAATACCTTCAATATTCTAATATATATGCCTATGCAAAAAGTTAATAGTTTTTAATTAGCAATTTAAATCTTTTTTGCAGCTGTGACCTTGACCAAACAACATATGATCTTGAACCATATATCAAATTTATCGATGTCGCAATGACTATAATATTCTTATATACATGCCTATACAAAAAGTAAATAGTTTTCAAGATAATTAGCAATTTACGTCTTTTTTTGCAGCTGTGACCGACCTTGACCTTTCAACATATGACCTTGATCCATATATCATAATGATCATCATGTCAATACCTACAATATTCTAATATACATGCTCATACAAAAAAGTAATAGATTTCAAGATAATTAGCAATTTATGTCTTCTTCTGCATCTGTTACCTAGACCTTTCAACATATGACCTTGTACAATACATTAAAATGATCCTTGTCGCAATACCTACAATATTCTATTATACATGCCTATAAAAAAGTTAATAGTTTTCAAGATATAGTGACAAATATATGATTTTTAGCAATTTCCCCACTCAGTGCCTTACAATTTACTCATTTTGAGCCCTTTGGCTACCATTTGTGCAAATCTGAAAAAAGATGACCTAAGGACTGTTGTAAATGAAATAACTAAGGTATATCTCTTATAGATTCAGAGGAGAAGATTTTAATTTTTTTCTCACTATTTCCCCCTTATCGGACCCCAAGGGGATATATCTTCCTCATTTGTGAAAATAGTGAAAGGGTTTCACCAAGGCATGATGGTTACCAAGTTTCATTAATTTGGCCCAGTGGTTTTGGAGGAGAAGATTAAAATGTATAAAGTTTAAGCACGACGGACGACGCACGACGCACGACGCACGACGGACGAAGATGGATAGCAATAGCTCATCTGAGCTTTTAGCTCAGATAAGCTAAAAAGTTCATTTTTAATACTGATACCAGATAAACTTCAGAAGATTAAATGTTTATGCCTGGAACAGCATAACATAACTAACACTTTATGATCGTAACTGAGTTGAATTATAAAAACCTTCATATTAAAAACAAATAAACCATTTTAAATCTATTTCAGAAGTACCTACTAAAACAAAGGATTGACAATTCTACAAAAATTCCTGTTTCAAGAACTTTTTAATATAAATAAAACACAAACATACCAGTCCTTGTCCAATTAGCAATCCTAAAAATCAAAGTAAAAACTTTGAAAGCTGGCAGATTTAGTAATACCAAGGAAGTGAGGCCGGGTGCTGCAGGAGGGTAAGCACATTCTGTTTAGCTAGCCACACCCGTCACGTGCAAGTCAACATTGAGAATGAAAGGAACAAGAAACTATGGTAAGTCAAATATATCCAGTATAAGTTTGGATACAGTGACTACATACTTATCAACAATATTGTGATTACGGCCATAAACATTTAAGGGTATTGATCAGCCTAGGATTGCAATATTCTTGCACAAACAATTTAATTGTAAGGTGTTTGCGTCGTTGTAGAAAGTCCCCATAGTGGGAACAAGTTCTACCATAACGTATTAACTGTAAAACACATACACCATACGCAGGAGAAGCAGGGCATATTACTGCAAAGAAGAGGAAAGTTGACAATAGAAAAATTGAAGTCATCACATTTGGCCTATAGCTACAGATGTAACCTTTTTTATATTTCATAGTTAAAACGATCATATGTTATTATAAACGGTCATCTGTTGAATGTATTATTGATTACAAAATTGCCAAAATCTGAAACTGATAAAAGGCAACAGTCAACAAGAGCAATATAATGAAGTTAAAGAGAAGTAATAAGTAATTATACCACGCGGCATCAGATTTACAGCTTTCATTTCAAACCCAGTAAATGTAAAACGTGACAAATATTGTCTTTTATAGACGGCGTTTTGGTCTCCAGTTTGTTTATTTACTATGGTTATGCTGTTATCTGTCACTGCATACAAATCGCCGTCTAAAAAACCAAAACAACAGCACCAGCTTAATATCATATGCAAGGCAACAGAATAAGTAGAAGGTTTAATAACATCAATTAAAAGATAGTCTGCAAAGATAGCTTCCTTGTTTTGAGTTTTATGATAATCGAATTGAATTTCTGAAATTAACTGAAAGCTTTTCTGCGAATTAATGTTTTTAGAATAAAACTTTTTGTAAAAAGTGTATTAAAACTTCAATGGTTTTTACATATTGTTTTTATTCAAGATTTAGTCAGTACTGCTATAAATTATTCGCATTGTCGATCACCATTTAAAATCTCGAGGGAAATAAAAATATTTATCGAAAGGCTATTTTAAACGCTGTATCTTTTTATTTGGTGACGTCAGGTAATACGTTTCAAAACTGTTCATAGGGGTTCAATAAAATGTATAAGCTTTATTTTATTGTTTATGTGAGAATGATAATTGCAGTAACACTAGTATTTTAAAAATATTTGATTTGATTTTCACAGTCGAAAAAGAAATTTTAAAAATTGTATTGCGATTTTTAGTAAAGCGATATATGATTGAAAATTCTTTCATTTTCAAAATGCAATCCGTCATATCGGATACAAATAGTCCATTTAAAGTTATTTAATAATAAAGTATGAATTATTAAGTTTATTCTGTATCTAATAAATATTGATCCCAGAAATTATTTTTTCCGTCACGAAATGATTTTATTCTTTACAATCTAAGAGTCCTAGAGAGACCAAAGAGTTTTATTGGTCCTAGAGAGATTTATTTCTCTTCTGGTGATACTTTGCCGTTAAACAAGATGGCTTTATTATTGCCTTTAAAACAACTAACTGTTCTTCACTGCTCACTCTTTTTATTATACTTACTAAACATTACAAGCTCGAGTATAATTGGATATATTTTGTGTGCTTCTTTAATGGTTTTTAAATTTTGACCATCAAGACTCATCTCTTCTAATGTTTCTTTTTGTAGTTTATCCATGTTATTTATCCTTGTATCGCGTAAAATATACATCTTTAAATTCAATAGATCCAGCGTCGTAATGAAGTGCAAAGATTTTCCAATAAAAATTTTATTCCATTTACATGGTCTAAATGACGAATCGTCAAATGTGTTTAGTTTAAAACAATACAAATTAATATTAAAACTATTGCCAGAATAAGATCCAATGTTTTCAGTCCCAGCAAAATATAAATATCTGGAAAGAGATCAAAGCGAGAAAAAATATGTTTCAAAAAAATTATCCATTTGGAGTGCTTAACATGAACACATATTTACTTTATTTATATTGAACATAAATGTTAATTTAAATATTTTTAGTCATTACAGTCGAAACATTAGGTGTGCTGAATAAATAACAACTACAATTCCCGTTTTTTTATGTTTTCAGAAGGATGAGATTAACATTTCTTGTTTAAAAAATACATACCCGTTAAGGAAATCAATATACACCGCCCTTATTAGAGCGAGACCAAAAACGCTTTTTAAAGGATTTACTGTATACAGTTTAGTCTCCTGATTGGGCTCGTTGATATACTTAAGGCGCCATATACTGTCACTATTCCACCAGTATATAATATTTGATATCCAGTCTATGTCTATTTGTAGTCTCAACCTGTGTATGCGAGTTAATATTATTTTCCCTGTAATAAAGAAATACAGAAACATTTATCTATATGATTTTTAAAAAAGCAATATAAACTAAGACGTCATACATAACTTTAAAGCAAACGAGAGTCAAAAACAAGATGAGAATATTTTAGGCAATACTTAGGACGGTCAAAAGGCAAATTGATTCTCATTTGTCTCGATATGCCATGCAATGGACACATGCAATTATTTACAGCTTTATCTTTACTATTAAAACTTATGTTCAAAATTTAATGTCAAATACATATACTGTACTACAGTATTTGTTACTCTAGATTTTGTAATATATATTTTTAGATAAGACGGCTGCTTTATTTCGCACATCTTAAGACGAAACATTCGGGAAAACGTTAAAAGCAAAACAACCTTCGAAAATAGTAAGAAGTATTAATATATCACAAATAAACAAGTACATATACAAATCACAATTTTAAAAAGCAAAGTAAAACTTTTAAAATGGCTGTTTCAGTAACACATGGACTTTTACTAGAAAAGTGAGGCCGGCTGCATCCAGAACGAGTTAACTCTTCCTTTGTAGTTAGCTGCAAACCTGCCAAGTGCAAAATTAAATTTGAGTATAAAACGAACATGGGATGTCAAATTCCCCAAGTATAAGTTTTAGCACAGCGAATACATACTTATGAACAATCACGTGATAAAGGCCATTTAACAGCAGCGTATTATTTATTACCATTTCCGATATACGGGAGCCTTATTATATGATTATCCTCCATCCGAATCAAATATAAATATCTTTCAACCGGATTAAATGCAAAGTCTTGAACTGTGACGTTTAAATGCATGAAAAGAGTTACTTTTCTTTTGATATCAATTAACACTAATCCCGCTGAACTTTTTGACATAAGAACCAAACCCATGTCTGAAAAAGAAAAATTAAAAAATTTACTTGCAATTGTTTTGTGTCATTGTTGAGGAATAAATTTCCGAAATGTGCACGTACAGAAGATCAAAATTAAACAGATATTTTTGTGGAAATTTTACTGCCCCTGAGCGGGTACTGCTGCTGGTGGAGTATACCTCCCCAAGGGTATCCTAAACTGAGCTGAGGAGGCAGTATCTTGTGCGGTCAGAAAATGTACAAATAGCAAAATTTTCAACAAACTCATATTTTTAAACTTATTAAAATTTTGTAGAGTTTTGGATACATTATTTTCAGATGTTTGGCTTATCGATTTTATCTATCAAATTTTTCCTCTCCTTATGTCTCTGATGAGGAAAATATTTCCGAAATGTGCACATATGGCACATCAAAATTTAACACGTATTATGTTAGATATTTGTATTTTTTTCATGCATCATTGTGAACAAATTAAAACTGTTTTTAAACAACAATTTCAGTTAGTGCATTTTTTTAAAGTGAAAGAAGAAGTTGGTGATCCAAAACAATAAAAAGAGTAAACATCAATCTTTAATAGATATGTAAGAAGAGCAACATCCGCATCTTAAGTTTTATAAAACGTTTTTCAAGTCTGATATTATTTGTTATTTTCAAAGTAAATGCAAATAAAACAGAAAAAGAAGTTTCAAGGAGTAGCTATATAACAGAAACAAAGCCTATTGGTAAACCCACCGAATAGCTAACAATCTTCAGTTTGATTGGAGATGTTGAAATGATTTCCTAAGATTTTCTAATTTGTTGAATAATACAATTTCAGCAAAATCTAATATATATAAAATGACAGTGAATACAAAGGTGAATATAAATATAATCTTAACATTACTTACATTAATCTTAATGTAAAATATAGCGTTTATTAAAATAAGAAAATAAAGTTAAAAATTACGATTTTTACATGTATTTAAACTTATTAAAATGTACCATTTAGCAAATTTTTTTAGCCGTTTAAACTTTGAAATTTATTTCAAACGAAGGTTTGTTCATGCAAAACATTCCTTTGCTGGACTTGGATTTATATAATTTTGAAACCTTTGATTTATTATTTTCAACTGTTTGGCTTATGTTTTTTATTTATCAAACTTTTCGGTCTTAGTGTCACTGATAAGGAATGAATTTCCGAAATGTGCACATCTTGCACATGTAAATTTAACTGGTATTTGTGTTATATATTTGGTACAAAAATATATAATTAAAGTAAAAAATAAATGGATTTGTAAATAAATAAATAGACAAAAAAGAAAACTCTTTAGAGTGGAATTCAAACTTAGGCGGTGAAGACGTTTTGTAAGCTGACGCTTCAATCAGAACGGATACCAATATCTCCATACATATTATATTCAATGGCTATCATTACAAAGCAATTTCAATACATTAAAACATTTGTTAATAGCGAAAATTAAACAAGAATAATTTTGCCTTATTAGTATTAACATTCCTGTCAAAGAAAGGTTCAAACATAATTTGACAGTATGCATACGTATTCTAAAAGCGGGACAGAATATAATCGGCTAGCGATTTTATAAAAAGATTAGTAAAACTGTTTTTCATCAATCACCCAGAAAAAGCTTCACAATTTAAAGTTAAAAGACATCAATTAATTTTATTTTTTTATATTTCACTTATAAAACGTCATGACAGAAAATAGGTTACATGCCTTTAAAATATACAAATATATATTTTGGAGATAGCTTATTTATTATTATTGGTGCATATATTTTTTACTCTCATTGTGTACCTCCAGTGCAAGTTTTGTTGTCAGCTTGTAGAGTAAACCCTTTTTTACACGCACATTTATGCGAATAAACCTCCCTGCATGTTTATACAATACATTCCGCATCTTCCATTTTCAGCCAAACATTTTATTACTGCTAAAAATAAGATCTCAAGATATTTTAAATTGTCAAATTTATAAACCTAGTGAATTTATGCAATAACATTATTAATTAAAATGAAATGAAGGAAAGACAGAATTCACTAGCAAAACGGGACATATCTAACTGAAGCCAATGTCATGAAACACAATAACAAATTCATAAATAGGTCCATATTAAATAGACCTTTCTCTCATCAGGTGACATAAGTTTAACAGCTTTTGGTTTAAGTGACCTATATATTTTGTTTTGTAGAATATATGCATAGTCTCACTTTCACAAATACGTCTCAGTCATTTCTTAAAACACAGTAACTTTTTAAATTAAAAAAATCAACGTTAAAATTTTCAATTATACGTGTCTAAAGATTTGTAAAGATTACGTATGTTTACTAAATAAAAGCACAAAGATTTTAAAAAAAAATCTATAAGTAAAAAGTGATTTTATCAAAAATTTACAAAAAGCTTATTATCCAGGTTTATGTTGGTTTATCACTCTCGGTTTGTAATATTTTGTTGTTAAAATCGCACAACGGCAATTGTTTGGTATTACTTAAATATATATGACATGGACTGGTAGTGTTTGTGTTTTATATCACTGATAGTACTTTCCATTGAATTCTTCGACACTTAAGGTCTAAAACCCAGCTTGCAATGTTGTTTACATGTTAACCTATAAAATGAATATTCTCAAATACTAAATTGAAAGTGGCGATGTACTAATTTAATTATTTTTAAAAAAATTTTTTTAACAAATTTAATATTTTTATAAATTGATATATCATACTTACAACAAGATTTCTTGTCGGCCTTTAGTACATAACGATAATCACATTGACATTTATAATACTGGTTTTCTTGGAGATATTAAACACAGTTGAGAACAATTTCCGTTATTGAAACTTACACGGACTGCTGCCTGAAATACAGCATTAATTTTAATAAAATAGCTAGATTTAATTGATAACATTGAAATCAACTACTCTATTCAAGGCTTATAATTGATGCAAATTTTTTTTCAAATCAATTTGTTTTGTTTACAACAAATTTGATTTACTGTGCTGCCTCAATTTAGGTCACATATAGTGATATAAGGTTTTTCTTTTATTACACTAATCGATAGTTATGTTATATAATAGCAAAGTTTTAACCTTTGACGTTTTGACTATTCTGTCATAGACCAAAATTCAAAAAGAGATCTGTCTTAGGAAATATTCACCTATTGTTTCCAGATTGTTTTACATTGTTTTACTTATCTCAATCAAAACAGTAGCATTGCTTTTTGTAACGCTGGGCTACTATAAACCAATTATTGTCCATTCAGAGCCATCCGTTTAAATGGAAATGGATAATGTCATTCAGGATAGTCTAATAAGATAATAAGAAGCGAAGAAAGCATGATCTTTCACTCACTCTCTGTAAAGTAACTATTTCTTACATAAATATTATGCAGATTTTGTTCTAACCCTATTGTGACTATAACCCTTAATTTAACTGTAACCAACAAAATAAATATATAAATATATATATATATATATATATATATATATATATATATATATATATATATATATATATATATATATATTGTGTATGTATGTATGTATGTATGTATGTATGTATAAAATTCTAACCCTCAATGTAAATTCTAATTTGAAGCTTTACCTTTTTGTCTCATTCTATAATTGAATACCGCTATCCCTTGAATAGTGTTGTTAAATGAGTAGTAAATGGTTAGATCTCCTTTTGAGTGTTTATTTATATTATAAATAATGCTGTTGCCATTGGTTGTGTACTCTGCTATGAATATGAATTCGTTATAAAGAAACATATCCGTAATACCAAATCTAGATCTAATAACATTTTCTTTATCCTTGCCAGAGTAACTGCAACGCCACATCTGCCTACTTCCATCGGTATTCCAGTAAACCTTTTGCTCCTCTAGGTCCAGGGCCAGTTGAGTAATTGAAATCTTGGGTGTAAAAACAATAATAAATCTGCTATACTGATTTCCATCCATTCCTTGTTTAATAATCGCCCCAAAGGTTCGCAGGGAGAAGAAAACCATACTGGCAATTAAAAAATAACGAAAAAATCAATCCAAATCAAAAAGCAAAATACAAAAAGAAAATTTTTTTAAAAAAAGTTGTGACTTACCCGCTTTCATAATCTAACGAAAGTCCAGTTGATCGTGCTGAGTGCTCAAACATTGAATGTAAGTATTTGGAGCCGCTTAACACGACAAGAAGAGTAGAATCTGTTCCAAATGATGTTGTAATCATGTAAATATTCTTACTTATCCAATCATAGGCCATTAAGTACGCCTGCAGGGGTAGAGATTCATTTATTGTTTTTCGATTATTTGTAAAATTTGTAATAGTTGAACTTTGTAAATAAGTCGAAAAAGATCCGGAACTAAAAATAAGATCGTTGTCTGTTTCTCCATAATCCATGTCGAAGCATTTAATTGAATCATGGCTGTTCAACTTCTTCTCGGATTTGTTACGGATAAGGGAAATTGTTTTGCTCAATAACGAAAAGGCAATAATTGTTATATCTGTAATAAATTGATAAATATCATAATGTTATATATGGTATGCATTATGTACGGTTTTATCATTTTGACACCTTATGTCAATAACAAAGAAAATTAATGATATTGAACAGTTATGAGAAAAAATCTAACGGCAATTTGTCAGAAACCAGCCCGCGGTTAATCATAGGCGAAAATACTTTCAGTCGGGACAAGAAAGTAGCTTCATATATATATATATATATATATATATATATATATATATATCCTTTTTGGCACTATTACATCATATAATTAAAAAAAGAGATACATGTACACGGTAAAGTTTTCATTTTATTTCAATGCAGTACTTTTTTACAATAGAGTTATATAACAACGAATTATTATTAAATTTAAAGCTCATTCCGCTATGTTAATATTTCTTTAGAACATTTTCTTTATTTATTTCAAGTTTTTTCTCTATTACTTGTGCGACACGATTAGGGTTCTTACTCCATAACCTTCTTATTCATAATCATTATGTTGCAAAATCACTATAAATATTATTTTAAAATCCTGGTCAATGTCAACCAGCTTTTAATACTCTATAGAGCTTCGTATCGAGTATTAAGTTTCAGGGAGAGAACGTTAAATATGCATAATGTTTAAAAGCACTGAATTCATCACTTAGTTTATAGATTTTAACTATCTGAATTAGTTTGATAAAAACTGCATTAACAGGTCATCGAATTTGGCTAAAATATCAGTCTTATACATTTCTTAGAGAAGTTGACAAACCAATTCAAACATTAACATTCATGGGCTATTAAAAGTATGTTTGATTTTTGACTGGCAATTTTAAGCATTTAACTATCTTTTTAGTGATGTTGAAAACTTGTTGGTGTCCAATAAGTGCGATTACAGGTGGCCGTGAAGGTAAAAATTGTTTTATTTCTGTAATTGATTAATATATACCGTCATTTCTTTTGCATGTTATGTTGTCAACCTGATGGTAACCTGCTCCACAAACACACTTGAAGCCAGGTGAAACTTTAGATGGTAGTAACAACTGTGTACAATTTGCTGTATTCGTTAAACTTCTTTTTTCAGCTACAATTCAAGATACAAAACTGTATTATTAATAAATGTTGATTGATATCACAAAAACAAGAAAAATTGTTTGTTTCATTTGATAAATTGTTAATATATCATTATTTTGATATTGATTAGATAAACAATATAAATTTTCATTTAAGATGCGTTTGAATGGAAACTAATGGTATGATTTTGTCTATTATTGTAATTTTGATATATAAACGGGGGCTTAGATGTATTTTTATAACTATATAATATAACTGTATATCTTATAGAACTTATAGAACTTCGTTTTGTGCATAATTTTATGACACCTGATTTCTATTTGATGTACAAATTTCAGTACCGATAAAATTAAAGATGAATTACTCGGACAAATAGGTCCAAAAATAGTTCCGATTCAGCTAACCTAAAAAAAAAATTATTAATGGCTTTGTTAAGCTTGCGACAGGACGTCCAGACATGACAAAAATGACGTCATTCAACACAAAACTTCATAACTATGTGCTTGTTGAGCTTGTTGTTTTTTCGCTAAATGTATTGTAAATTTGAAAAACATGAATGAATCAAGAAACAAACAAGTTGACCCTTATGTTATCATATTATATAAAAAGCTGCTCAAGGTGTTATGGATCCGAGATTTAAGAGTTATTTATCACACGACAGGAAGTAAAAGTTTCTTTAAGTTTTTCTTTAATTCGTGTCTGGTTGAAGTAATTTATTTTTTGAGAGTATTCAAGTTATATAAATATATTGTTTTCACTACATGTGCTTCAAAGATGCAGTAAAAGTACCAGGGATGAGATTAGTGAGTTTAGGAAAGTCTGATTGATGACCGATTTATCTTCCCATCTTTGTTTGATTTTCTTTACCGATATCCTTGTTGCTACCACAATTATTGCGTGCATTTTTTTGTCACCAGACGCTGTTTTTTTTAATTATAAATCTATACAATGAGTTAGTTATTTAAACCTCAAAAATAGTTTAAAAATCATAACATTAAATAACCAAGGCAAAACCGAAAACGACAGCAACTCTAAAGAAAAAAGGAAATAAGTTTACCTTGCAAAATGTTGTTTTTGGGTCAAACAGTTTCATTTGGATTTTAATCGTTGTAGCGGTCAAATTATAACCGTTTAAATTTGAAACACGGTGTATGAGGATCGAATCTGGCAAAACTGCTATTTTTTCTGACCTCCCTGAAGACAACAATAGCGCTTTAACAGTAAGTGCGTTGTAATGAATCCAATAAAGTATGTTTTCATGTATATCTATGCTTGTAGGCAAAACATTCTCTGTAAATTGTTTTACTAGTTCAAGTTTTCTACCGTCGTAGGAACAACGCTGAATTTTCCGTAATATTTTATCAGACCAATACACAAGGCCTATTTCTCTATCTAAACACAATGACATTGCTTCTACAATGTAATATTGAAATCAATTATGAGAATTTAAAAAAAGAAAAATTATCTAATAAAAAATTTCATACAAGTTTAGAGGTTCCGCAAATAAAAACCAATACAAAATAAAGCTTTTGTCAAAAGAAATAAAATCAAAGCATAAATTTTGCACAAATTTGATGTCCGACATTTTGAGTTTTAAGATTGATGCCACTAATCAAATCAGATCAATATGAATATATCTTGAACATTAGCAAAAAGTACACCATGATGAATTATTTAATTTAGATTATTGTTAAAGGAAAAAGATAAACTGTCTTTTTGCATTGAAATATTCCACAGTTGATATTCTTATGTGTTAACACGTTTTTGACGACATAAATGCCACATTGTTGCCACTTTTCTTCTAGCATGCCTTCTTCCAATAACCTGTAATTGTTCTTAGCTATTCACCTGTACTAACTACCGACGATCCCGTTACAATGACTTTTCTAGATTTCTCAATACCGCCCATGTCAGCTGTCTCTATCCCGGGAGACCCTCCAGCAAATGAATAAAACAATGACCTGTGTTAAAAATTAAAATCAGCGATTTTAAAATGCTCAAGGCAACAGTCAGTGCTCATTGAAGTTTTAAAGAAATCGTATTTTTAAGTAAGGGACTCTAACACAGAATGTATATATTTCTGTAAAATACATTTATTTGATTTGTAAAAAAGTCTCTAAAATGTATAGTTAATATTTTCTTTTCTTTAAGAAAACAAGTTAAATACAATTGCTTAAATAACTTCCATGCAGCTCCATGATGTGTCCGTTTTAAAACTTTTAATTTTGTTAATAAATTAAAAGACATTTTGCAAGAAATACACATGAAAGCTGAATATATGGAAACGATTTTAACAAAGATCATACGGTTGAGAGAGAGAGAGAGAGAGAGAGAGAGAGAGAGAGAGAGAGAGAGAGAGAGAGAGAGAGTATACTAACGCTGTATTGGAGTCTAAAGCCATGTCAGTGCCAACAGATACCTTGTACAGTGTTTTCCTATATATTCCGTTTAAATCGGCAACTTCCAAAGTATCTAAACCAAGCCAATAAATGTTGTGGCCTACCCAGTCATACTTTAAACTGGTGGGTCCATAAACGTATTTAACTAGTGTAAACGTTAAATCTTCATTTAACCAATGTTGCTTCAATTCTCCAGGTATACCTATTGCTTGTGTTATAACAGACACATCAGCACCAGGTAAGATTTCGAACGATAATGTGTTGACAAAAATAGTCATATTTTGACCCGGAGCCATGTTGATTATACCATCACTTTCTATTATCTGAACAGGAACAGACTTGCCTCCTGGTGAAAAAATAAAACATGAAACACCTTTCATATAAATGCAAAGTCACTTTGCGTTCCGCTCTTGATTAATCATAGATTCTACCATCGTGATGTCGCTCCATCACTTCTTTGCATCTCAACTTTAACACTTCCATTATTTTATTTCGCTTCATCACAACGTTTTACCTTCCCGTTAAGGTCCCTTTATGTCTTCTACTAATTGCTTCGACTTAACACGTATTACCTTCGACTTAAATGACATTAGATGTTTCTTTAGTGTAATACACTGACATATGCCACATCCAAATGGCGTATATTTAAAAACAAAAAACATAATTCTATAAACCCGACATTTATCAGACTATTTAGTTAATATTTATATGATGAAAAGCTTAAAGTGATTTTAGTTATGGTTTTAGTCTTTTAAACATGTGTTAATATATTTTTCTAAATTGTTTTCATATTTCTCTTATAAATTTAAAAATATGTTACCATCTTGAATCTGGAATATAAGTTTCACAGCAATATTTTCTAAAATAAAAATTAATTAAAATTATTAATATAGAATTAAAGTAAGTTGAATAAAGAGAGAGAGAGAGAGAGAGAGAGAGAGAGAGAGAGAGAGAGAGAGAGAGAGAGAATAATGGATAAACGCACTTAAGCTATAGTAGGATTGAAAGTTACAACGTAAATAATTTTTTACCGTCTTGAGAGGCTGCCACCCAAAATTTCCAAAGAAATAAACACAAAATAAACAATGACTTCATTTTATCTGATATATCTTCGTTGCAGTCGGAGTAAACCAAACGATAGATACGTTATATATATATGAATTAATATAGCTACAAAAAAGTTAGAAACAAAAAAAAAAAAAAAAAAAAAAAAAAAAAAAAAAAAAAAAAAAAAAAAGAAACAAATTAGCAAAAAAGTATGCTATTGTATTACGTTCAATCAAATAATGATTGAGATACACTGTTTTGATAAGATTTTAAAATATCTGTTTTACTATACAAATATACAAAATAGTTCTGGAAATTCGTAACTGAAATAGAAACCTTGCTAATATAATAAACCAAACAGTTTTCAATCACTGAAGTTGTTGTTTAATTAGTCAGACACAATGAATCGAATCACAAACATGTTTAATATTACTGAATAAAGCACAAACATACCAGTCAAAGATGTAATTTAATAAAACACAAAGTTACCTGTATATACCAAACACAGGCACAAAAGCAAAGTTTAAAATCTAGCTAATAATGTTAAAATGTCACAAGGGAAGTGAGGCCGGTTGCTCAAGAAGAGAAAGCACGTTTTGTCGAGTTAGCTACACTCGCCACGTGTGAATCAAAATTAAGAATCAAATGAATGTGGTACATATGGAGCAGTGCAAAATTATGTCAAACTTTAATCGAACTTTGTTTCATTCACGGCATAAATCAATTTGATTTTAGTCAAAAAATTACCCTCGAACTGTATGATTAAAAGTACAAATTAAAAAAAAATGTCTGAGAAACCTCTGTCCATGATAGTTACAAAATCAAGTTCTTTTTGCTACACCTCGTATCATGGCCTTCATATATTGGCTACCTATTTAAATTAATATATATGATAAAGTAAAAATATGTGTTATCTTTGTATCATATAGTGCTAGTATTATAGAAAAAACAGCACATCGCTATGTTATCGCAATATTTTTTCGACGTCAGTTATGTTAAGAATGAAAGCCTTATCCTTTCAAATCATTAAGTTTTTATCTATTTATATCTTATTCACAAAAAAAGGTTTCCTATTTCATCCGAGAATACTTTGCAATTATACCTATGAATAGAAAATTAGTTTTTAATATATTTTCATTAGTCATTCCATTACCTGCATCACTTCAATTGTAAAATTATTCCGTTCGTTATTTTAGATATTTCAGATAGTTGAATATAATACACTAACGTATGTGTGGAAGTGGAATTGAATCGATTATTGAATACAATCAGCGGGAACAAGTCCTTGTTAAGACAAGTTTTGGTGACGTTTTGTAACTCAGAATAATAACTTTTTAGTAATTTGTATACATGTAATTATAGTATCTTATCTTATTTTTGTAAAACATTTATTGATAAGATAAATAGCTCAGATAGCAAAGTAAGATAACGATTTTTTTTAAAAAATTCAAGATCACATGTTTTCTGTTTAATCGTTTTTTTCGATTAAATCATATAGACACTGTTTTCTAATTTTTATCTTTTCATTAAACATGCTTTCCCACATTTGAAAAGTTTCCCCAAAATGATTAATATGTTATATGTTATAGGGAAAAAAGTATAAAGTTTCTAATTGATATTTTCATGCAATGAAAACTTCATTGCGACTTTTTAAAAATAGTCGATAAACTAATCAATAAACTAGTTAAATTAATTGTAAAAAAGCCTTCAATTATCTTTAATGAATTAAAGGGTTTATTAGTTTATTTTTAATTAATTTTTGAATTCCAGTCGTTCTAATTCTAGCGCAATAAAAGACTGTTGCGTTCAGTGGTTATTTATTTCGTCAACTATTTCAAAACTGGTCATGACAACCACAGTGTGAGTAAAAGAATCTTGAGAAGGACATAATAAACAGCAATCGCTTTTGTTTAGAATCTAGGGATTCAATCTTGTTAAATTCTAAAAATACGCCAAATGTTTATGTTATGTTATACTGTGTTGGGTTTTTATGATGTTTTAAAAGCAACGACGATTATCTGTTTATGCATTTATGCTGTTTTATTATTAATTTATATAAACTAAGGTATTGTCATTGAATCAATTAAGTATTACATAATAAGAACGAATTGTCTATGACTTAAGGACATCGGCACTTGTGACACCTGTTTGGAAAGCTTTGGTCCAACGTTGGACCCTTATAATGTTTTGAAAGCACAGCGATAACCTGTTCAGGCATCTATGTAATTTCTTTTATTAATTTATATGAACAAGGCATTGCAATTTATCAAACAAAGATTATCAGTGGCTGATTAAGCAGGTTGCGTGGTAGATTTTACATTGTTATGCTTTTCTGATACCTGATATTATGATCAAGTCAACCTAAATGAAGATCTTTTCTTTAATACAGCTGCAATTGATCCAGAATGCAAATTATCTTGTCATTTTCTTCAAAAAAAGTTCCGGGATTCTTATAATCGTTCGAAGCTTCGACTGTGCACCCTTTACTTAAATATGAACACGTCTCGTCGTTTTTTAAGACATTCGTGAAAAGTCAAAGCCACTGATTTATGCATCAGTTTTGGCTCTGAAATACATTTAATTACAAAACAATGGTTAAATACAGCTACAGAATCCAAACAAAGATGACACAGCTTGGATGGTAAGGTTATGTCCGAGATTCCATTAACAAAATCTGTCAAGAGTTTCATTCAAATGGAAGTATTTTTTTTTTACATTTTTTTGGTAAATTTAAATTTTGAACAAATATTCATCAACGCCATCCAAATAAAAGGTTATTTTTACTGTTCTGTCAAAATGAAACTTTTTTGTTTTGATCTTAACTTAAAAAACCATTTTCAAACCAAAGTGTAAGAATTTAAACTGGATAAGTTTTGTTCTATAGAAAAAAAAAAAAAAAAAAAAAAAACACTAAAAAGTTTTTTTTCAATTTGCCAGATTTAGACGATTAAAAAAGTGTATTCATGCCTTACAGTAACAAATTCATCTAAGTTTTAACTGTTTAAAAACCTAAAGAACATGCTTTGTACAAAAATATTTTTATTTCACATTAACAATACTTAAATGAAAAATTGCAAAAACGTTGTGCATATTTTTTATGATATATCTAATTTAAGATATTATATAAATACGTTACAAAGATCCTTATCATGTTTTATTGACAAACATCTTTTTCAAATTATACGTAATATTGATGTTTTAAAGAGGTTTAAATCAAAGAAAGAAAAAAAAAACCTTAGCAACAACAAAACAAATTTGTCAAAATAAGCCCATGATGTATATACAAGGTCCACCGAAAAAATTCCCGTCATCAAAGGGGACTAGAGTTAATCTCTAGCAACGTGGTCACTTGTTACTGGTGAAGGGTTTCGAACCATCCCGGCTTCATTTTATAACGAGCGGTCCGATCTAGCAGATTATATAAACTAATAGTTAGAAAATCAATATTTGATTTTCACATAAAAATAAAAAGTATTTATTACAAATAGGAAAGGTAGATGGGTATGTTGTAATTTTGTTTGAGGCCTTATCAGCAGTTTTAGCTTTTCGCAATGAGAAAAAGTTTATTATTTCATGTTCAGTTGTGCGCGGGATGTGCGATTGTGTATAATGTAGAGATGCATGTAACTCATGCAATCACATTGTTCTGACACCAGGTGAATCAGTAGGTGGTTGTTCTGCTAATGCCGAGCGCCATACGAAAAAGGACCTTCTCAATTTTTGTCTTATGTATGACCTGCCCGAGGTTTAAACACATGACCTGCTCTCAAGAAAAATGCTTTACCACTGAGCCACATGATATAAGACCCCCCCCTGTGTTCTAAAATGATCTTTTGCTTACTGCCAATTCAAATAACTTTTTTTCAAATAAGTAAGGGACGTAAATAAAAGTTCCTATGGAAGGCAAAATGATTAAAAAAGGTCTCGCTTTAACCTTCTTCATTTTCATTTCGAAAACACACACACACACACACACACACACACACACACACACAACAAGCGTCACAAATGCAATGACCGTGTGGTCAAAAGCGCGCGTTTATGGATCACAGCGCCCCTTACCACCTGGGTTCGAATCTAACTCGGGACAAATCCTAGTGTGAGAAAGTTTGTCAGTTGGCTTGCTGAAGGTCAGTTGTTTTTTCGGGCTCTCCGGTTTCCTTCACCATCCCTGAACTGTCCACCTCGAAGTAAGTGAAACAGAGTTAAAAATAATGAATCCAAAGTTCCAATAAATAAATAAATAAATAAATAAATAAATAAATATTTATATAAATATATATTAGATTCATTATTTTTCAACTGTTTGGCTATGTTTTTTTTATCTATTGAACTTTTCGGCCCCTAGTGTCACTAAGGAGGAATGATTTTCCGAAATGTGTACATATAGCACATCAAAATTCAGCAGGTATTTGTTATATATAAACCATAAAGGGATACGAAACACAGACGTCCACAAAAAATAATCAAAATTAAAAAGTAATTGATAAATCAGTTACATAAGATTAAGCATTAACAAAAATAAAAGGTAATAAAAGTGTTGAAGACGTGTGTTTTTCTATGTAGCATGTATTTGTAAACAAAAAAATTAAAAATGTGTTTTAGTATTAGAAATGATACAAATTTAAGTTAATACAAAATTGGAAAACCTAAAAATAGCAAATGATTGATAACATGACTAGTATAAACTCGATAAACCTAGTTTTGGCAAGAAAATAAAAAAATTTTCTTATTGGATAAAAAGCAAGACAATCCCTTTTCTATCTAGAGACATTAATTAAACATTTGTGTAAACAAAATTGTCATTTTGACCGACTTTACATTCCAATATTTTATTATGGCATTGCATTTATGACGCGACAGAATTATTTATTTTCCATTTCATCCGTACGGATTAATTTATACCTCAAGATTAATACCGTCTCCGTTTATTTGTATTTTAAGGACTGGACAAGGACTGGTATGTTTGTTTTATTTAAGTTTTTTTTTTCCCTTTAAAAACATGATAAATTTTAGCGCTTTATTTAATGGGACAGATTCGTAATTATGTTTTAACCACTTTTAAGTTATTGATAAAACAGGTGATTCAACAAGAGATAAGCTTGTCATTACTATATGTGACAGTAATTTTACTAAAACACTCATACACATCCGCGTACACGTTTCAATGATTTTAAGCGCCTTTCAATTTTGATAGTTTTATCAGCGTTATCATGTATACATCAGTGAACTTATTTCTTGTTCCAAAGCCAAATTGAATTTCCCCGCAGACGAAACTAATGGGACAATTAACCTTTTTTTTTTTAAAAAAAAAGTCAAATTTGAACTTTTTTCATGATAATCTTGTTAAGATTTTTTTCTCTGTACAGCATTTTTCTGATGATAGAAATTAAACGACATTGTGTTTTAAACATTAATATGCAGTATTGAAAACTTACAATATCTTTTTACTTAAAAGAAAACATATTATTTTTACTGACTAGAATTTAATAGCATTTTATATAAAATTACATTACCATTAACTGTTTAATTAGTTTCCGTATTGAATTACTAAGAAAACTAAACCAAGAGGACGAGTCAATAACCTAACCATCATTTAGACAAATATATGACATTTTTTTTGTAAATATTATGCGTCTCACAACAATTTTTATTTTACAGGCATGTTCTATATGTAATATGTATTGTACAACAGTGCTAATAACGCTGTGTAGTATTTCGTTATTGATAATACGCTGAAATAGCTCTATTCAATACATTTCCAACAGTCCAACCCCTTTTCTTCAGCTCCACCTTTTCAATAAAACTAGGTGTTGACCACTGTTTTAAAATTTGTTTGGAAAACGGTTGAGAAATTAGAGAAATAAAATAAAACAAACATACTAGTCACTGTCTAAACCACAATAAAAAAAAATTAGTCATACACGTGAATTTCCATCAAGGAAGTGAGGCCGGGTGCTCAGGAATAGGTAAGCACCTCCTGTCTAGCTAGCTACACCCGTCACTTGCAAGTTAATTTTGAGAAGTAAAGGAACAAAGAACTATGGTAAGTCATATATATATATATATTCAGTTATAGTTTGATACAGTGACTACATACTTATCAACAATATTGTGATGACGGCCAGAAAACTTTTAAGGGCCTTGCATTAGCCTAAGCTTGCATTATTCTTGCGTCAATTTAATTGTAAGCAGTTTGCTTCGTTGTAGAAGGTCTCCATAGTGGGAACAAGCTCTACCATAACGTATTAACTAAATACGTATTAAGTTAAAGCTTATATAAAAGTTCGCACAAAACTCGGTCATTCGGTAATACAGATTTGTACTGAAATGGGTCTTATAAAGTATGTAATGAGACAGTTCATAGATGGAGAAAAAAATTTCTGACTGGCACAGAGCCCGTCAAAGATGCAACAAAATTAGGTCGACCTCATACTGTAACAGCCAAGGCAAATGTCTCAAAGTCAGGGAAATAATTGAAGTTATGGCAGATGTACGATTCGTAATATTACCAAAGATGTTTGCGTATCGCTATCGCAAGTGCATTTTTTTTATTTTGAAGCGTATTTCAAAGTACGAAATATTTTTACCAGATACATTCCACGTATATAGACAGATGACCAAAACGGGTACATGTACAAACCGCTAAGCAATTGCTCAAGATGTTTTCCAAATTCAATGAAAGACGATTTGCAAACTTTGTTACCGGTGACAAAACATGGGTTCAATATTTCGCTATTTCCAACAAGAAACAAAAGAGGGCAATATGGTTAACTTAACACGGGTAAAGGCATAAGCAAAATGAAGGCTCTTTATTGCACAATCTTCTAATGTGAGTGTATAACCGTACAAATTCCGATGCCAAAGGTCAAAAGTGTTATTTATCGGTAATACCGAGATGTTTTACTAAAAAAAACCTAAAGAAACATTATCTAACACCACGCTATAAGTAAAGATTAGGCGTGTTCGTCGACTTCATGATAACGCTCCATCACATACATTTGGACGTTTGAGGTAATTTTTGAAGTCGGATTACAAGATTACAGTTTTGCCACACCCACCAAATTTACAGATCCAGCCCTTTGCGACTTTTTTCTATTTCCAAAACTTAAAAACTTTTATTTTGTAGCCGTTACAAGTTCTAACAAGCCAGTGGCTCAGTCATTAGTCAGTGCCTTAGAGGTCTACCTAAATAAGCGCACCGTCACGCATTTCAGAATTTGGATTTGGAGATTAAAATCATGTATTTCAAACCGCGGAGAATACTTTAAAGGGATGTGATATTCATTTTCCTATTTGAGTCGAATGCTTTTGAGATATTGTACAATACACATTACATATCGAACAAATTGCTTTTTAAATCTGTGAAAGTGTCAAACTTTAAAAATTCTTGTCCAAAACGGTCTGAATTATTCATCATTTGGGAGATGGAATCAAACAAAAACTATATTGGTTACTAAATAAAATTAAATAAAAATAATTATTAATAAAATTAAAAAAAATGTTTTCTGTTTTAATATCCAGGTCTGAAATAGGGCTTTTGTAATTATAACCAGTACATATTATCAGATTTAGGGATCTGCTGGGACAATTGGCGAAAAGAAAATCAATAAAAATGAACTGATACACAGTCACAGGTCTTAATAAACGTACAGGAAAAAAGTAAATTCTCAATTAAACTAATTTGATTTTTTCAAGAAATTGTTTGCGAAAAAGGAATCAGGATTACTAAAGGTTCTTCATTATTTTGATAGTTTTCCAATACAATAATTGTATTAAATTTTATTTACTTAATTAATAACTAGAACATTATTTAAATGTCAAAATGTTTTTTAAAAAAGTGACAATTTCCTGTTGTTTAAAATTGTTATTGCAAAACGTGTAACACCAGATTTCAAAATATGTGTCAGAAACTTATTTAGAAATCGTTGATCAACTTAAAGACGATATTGTAATTAACCAGGCCAGTTTCCTTTAATGGAAACCCTCTTCCTTTCTTCTTTCTTCGTTCAAGGTTTTAATTAAGTTTAAGATCGGGTTAAGGTTAGGGTTTAGGGTTATGGTATGTCAAAAACGAAAAAAAACTATTAAAAATTACGATTAATATTGCATAATCGTTGTAATATAGTCCAGAAATTAGGATTTTTTATGAATTTAATTTATCTTTAAATTACAATTGAAATAAAGTAATAATATATAATGCAAATACCAGTTAAATTTTGATGTGCTAGATGTGCACATTTCGGAAATTCATTCCTCATCAGTGACACTAAGACCGAGAAGTTTGATACATAAAAAATATAAGCCAAATAGTTGAAAATAATGAATCTAAAGTTTCAAAATTATATAAATCCAATTGCAGCTATGGAATGCTGTGCATGAGAGAACAAACCTTAGTTTTAAATTAATTCCAAAGTTTAAACGACTGAAAATTTTGCTAAATGGTACATTTTCTGACAGTTCAAAGTACCGCCTACTAAGATATGCGGAAATATTCACTAGAGTTTGTTCCGAATATTTTTACCTGTCCGTATCAATAGAGTTCTTCTTTTAAATTACGAAGGTTTCAAAATTTGTTAATTTAAAAAAAAAAAAAAACATTCCTGGTTTTATTCTTAAAAAATAAGTAAATAAATAAATAAATATATAAATAAATAAATAAATAAATAAATAAATATATATATATAAACAAATAAATAAATGAAGAGATTAACAAAATAAGTAAGCTGTTGGGGAGGGACACTTATATAAAAATAAGAAACATGATTATTTTGAACAACAGAGGCTTTGTTCTCTTACCTGAGAATTTTTAATAACGTTTTCTTATTATACAATATTAAAGACGTTGCAGGTACTAAGCTTTCTTTTTGTTACCAAACTATATTATTAGAATGAAATAAGATCATTAGTGATATCAAAGGTAAAATGTTTACTATTTTATTCAATAAAATGTATAGTGCATAATGACAACAGAGAATTAAATGCGTTATCATTTTGTTTACTCTGACTTTTCCAAAAATATATACCTGTCGTAATTGTCGATACATCAGAAGGAAAGCTTTACGTACTTGGGAAGCATGATTACATCAGATGGTCGATCAGAATTAGACATTAAATGAAGAGTAGCTGTTGCGAAGAAAACGTTTATAGATATTAAAAACGTTCGGGCTGCAGGAAATCTGAGTTTTGTCAACAAGAAAAGGCTTCTCAAGTGTTACGTCTGGTCAGTTCTGACATACGGATGTGAATCTTGGACAATCAACAAAGCGATAAGTGGACATTTGGAGGCAGCTGAGATGTTGTTCTATCGACTAATGCTTCGCATTCCTTGGACAGAGAGTGTCACATGCTGAAGTCCTGAAAAGAATGCAGGTCGATCGCTTGCTGATGCGGACCATCAAGAAAAGGAAGTGCCGCCCTGTTGGACACCTATTGCGAGAAAAGAAAAAGAAGGCATCGAAAGGCACATTTTTGAGAACGAAACTGACGGTAGGAGAGCCAGGGGAAGGCATAGGATAAGGATGTTTGACCGGATGTGCAAGGCAATGGGTGTCAACAGTACCATCGGACTCCCAGTACAAGAAATGGACCGAAGCCTTTGGAGAATATTAACCACAATTTCATCTACGGCATGAACATGCCATGACACAAGAAGAAGAAGAATTTTTCCCTCTAAAATATGCACAGTTGTTCTATTTTAAGTATAATCTGTAGAATGCAAAGACTTCAATTGTCTTAGATATATTAGTTTATGGCCGCCATCACAATATTAGTTATAAGCACCAAATCACTGTTTCTTGCACCCCAGATAGAAATTTCCATATAAAGAGCGGTGCAAGATATTTCAATCTTGCACCCCCTGTACAAGATAGCCTACACGCTCATTTCCGGTAATCTGGCATACCTTCGCACAAACAAATAAACGAAACAGTTAATACTACAGTTTAAATTCAAAATGTTATTTTAAAAACTTTTTTTAATCAATAACAAATAATTAAATAATGAAGTAATTATTTCACATTACATTAATTTTTATATGACGTAATGTTAATATGAATTATGACGTCACGCTTGTTTCTGTCTTGTGTATCCACACGCCACTTAAATCTTGATTTTGAACTTGTATATTTTGTGGTGCAAGAAATAGAATCAATCACTACTAAGTCTAATATATCCAGTATAAGTCTGGATTAAAATAATCTATCAATACTTGTGGTGTCAGATAGGGAAATCTCAACCCTCGGCAAGCCTCGTTCTGGACCAGATATATAAGAACTCTGGTTGAGATTTCCCTATCTGGCACCACAAGTATTGATAGATTATTTTAATCCAGACTTATACTGGATATATTAGACTTACTATAGTTCCTTGATCCTATCCTTTCATTCTCAAAATTGACTTTGCACGTGGCGGGTGTAGCTAGCTAGACAGGAGGTGCTAACCTTTCCTGAGCACCCGGCCTCACTTCCTTGATGGAAGTTCACGTGCTGAACTAAATTTGCTAGTTTTCAAAGTTTTTACTTTTGTTTTTTAGGATTGTGATTTGGACATGGACTTGTATGTTTTTGTTTTATTATATATATATATATATATATATATATATATATATATATATATATATATATATATATATATATATATATATATATATATATATATTATCAGTGTGTGTTATTTTGAATACGTTTGTGCTATCAACATGCTGAAATAAAGTTTTCGGAAATTAATTACCTACTTGTTTTTATCTATGACATTTACCTAAATTCAATCAATTGTAAAATGTAAATGTTGTTTTTCAGAATGAAACACTCCAATATAAAATTCATATATTTTGCAGCAGATGTTTTAATCATAGAAAAAACTTCCGGAATACTCTGACGTAATTTATTTTAGCAAGTATCAGAAAACAAATGACAATCATATGTGCTTGACACGTCACAAATGAAACACCAACCAATGAACATCAATATATCTGCTTTCACTTGCAGGCGGCTATCTTTTTTTTAACGGCTATTGGTATTTCATTATAAATGGTTTGTTCTTACTTAAACAAAATATTGTCTCTTTGTTTAAAATTTACGTGTTTCAAATGTAAAAAAATTCTCAAAGATCATAAACAAATGTCCATTGTGAATTGATTATAAGGCGCCAAATGCAAATTCACAAAAACTGTCATAACATGTACAGATTCATTTTATACACATACGTCATGAACACAACATATATCAGATACAGATATCAATTTTCAACTATCTGGCTTATGTTTTTTTTTTATCTGTGAACTTTTTCGGTTTCTAGTGTCACTGATGAGGAATGTCTTTAAAAATGTGCACATGTGTCAAATCTATATTAAACAGGTATTTTGCTAGATATAAGCAGACATGACAGCATTTATTTAAAAAGATGTCAGCATATATATATTTCTCAGTAATACATATTTGTAAATTGATTTTGCATTTTTACAAAATCAAAAAGGTATTTTAGACTCTAATCCTTTATATTTTAAGTCTGTATATTGCGCGTATTGAAAATTTCTCTACGTGCGTTCTACATATAAGAAATTGAAAAACAACTTACAAATATTATATGTCAAGAGTCGATGTATTAATACTATCAGTTGACGCAATAATGACTTTACTGTTTTCTGTTTTTTTTTTTTTTTTTTTTTTTTTTCTATTTCCTTAACGTGCTTATAAATCATGACGTAGAAGTGCTTATTTTTGACTTTATTTTTCCCCCTAAAATAGGAAACTAGAAGACGTTTAATTTGTTATAAGACTAAATGATTTTTTTTATTTCATAATGCAATTATTTTAGATGTATCGCGCATAACATTTAAAGTAATTAAGATCCCCAAATAAGAAATAAATTAATATCATTTATAGACGAGCTTCAAAAACAATGACGATCTCGAGGAATATGATAACGCCGAGTAACACGAAACTCCATATCATAACAATTATGAAAATATTACGCCTACTGACAACAATCATAGAGAAATTCGTGTAATTTTATCATTTTCTGGAGTTTGTGAAGTGTATTATGATAAAAGCCTATCTGTAAACTGTTAACAGAATACCAAATAATTCTAAATGATAAAAGGCAAAATCCATCTTGATACTTGATATTAAAAGTAATGAGTTATTGAGAAGCTTACAGACCATAGTTCAGAAGTTATATGCACGTGTAAGATGACAGTTATATATTGATCAAACATGTATAATTGCATATCGATTTTAAGCACCATTTTCTTTTATTACTATTACAAGTTAAAAATAGGGACAAAAACTTTAGTGAAACAACAAACATGAATAAACCGGAATGTTAGTTTTCTTCCTGGTACAAAAACGCGTTTGTATATATTTTATATTTAAAGATACAAGATGTAAAATAAAAGGTGAAAAGTTAGTGGGCTTAGAAAAACTTGAATCACCAGCCTGAAAATATAATCGCGATTCGACTTAATGCTCGTCTTTTTCAATATATTTGTTCTAGTAATTTGCTCTTTAAAATTTTGTAGCCAAAAGCTTTAGAAAAGACACCTTAGCTTAAAAAAATATTTTCTTTCTTTAATAAATAATTATGCATGCACAATCAGCCTCATTTGTGCAGTCACATCTCATTCTTAATAATGATGTAGCCGAACTCCAGTCTCACAAAATTGCCGTTTCATTTAAATTTCTGAGTTTTGCCTGATCTGGTTACATCTCTCTCTCTCTCTCTCTCTCTCTCTCTCTCTCTCTCTCTCTCTCTCTCTCTCGATTTATACAACTTCCTCCCAAATGCACTTCAATGATTTTTTTTTGTTTTATCTTTTAATGCTTTTAACAATTATATAATCCCTGTTCTTTTCACATAAACACAAAAACAATAAATGATTCATTACACATTTTTGTAATAAAATGTTTAAATTGCAAAACAATTGATCATTTAAATTAATACTTATCATAAAAGCATAAATTTGATTTTATTCATATGAAGATTGAAACAGTTAAAATCTTTCCAATTACGTTAATCATATATTAAATGAAGTACCCTGATGATTTATATCTAAATGTATTTTAAATCACACATTTCGTTTATTTTATATGTATAAAGATGGTGTTGGTTTAAAAAAAAATTGCAAGTGTTCCCATGAAACGAAAATCTGGGCAATATATGTAAAATTTTATTTTAATATCGAGTCAAGTTATTTAAATTATAGTTCATTTACTTTAACTGCAAATATGCTGTTCTGTACTAAATAACGTATGACAATCAAGAAAATAACAGGCTCCAGTTACAAAATCATTCCTTAACCAAGATTTCCTTAACTTAAATCTGGCAAATTTGAAACCTTAATAATCTTCTTTATTGTTGAAATATTTAGTAATTTTAGGTGTCATTTTAAAGATTACTTCAAGCTTGTTTACATCCGTATTTAGTTTTATTAGATATGTTTATTTGTAACACAGGCAGAGATTGCTAAAATTTGCTAAATTTGAGTTCAGAAAAATCTTAGTTGAGGAATAATTTTGAAACTGGAACCGGGTAATTATTTATTTAAGGATAATTGAATATGAAGATTAGACCAGTTAAGCCAAATCGCAAATATTGCAATATTAGGCTATGTAATTGGTTTTTTTACTTTCGATAATTAACATTCACTGTAAAATAACTTACGATAATCGAGTCAATTTTGGCAAAGCATTCACTTAGATTGCAACATTCAATTACTCCATTTTACTTTATGTACCAAGATTTCACAAGCCTGAAATTAAGTTGGCGCTATCTTAACCAAATCCAGGTATTGTTAGTCGTACAATTTTGAATCGTCTTATAAAATACTGACATGTGAAAATAGAATAAATAGAAACGAAATCAAGTATTTATTTGGGTTATTTAACGTAAAATTACAAATGAAAAACGATTTAATTGAGAAATGCAAGCATTAAATTGGTTAAAAATTAAAATGAATTTTAATTTACCTTATAATACAATGTCAAGAACTTATAAAGATACAATATGTACACAGCAGTTAGCAATACATAAATACATACAACTTTATAACAACAAAAATAAATATTAAATTTTGAAATTTTATTTAAAACTAAGGTTTGTTTCCTCATGCAAAGACTTCCTTAGCTGGATTTGGGTTTATAAAATTTTGGAACTTTAGAATCATTAATTTTCAACTGTTTGGCTTACGTTTCTAATCAATTAAACTTTTCGCTCTTAGTGTCACTGATGAGGAATGAATTTCCGAAATGTGCACATCTGGCACAGCAAAATTTTACTAGTATTTGTGTTATATATGAGCGGGAAGGACTGATCGTCTTATTTATACATTTTATAAATTTGCATAAGTTATTGAATAGTGAAGATATTCAGAGGTCTTTACTAAATATTGCAAGATCATTTTGTACAATCTTAAGAAAGAACAAATCTTAGAAAATCAAATCAAATGATGCATATAATCAATAAATAAAACTAACAAACCAGTCCTTGTCCATATCACAATCCCAAAAACAATGTAAAAACTTTGCAAACTGGCAAAATATGTTATACACGTGAACTTCCATCAAGGAAGTGAGACCGGGTGCTCCGGAAGGGTAAGCACCTCCGGTCTAGCTAGCTACACCCGTCACGTGCAAGTCAATTTTGAGAATGAAAGGAACAAAGAACTATGGTCAGTCAAATATATCCAGTATAAGTTGGGATGCAGTGACTACATACTTATCAACAATATTGTGATGACGGCCATAAAACTTTTTAAGGGCCCTGATTAGCCTAGGCTTGCAATATCCTTGTGTCAACAATTTAATTGTAAGTAATTTGCTTCGTTGCAGAAAGTTCCCATAGTGGGAACAAGCTCTTCCGTACCGTATTAACTGTGAAACATATACACCATACGCAGGAGAAGCAGGGATATTACTGCAAAGAAACGGAAAGTTGACAATAGAAAAATTGAAGTCATCACGTTTGTCGTATAGCTTCAGATGTAACCTTTCATGGGTGTCATAATTGAGGTATAAGTCCAAATATGAAGCAGAACATGGAGAATCTGTCGTGTCTTTTATTTCAAGCTCACTTGGATAGATGACATTCACATATTCTCCAAATTTGTGATTATTTAGAGAAAGAACGTCATCTATATATCTTTATGTGTAGTTGAACGATTTAGCGACAGTCTTTTTTCCAGATTTGACAAGGTTCTGTAAAAATTCTGATTCATATGAATAAAGAAACAAATCAGCAAGCAAAGGTGCACAGTTTGTGCCCATTGGTATACTGATTGTTTGTTGAAAGATAATATTGCCAAACACAACAAATATGTTGTCTATCAAAAACTCTAACATTTTGTTGATGGTATCTTCAGTATATTTTAGTATGCAGTCTGTATGGTGTTTTACAAAATAACCAGAATCCCTGTTGAGCACTAGATATTTATATCTTGGTTTACCATTTTTGTAAAAGAATGAAAAGTGAATGATTTGTTTTAGATGTTCTTCCAATTTAGCATGAGGGATAGTGGTGTAAAGGGTAGAAAAATCAAAATTTTTTATACTTTTTACCGAAGATAGAGTATTAGAGACAAAATGGTCAAGTAGTTCTTTAGAATTTTTGAGATTCCACATTTGGTTGATGCCAGATGTAGAAAATACTTTATCTGAATAAGTCTGAAGGCCATCTTTGACGACTGTCAAAATTTGTGTTAGAATTACTGATATTGATTTAGTAGTACATTTAGAGGAACCTGCTATATATCTTTCCTTGTATGGGTTTTTGTGAAGTTTTGGAATCCAATACAAGTAAGGCAGGTCAAGTTCTTCCTGTTTTAAATTGATACCAAAAGACTCAAGGACTCTCTTATGATTGGAAAGAACTTCATCTTTGGTAAAATTAGTTTTGGTATAAGTAGGATTCTCCGATATACTTTCTAAACCAAGCTCCTCAATAAGACATTCAACATAGAATTTCTTACAAACGAAAATAATGTTATTAGAAGCTGTATCAGCCGGGACAACAACTATACCTACACAATCATTAATGAGAAAATATAACAGACATATACTGTCGACGTTTTTTTTTATAATTTAATCATTGATGTATGTATCTGTTTCATTTTTTTGTCTTACATTTCTTATAATATCACATGTCATACCTTATCTGGATTCTGGATTTTCAAGATAAAGTTTTTTCAATTAGAGACTTTATTTCGTAACGCTGATTATATAATGCTACATGTAGCTCGGTTATTATTAATATTTTTGGTAAATACACGTATGATTTTCAAAGTAGACTTTTTATGGGCCATGTAAGAAAAAGTGTATGCTCTGTTCATTGTATAATAAATTGTGCAATTCATATCATTATTTAATGTTCCCAATGTACGTTAAACACACACACACACACACACACACACACACACACACACACACACACCGATGTATTTTTTAAAAGCACTTTTTCAGAAAGGTTTGTGGATTTTAGAGACAATCTTACAAAGTTTATATATATATATATATATATATATATATATATATATATATATATATATATATATATATATATATATATATATATATATATATATATACAGAGAGAGAGAGAGAGAGAGAGAGAGAGAGAGAGAGAGAGAGAGAGAGAGAGAGAGAGAGAGAGAGAGGAGTCTTGAAGATAAGCTTAACAGAACATGCCAAGAAAATAACTAATTGTTGAGAACGATTGTTATTGACATTAGAGATAGACGATGTTCTACGTTCCACTACGGCTAGATTAATTATCCCTAGGGACAAAAAAAAAACAATTTCTTCCTTTTTTACTATCCTATAAATACAAATTAACAAAATTATATTACCACAAAATACAGGCAATGTAATCAGATTTTCACAACATTCTAATTTTGTTAATGTATTATATTAGTATTTTGTGCCAACTCACTCGACGTTTATTGGTATTAAGTGCTAGTTCGTCTCCAAATGATTGCATGTTTTTTTTCTCACCCAGCACAGTTAAAATACTTCCTAATTTTTTTCCTTTATTTTTTTTCCGTTAAATATTTTCTAGATCTAAATAAAATCATTTTATTGATTTCAGATATTTGTCTTTTAATTTTTATCACACACACACACACACACACACACACACACTTTTAGTATTTGAGGACTTGTTGGTATTATTATGACAAAATCGTTTCACAAGATCTGATTCAATAACCAGAGGTTTTTATTAGATTAAATTAGAGAACTTAAAACGGTTACAATAACGAGGTGTTTACAAGTGAGCGAGTAAGACGCAAGGTACTCTTGGTTTCAATGTGTTCGATTTGTGCAATTTTTTTAAATTAAACATCAAATAATATTCAATGAGGTTTGGTATTTTAACTTACGTGAGCCATATTCGTAACGAAACATAGCGGATCCACTGTAACCATCGAATACATGTATTTATGTACAGTGATAATAATTACCCAAGGATATTAAAACCATAGTTATCGGGTAAGTAGAGGAATTTTTTTGCGCAAACATTAGCTATACACCACCATGTTCAACATGCTGAACACTTTCTTTAGAGATATTTGATGTTAATCAAATTGTGCTAGACTGTTACGACTAGGCTTTAATTAGTGCTTAATATCAAACTTTACAATTATTGCATTATTTATAAAAATTGTGCATTATTGATGGTCACAAACAGCAACTTTGACAGAGTTTTAAACTACTTGTTATTGTTGTCATGTGCTCTCGGTCAATAATCGAGGGGCACTTCGGTTTTCTCCACCATCCTAGAGCCGACCGTCTCGAAATAAGTGAAAGAATCTTTAATGATGCGTAAAACACCATTACTCCACTATCCACTCGGTCTGTAATTAATATATTATGCTGCATGTTGATGTTTTTATATTTTATTCACCGGTTGTGAAAAAAAAAAACATGCAATAACTTTAACTTTGAAATGATATTTACTATATTACTCCTAAGGGTAAAGATACCACCAGCCATCATTCATCTAAAGCATATTTATCGATAGTCCCCCCCCAAAAAAAAAAACAACAATAATAATAATAATAATAATAATAATAATAATAATAAATAATTACCGGAATTATTTAAACATTTTTTTTCACTTCAAGTAAAAACATTCATTGAACTTTTGTGCGAATGCCTTTTCAATTTGTCACAACCTCAAAGCATACATTTTAAGTGGAAAAAGATGTTGATTCAACGTTGAGATGTTTTATACCGCCTACCATAATTTTTTACTTTGAGCAACTTAATCAGTATTTACCACAGCTATTAAATCTTATCCGTAACATAATCGTAATTACACAGTCTCTATTGACCGATTTGCAAATGTCGGTTGTGTTCTTGAAAATCATCTAAGAATTCTGAAACAGCACTAAGTTGTCTGCTTTATAGTATTGATTGCAACCAATACAGGCATGTGATAATCATGAGACGCTGGTCACAACATGAGAGAGATAGAGAGCTAAAGAGAATGATATGCTCTACACAAAATGCACTTCTGTTTATGTACATTTCTCAGTTGTTTAGATCGTTTGAAAAATGAGCTTAACAAATGCAAAACAAGCACAGATCGTAAGTTGGAAAGAAAAACAGTTTTTTTGATCGTGTCATATTAAAAACAGTATTTCGGTTAGGTCCATATTTAAAGTTTATAGATTGCAACTTTTAACAGTTTTTCTGCAAATTTAGAATAAAAGGCACGAAAAAATTGAAAAAAAATCAAAGATATGTGTGTGAAATATAGTGAAGGGAGATTTTGTTTAAGTGAATTACTGCATGATCATTACATGTTTTTTATTTTGAAAATATGCAAACTTGATGTTTTAGGATATTCAACCAAAAAATAAGAAGAAAATAAATTGTAAAAATGTTTTGTAATATTTTTGGACTGTGGACATTTTGGGAAGTTATTTAAAATCAAATCGATTGGTTATATGGATAAATTGCGATGAATGGATTATTGTTTTTAGATTGTTACCAAAACGTAAGTAACTATATCGCCCTTAACATGTATGTTTTAAAAAAACCGTAAAAACAACTCCATGCTTTGTTAATTGTTCACCGTTTTTGGAACCAAAAAGTTCACTCGTCTGTATTTTCAATATTGTCGACAGAGATTCCTGTTTAATAAAAGCAGAAGAATGCTTCTACGACAGGGAAATCACCACATATGTCACTATGTCTTTCAAATTTTTTTGTGAAATCTAAAAAACTTAGATTAATTTAATATATTTTTTTTTGATATTTTAGCTTAAACGTAGCTAAAATTACTCTTCCAATCTTAGATAATTAAAATGGTTTAAGTCAACAAATGACAATGTTGTATTTACAGGATTTTTACAAGTTTGTTGAATTTTTCGACAGTTGCTCAAAACTCTGCCATTCGAAAATTTTTGAACATGTTAAATGTATATCCTTCCATATCGCCAACGTTTTTTAACCAATTCTCAATACAATTAGGCTCATTTAATAATAGACTTCGTTTCAGTTTATTGAAAATGTTTAAAAAATGTATAAAAGTAGGCACAAGCAAAAGAGCATCAATTAAAAAAGTTTCAAATTTATCGGCCTTCGTGGCCTACGGATCACAGCGCCTCTCACGTTCTAGGTTCAAACTCGCTCCAAAAGATTTGGACTGATCGCATTGATATAAGTAAAAATGTCTTTTTAGGGGCTTAAACCACAAATGCTAAATTCTCAATTCAAAGCATATTTTGGAGTATTTTTACGATAAAAAGTACGTTAAATTCAATACATGTTTGCGTTATTGTGGAATCTAATCTACACAGGTTTATAAATTCTTCATACAAATTCTCGTTTCGTATGAGAGTATCGGAGTCCTTAACGCGACAGGGTCTTACCAGAACAAAAAATTAGAAGTGAAAGACTGTCGCTAAATTATTAAACTCCACATACAGGCATGTGAATGACGTTCTGTTTCTTAATAATTCTAAATAATTCGGAGAATAAAATAATGCCATCTATCTTAAATATACGTCTGATTCTCAATGTTCTGCTTTACAAATGAACTTATATCTCAATTATGACACCCACGAAAGGTTACAACTGCCACAAACATGATGATTTTAATTTTTCATTTGTAAACTTTCCGTTTCTTTGCAGTAATATCCCTGCTTCTCCTACGTATACTGTATATGTTTTAATGTTAATATGGTATGGTAGAGGTTGTTCCCACTAGACTTTCTACAAGGAAGCAAGCTGCTTATAATTAAATTGTTGACTTAAGGATAATGCAAGCCTAGGCTAATGAAGGCCTTTAAAAAGTTATAAGACCGTCATCACAATATTGTTTATAAGCATGAGGTCACTGTATGTAAGCTTATTCTAGATATTTGTCTTCACATAGTTCCATGTTCCTTTCATTCTCAAATTTAATTTGCAAGGGCAGGTGTAGCTACCTATACAGAAGGTTGTTAATGGAAGTTCACGTGTAAAATTATTTGGCCATTTTTCAAAGATTTTTTTTTTGGGTGGGGGTTGATTTTATTTCTGTTCATTCACCAAACACACGTCATTTTTAAATGGAAGTCACGATTTCCTTCGGAGAAGACATAAAAAACTAGTGCCCGTGTAACGGCAGACGTGGCACGCAAAAAAAAAAAAAAAAATTAATAAAAAATAAATAAAAACCTTAACGCACTGTAAAGGTAAAAATTTTTGCCACTCAACCTTGCTGGTGACGTCTCGATATGAGTGAATTATTATTGACTGGGACGCAAAATCCCATTAAATTAAATCAATCTTTTTATAAACCTAATGAAATCAATGATTGGTCCTAATCAAAATTAAAGCATGTTGACTTCATCAATAAGTTTTTAAAAAAATTGAATCTTGTGTACAATACAAGTTCTTATTTCAAAAGGAAAAATACCAGACCATGTCCAAATCAAAATCTCCAAAGCAAAGTAGAAACTTTTGAAAACTGGCTCATTTAGTTTAACACGCAAATGTCTTCCGGAAAAGTGAGGTCGGGGCTCCGGAAAGGTAAACACCTACCGTCTAGCTAGCTGCAACCGACACGCGCGAAAACAAAATGTACAAAATATAACTATGAGGTATTTTCAGTATATTTTTGTATGCAGTTCGTATGATGTTCGACGAAATAACTAGAATCTCTACTGAGCACTCAAAATTTATACACTGGCTTACAAGTGGATAATTTGTTTCAGAAATCTTTCAATTAAGAATGAGAGATAGTGGATAAAAGTGTAGAAAAACAGATATTTTTATACTTTTTACGGCATAAGAAACACAACATTAAATGTTTTCAGAATCAATATTTTGTTAATTTAAGATGTAATTCAGTAATATAATTTAAATGCATAAAGTTGATATAATTGCCACTGTTAGGGTAAATAAACTTCTCTATTGAAAAAAAGTCTATAAATTTGTTTAAAATTTAATTTACTCGTTTATTTTGAACATTGCGTGTGTTTTTGTGATGACACTATAACTAAAACCATTTATGTGAACTGTTTTATTTACTGGAATTGAAAAACATGTGAACATCCGGTTGATTGATATTTGAAGAAATAATTACAAAAGTGCGTGCTTTTATAATGATCTTCAAAAGTAAACCAATCAGATAAGAGCTTAAAAAAGTTGTTTGATTTTGCAATCGATCTAGAAAACTAATCAATTTAGCTGTAGTAATGACTTACTTTAAGAAACATTTACATTATCAAATTAAATCGAACAAGTAATAAACTTTTTATTTGTTATGAGAATTTATTTTGTTAATGGTAGTTTCAGAGTGAGCAATTTGATATTTGGTATTTAAAATGAGCGTGCTGTGCTTATATGATAATGTTTTGCTGTTCAGTTTGACCGTTGTTTTAAGGCATACAACAGTAAATTTGATTTGTCAAATGTATGTGTGTATTTTTGAACAATAAAAATAAAAAAGATGATGATGATAATGAATTACAATAATGATAAGTAAATAAATAAATAAATAAATAAATAAATAAATAACTGGGCAATCTTTGTCGTTAGTCATTCAGTCGAATTAAATTCATTTTCAATTTATTTATAAAAATACACTTACAAGTGACATAAATAAAATTACATGTATTTTGATGAAGCATGTTATTGTTGTTGGCAACCCTGGCAATTGTTGATGCATGTTGTTGTTGTTGGCGACTCTGGCTATTGTTGATGTATGTCAGTATTGTTGGCGACTCTGGCTATTGCTGATGTATGTCAGTATTGTTGGCGACTCTGGCTATTGTTGATGCATGTTGTTGATGTTGGCGACTTTGGCTAATGTTGATGCATGTTGTTGTTTGCGACTCTGGCTAATGTTGATGCATGTTGTTGTTGGCGACTCTGGCTATTGTTGATGCATGTTGTTGTTGGCGACTCTGGCTATTATTGATACATGTTGTTGTTGGCGACTCTGGATATTGTTGATGCATGTTGTTGTTAGCGACTTTGGCTATTATTGATACATGTTGTTGTTGGCGACTCTGGCTTTCGTTGATGCATGTTGTTGTTGTTGTTGGTGACTCTGGCTATTGTTGATGCATGTTGTTGTTGTTGGCGACTCTGGCTATTGCTGATGTATGTCAGTATTGTTGGCGACTCTGGCTATTGCTGATGTATGTCAGTATTGTTGGCGACTCTGGCTATTGTTGATGCACGTTGTTGTTGTTGGCAACTCTGGACTGTTGTTGATGCACGTTGTTGTTGTTGGCAACTCTGGCTATTGTTGATGCATGTTGTTGTTGGCGACCCTGGCTATAGTTGATGCATGTTGTTGTTGGTGGTGACTCTGGCTATTGTTGATTCATATTGTTGTTGTTGGTGACTCTAGCTATTGTTGATGCATGTTGTTGTTGTTGGTGACTCTAGCTTTTGTTTATGCATGTTGTTGTTGTTGGCAATTCTGGCTTTTGTTGATGCATGTTGTTGTTGTTGGCGACTGTGAATATTGCTGATGCATGTTGTTATCGACTCCAGCTATTGATGATGCATTATGTTGTTGTTTGCGACTTTGACTTTTGTTGATGCACGTTGTTGTTGGCAACTCTGGCTATTGTTGATGCATGTTGATGTTGTTGGCGACTGTGAATATTGCTGATGCATGTTGTTGTTATCGACTTCAGCTATTGATGATGCATTATGTTGTTGTTTACGACTCTGGCTATTGTTGATGCATTATGTTGTTGTTTGCGACTCTTGCTATTATTGATGCATGTTGTTGTTGTTTGCGACTTGGCTTCTTTTGATCACACTATAATTATTTATGATTGTATTGACAATATTTTTTCAAAAGTTTAATGTTGCACTTTTGATTTTTGTATGAAATAACGCATTTAAAATGGTCAATGACAAAAACCAGTTTTTTAAGCATAACTACATTAAAAAAGTAGCACATGTCATGAGTACCTTATTGTTACAGCATGTTTTTGCGCGTTGCTTAGAATTTTGCATTTTATAAACTTAAGGCTTAAACATAGATAATAAATCAGTCAATTACACATGTGTATTCTCAAGACATGTATTTATGTTGGTCGATAGTTATATCATTAGTTATCTTGGTTAAAAACTGCAGTCTAAAACCTTACATGGTCAACACATTACTTTTATCTTCGGAAATTAATCTCCGAGATTATGTGATTTTTTTTCGGTCGATTATTGTATAAGTACTTATATTAGTGGGTATCATATTTGGCACTTCAGAGGGTCTCAAATATTTAGCGTGTATTAATATTAGTGCTGTCATTGTTTCCCTCTTAGACAGGTAATCTAAAATTAATGTTGAAGTGTGTTCATTTTGGTGGAAATTAATTAAACAACAAAAGCGGGAATATTAACACTCAGCCAAAACAAATACTTACACAGTATTTGGGTCAATAAACTTCGACATAAGTACATATTGATTATTTTCGACGTAATAATTTCAAAATTAGATCTATGAAAACGGAAACTTCAGCCACTCGATCTGTCTCTCGCACAGCTACGTACTCAGAAGTTCGAGACATATTTTACTATGATGTTATTTTTGATTTTAAAATTAGGTTTTTGACTGACATAGTTTTTTTTTTACTATATGTTTAGATAAAGTTTGTATAAAGTGACATTTTTCCTGTTATATGTTCTTCTTCTAGACGATTTTTGCATTTAAGTCTCATAGCTTCATATTCCTTTCATTCTCAAATTTATTTCGCACATACTGGGTGTAGCTAGCTAGATAGGGGGTGCTTACATTTCCTGTGGCTGGGCCCACTTGTCTTGTAGAAGTTACCATGTTTAAGTAAATTATTGTTTTTTTTTTTACTTTAACTTTAATTTGACCCAAGGGCGGTGGCGGTGGTAATTTGTTTTATGTAAATTGTTTTTGTTTGTATGATTACTTAATGCAATAAATACCGTTTAAACTAACCGAATTAGCCCGTTTACAAAGTTTTAACTTTTTTTTTATATTTTATTAATTTTTTTTTTTTTTTTTTTTTTTTTTTTTTTTTTTTTGTGGGGGGGGGGGGGGGTTGATTTTAAAATGGATTGGTGTCTTTGTGTACGATACATAAACAACAGACAATAATAATAATAATATTAAATTAAAAAATGAAATGAAATAAAATAAAATAAAATAAAATAAAATAAAATAAAATAAAATAAAATAAAATAAAATAAATTAATAAATAAGTGAAGATTATTGCGTGCTCACGGGAAAGTTATCACTGTTGCGTGCCCACGCAATAATTTTAGCATACTCACGCAAAAAGTTTTCCCGTGAGTAGCAGATAATTTTCTGGTTTGCACGCAATAATTTTCATGTGAACACGAGAAAACATTCACGTGAGCACGCAGAGCAGGCGGTAACTTTCGCGTGAGCACGCAATAACTTTCCCGTGAGCGCGCGGTAGCTTTAGCATGAGCACGCGGTATAAAATATTTTTGTGTCACCTCTGATCCGTTGTAGTTTTTGGACTAACAGAATATGAAGTAAAATGTAATTTAAATATTACAATATTATAATGAATTCGATCTTTTTTTAAATGCTTTTTTAAAGGATCTTATTGTCCTAGTCATAAGTGTAAGAATGATTTTTTAATGAAATCACTACCCCAAGGAAGGTCACTTCAAACTTATCACATATATCTTTAGTTGTGTTAAAACAGTTTATTTATAACTCCAAAAAATATTGCAAAAACTTGCTTAATCTAAGTTGAGGATTATCTGTGGAATAGGGGCCTGAAATCATTATTAAAAATAAGATTCCTAACGGTGCGCTTTTAGAACTGTTGGAAAAAGTTTTAGCTCGCCCACAAAATCAATGATATATAAAAGTACTATCTACAACATAACATATGTTCAACAAACAATTATCAACAACTTAACATAAATATGGTATCCATAATAATAATAATAATAATAAAAAAATAAAAAAAACAACAACAACAACTTGGTAATGTTTAGATGACAACTATTTATATGCGTTGTGTTATGGAAATCCGTGACAAAGCTTATCAAATGTCTTATTATAAATTTTTGAATTTTCTGAATGTAATATTCAAAAATTTATTATATGACACAAATATAAGAAACTAATTGTAATCCCATGAAAACATGCATTAATGTTTAAATAAAACATACTATGATGTTCCTAAAAATAAAAAAATCAAAAAAAAAAAAAAAAAAAAAAAATCAATGAGACCAGACCTAGTTCCAAGCCTTTACTTAGTCCAGCTACAGGACGCTGTGTCGTTTCTATTTCCTTGTATGTAACACAATCGTGAATGTTTTCATTTGCCTTGTGAAATTCCCATAGCTGCAAGCTTGAGAGCCGTTGTAATTATTACTGACAATGAATGCCAAAAAATTTTGTCACTCCGTGTATGAATACATATAAAATGCAATACACAATCCGGAACTACATTATCGTAGGTAAACAAACATGACTGTCACGTCACATTTGTCTACATTCGTGATGAGACTGAAAAACACATTTACGAGATATTACAAAGTAAAATCAAAGAAATTAATAAAATAAAATTTTGATAACATATATAGGCACCTGGCTGATATTCGCCGTAATATTGACATTGTGAGAGACAGAGTGGTGTTTTTGATGGCCTGTTGAAAGAACAGACAACAACAGATCAGTCAAAACCATCAAACCACAAACAAATTTTGAACAATCGGTTCTTTAAAAATTTCTTCCTACCTTGACAAAGCTGCTATATACCCTATTATTTTGAGACAATATGTAATGGTACAACTTGTCAATCAATTTTGTGTCTCGCGGGATGTAAATTTCAAGTGATGTAAATTTCAAATGGAATTAGATTCACGCATGTATGCCACATCCAGTGAAAATTGTCCGTTTCACATGCTGTGTTTGTTGATAGGAAAAACTGAAAAATCATCTACATGCTTTTAATCAATTTACAAGGGATACAATAGGAACTCCTCAAAAGTACAATACATGGTTTAAGTACTACACAACTTCTTGCTAACCTTAAAACGATAATTTTCTAAACTTTGAGAGATATTTGCACCACACCAGGCGTAAAGAATAAGTATACTTCTCACTGCTTTGCTGTCTACATTTGAATGATACTGAGTATGAAGCTCGGCACATTATGTAAGAGTGAATCTCAACCTTACAATGTCGACATTCCAGAAAAAATCTCTCGGTAAATCCCTGTCTACTCACATATCACAGATTCGAAACCCACATGCTTGGCCATTGAAAATTATCCTCAGCTACAGTACCCCCCTTCCCGTTTCTGATTCACAAATTTCACTTCCGACATTTAGCCAGCAATCTTTTACTGCAAATTGAAATTGGGCCACACAGGTGCATCTGATTTTCGACTGAAATATAGTCCACAAATAACAACACATTTATCGTTGATATTCAATTTTTATACATATTATTTATATCCAATATTCCAAAAAAAATTCATTATGTTAATGAAAAATCGAGAAAATACCATCAAAATACCTGATAAGACTATAGTTTTTCAAACCAAAACTCCCCGTTGTTACCCCACATTAAAAATATTGCGGATGAATAATGTGTCGTTCTCGGTCTTAAATTCAGCTGTTGCGTCTATTGGACTTCCCCGATGTGCATATGTTATAGATGGGAATTTTTTTTGTTAAAATAAATGAATATTTTTTTTTTTAAATATTAAACGAAAATATAACAATTCAAAAAATTATTTATCGCTAGCTTTCTTGTTTAATATCATAATAGATACAGACTTTGTCGACTTATACAATAAACATGTCATACATCGCTTTGATCTAAGGTTTTCTGAGTAATCACCGGAATAAGAACACATTAATCTTCAAAAAACGTCAATATATTTACTTTCCTTTCTATCAACAAGGTTTTCTAAGATTCAAAATCCTACAAGATAGAAAACGGGATAGTTTGAGATGGTAGGCGTAATTGAAAATGCTTTGTAGATAGGACACGATGCTACCCTCCGATTGATTGTTTACAGAAGTAAAATATAAAACTATAACAATCAATGTCAATGAAGTCATAAATTAGAGGTTATAAGGATTCATTTCAAACATTAATTCATTTTGTTTTTGTCATATTTTATATCTAGTGCATTGCTAAGGGTTAAGAAGCCTTAATTCTCTGGTTAAAGGCTTGATTTATCATCAAAGCGGTTATAATAAAGCCATATCTAAATTGGAGAGCTTGTGTTTATTCAACTTGGTCCTATCGTGTTTATTAAACTTGGTCCTATCTAGTCATCGTTAGCAAAAATCATGTGTATTTAAAACTGCATTAAGTTTTTTCAATTTTCTGAATTTTTTTGATTTTCTAAAAATATATTTTTTTAAAATAGATATCTTCTAACCACGATACGTGACATTCAATTTTTAAAATTCGTTTCTTTTAGCTGTAAATAAACGGAATCCACTGACCAGTTGGTCAGTGTTTTACGATTGTAAATTATGAGCTTGGAGCATGCGCACGGATGTACGGAAAAACCCTAGAATCGAAGGTGAAACATGACAGATTGCATTAATTATCCTTCATTAATATCCAGATATAATTGAAACGGTGTTATTTATCCCTTACTAAGTCACAAATGACAAATTCAACGAAGTTCTGTGTTTAATTTATCGTATTTCACAGTTTTGAAAGTTGTGTTTAAATGACCCCGGATTTGATGACGTAACCATGTTCTAATATTAGATCCCAAATGCTGCATCACGCTTGGTAAATACTGTAATTTCTGCTTTTACTCGAGCTTTAATCGTTGAACCAAATGTAACATTGTTCATTAGGAACATCATTAATTAGATTAGCACCGTTTTAATTTTTTCTTTGGAAAACTTAATGCAGCTTTAAAGCTTTCTTAATAACAGATAACGATGTTAATCTTAAATATTTTCCGCTGATTGGATGAGATTTATTTTTCATCCAGTTGTTGATATAATGCCTAATTAACTTCTTAACGTGCATATTTTTTAGATTTTATATATTTATTTATTATTTTTGATTTCTCACCTGGAACTCTGCGTCTAGAGAGACGAAGTCTGGTTAACCAGGTGTCAGGATAATGTGACTGGGGAGTTTTTTTGCTTGCTTGTGGCATTTTTAGTCGGTGAGCTAGCATCTTGCGAGAAAGCCGCCCTCGGGACGTGCTAGTACACAACACACTATTATACACATTTGCATATATACCGCTCACACTAACCTATTCAAAGATTAATCTAAAGTGATATATGACTCTGCTCTCCTCCTCATGAATAACTAGAAAATTGTTAATGTGACGTTAAACAAATTCACAATCTACACGTACAAAATAGAAAATCGTTGACGTTTTCATCATAGTTACGACTGAATAGTATGTACAAGCATTTAGCAGTAGTCCGAAGTTGTTATGTTTTGTCTGATGTCTGCCGATAAATCGCGATAAATCGTGATATCCTGATGGCCTTTTGATGACTATAATAATTATATTACGCTAATCTTTGTTCATACAAGACATTAAAAGTCTATAGCCGTCAACGCTGTAATTGTTATCAAGGAAACCCAGTGGAACCAGACGAAAATTACAGTTATACACTTGTAACAGGAAAATAACCGTGTAACCACTAAATCTATCCAAAATTTAACTTTTAAAGCAATTTTTTACCGAAAAAGGCTCTCAAGGTTAATAAGTTGTTTCATTTTTATTTTTAAAATTGATTACGAATCAATATTTTTCAATAACATCAGTAACGCGCATTCAATTCAATGCAGTTTTGAAAAAAATGCATTTCCTCTTTCTGCTGTATCCTACTCTTATTCATCTTTAAATATGTTTAAAATACCTACAGTTCACTTTTAAAATGAAAACATAAAAATAAATTAACAAACCGTATGTCTAAAAAAGTCTAAAATTGAAGTCCCAACAACCAACCCACCCCCACCCCAAAACAAAAATAACTTTTACCATACTGAGCTGTTACAACATGATATAAAGACTCCTATGTATTACAGTAAAAATTCGCCATACTGTTACAGAATTAATACAAATCGTTTGCCAATGCGTCCACGACATATTCAATAAAATAACAAGTAATAGAACGAAAGTACCTGTCCATTTTTATTAAAAATAAAGTAATATAACATGTATAGTAAGTAATACCTTTATTCCTTTATAAAATGGATTACTAAAGTAAAGTAGAGTGCTGTAATGGCGGGTAGAAGAGGAAACCGGAGTGTCTAACAAAATATATCTTCATAAAGCAAACTGGTACATGTATAACTTTTCATAGTAACGTCTGCACTGAGTGGATTTAATGATCAGACTGTGAGAGGTGCTATATAAGTTTATCGTTGCTTAACACCACTCGGACACCGAGAGAGCCCTGGAAGGTTTACCAAAGTTAATTAAGATACAATAAAATCATGGATAACATTTAAAGTATACAATGTGGATGGAAACTTAAGGTTTAAAGCTTTGAAGTATACAATAAGTACCGTAAATATATGTAAACAAGTGTAAAAATAAACGTTTACAACCATTTAAAAGTATAGATCGGTAAAGTTAGGTACTAGTAACTGGCTACTAGTAGCTAACTTTTCTGCTACAAGTAGCCAGCTACTGGTAGCCAGTTACTGGTAGCCAGTTACTACCGATCTTAAAAGTATTGATTTTTATTTAAAATTTTCGTTGCACATGTTTGAATTTTTCTTTTATTCAGATACATGTATTGTAAATTCGACTGCAATGATATATATTAAAAAGACAATAATGTTTAGGTACCGAAGAAAAATAAACAATACATAACTAGCTAGCAGGAGGTGTAATTGCTCACTAAAAACCCAGAAATCTATACATGTTATTGTTAATGCCGCTTGCGGACTGGACTGTTGATTAAACACATTACTTTGTTACAAATTTGTTCGTTTTTACTGTTAGATTTATATACTCTGCAATCAAATTAATAAAACATTCTTCCACCCTGATCAATAAACCAGCCATTTTGGGTTGGTTTTCAAATCTGTTTTACAGTTATAACTTACAATTATATGTATGTGGCATTTTCTGTATCTAGAGGCTTTTTGTATCAGAAAATAGAACGACGTACTACATATATATAGTTAAAGCTTTGATTAGGATGGTATCTCCTCCGGCATTCTAACCGAGTTTAGTTAAGTATAAATACACAGAGAGATGATGAAGTTGTCTCATAAATTGTACGTTATAGACACGATGAATTCGTTTAAACAAATCTATTCAGAAATTTTTATCTATACAGATACAGATAAAGGTTTTTACTGCTAAAGCTAGTCCGATGAAATGCATGTAAAAGTCATTTTGTTAGATGTTTTTTTTTTTTTTTATTTATTTTTTTTTTTTTTTTTTTTTTTTTTTTAAAACCGCGTTAAAAAATGACAAACTACGGATAAAAAAATCCCAGTGGAATTGATTTTCTTGTCTTTATAGATATTAATCCTTTTAAACATTTCGGAATGTATTTTGAATAATCTTGTTCGGAGAACTTTCATCACTACCGAGTTCTTATCGAATTTATTTCATTACATAAATCATTGTTACAGAATTTAGGATTAAGTAGAAGATTTGATTAAAATAACATTAGTTCCAATCATTGTGCTAATGAAGATTTTATTTAACTGTAAGGGGCGATAACCGATTCGGTAGGAATTTAATGAGATACATTATGTGTGTACGCTTGTATATATAACCATAAGATTAATGTGTTTAATTAAAACTAATAGTAAAATAAATAAATAAATAAATAAATAAATAAATAATTAAAATAAAATAAAAATATAAAATAAAATAAAATAAATAAATAAATATATGTAATTTCAGATTCATTTCTATTCCAATCGTTTATTTTCTTGTTATGTTTCAATTACATAGCGTTATCTCAAAAGTGTTAAACAGTAAAATTTTAATTTCTTTGAAGAAAATTAATCTGAATCGACATTATAATTAATCTGATTAACTCGTAATAACAGAGAAGCCATTGATTGGAGAGAGAGAGAGAGAGAGAGAGAGAGAGAGAGAGAGAGAGAGAGAGAGAGAGAGAGAGAGAGAGTATGTTTTTAATTAATGAACTAATTTGTGCTAAAATCTTTTATTTAAATAAATTATAACAAAACGTCAAAAACACTTTTTTGCCTAAGGTCTTATTTTGTTATTTCTAGGTTGATTTGGATTTTGAGATTTTCGTCCGTATTTGAAGCAATTATGTTCATAAATGTAAAGAATTATATTATTTCTTTTAATCGTACTTGACCCGAAAAAAGTTCCCTATGGCAATCATTTTTCAAAAAATCGCAAAGCAGGATCCAAATGAATTGGGAATCGAATCTAAACGGGCAACTGTTAATTAAAAACATAACAATGACCGAATACCTGTCAAAATCTCTAATTACGCCAAAAGGTTGTGGCAAGATTTCTTTCATAAATTTTCAAACATTGTGTAGATCTCCTTTATTTCAGCATTTCTGATAGCCTTAGCAATTTTAAGGAGAGTTATTGACTCTTGATATCATTGACGACACAAACAAAAATATTATTCTAATCCTTTGCCATATTTTACTTATTAAATTTGCAAAATATCAAATTCTCATTTTAAAATTTCAAATGTTCTATAGATTTAATCATAAGAAATGTCATATTTTTCTTTTTTCTACGTCAAAATATATAAAAAAACTTGACATTTTAAGTACGCTTCAAAAAATTACTACGCAAAATTTTCTGTCGTTTCTAAATAATCTGTAAACTGTCTTCACACTGCATTCTTAGCCGAATCGAAAAGCCACTCACAACGCAATGTCCCTTTAAAAAGAAATTACAATGAAATGTTTTGCGTTTTGATTACGTGTTTATAGTCAAGATAACCAAGACAATGCTACAATAAAATGGGGAAAAATAAATAAAAGCATTAAACAAATTTTGTATAAGTAGTTGGCTGTTTCAAAAAGGATAAAATTTTTTTTGATTTCGCCATTTATCTTTTGTTTATTTCAGATAGAAATATGAATGATTAAGCAGCATATAAAAATGGTGGACATCAATAATTTGAATTGCAGACTTACAGATGATGACTGGAAAAACATATCGAAACATATAAATTCCAATGTATCAATCACAGAAACGGACCTTTGTAAGGCAGTTAATATAACAAACCTGTATCTACCGCCAATATTGATATGTATGGGAACTGTCTGTAACATTCTGGTTGTCATGGTGATGAGTGGTGCTTATTTTCGATTCGTTTCTACTTCGTTTTATATGAGTATCAATGCTATTATAGATACGTTTAGTCTTTTAGTGTTACTAACCGTACATTGGATTAATGAGAACTTTCCTTTAATCATTTACCGAGGACACGGTGCTCATATTATGTGTAAGATATTCATGTTTTTCGGTTGGTCAACCAGTGATTTTGGAATTATTTTAACGGCAGCCATGACATTGGAAAGAAGTTTGGCCATTATATTTCCATTAAAATCAACAACTTGGTGCACTGTTAGGAGAGCAAAAAGAGTAACATTAATTCTATCGATATTTGTGTCTGTAATTAATATTCATTTTTTGTTCATTTCAGACATAAACCCATTGAACGAACGTGATGTTCTCTGTAAAGTAGAACCTAAAAACCCAAGTGTTGAAAGGACATATTGGAAACACATATGGCCATGGCTACACAATATATTCCTTATTATTTCATTTGGGACCATAATCACTAGTAACACTATAATTATTCGACATTTAAAAATATCCGATAATATGAAAAACTGGAACTCAATGAATCAGATAATGAGAAAAATTTCAAACGATTCCAGTTCCGGAAATTTACAATCAAAATTACAAAAATATCCGTCCCGCAGACGACAAATTGCGATAATGTTATTGGTGGATTCATTCACAATAATTATATGTACATTTCCTTATTCGGTCTATACTTCAGTAGAAGCCAATTTGGAATCTTTTTTAAATTCCAATATAAATGAAATGGCGGGAAAACATCTTCTTGCAACCTTGTCTTTTTATCTTCTGTATGTTAACAGGTGTGCAAATTTTTATTTATATTGCCTTAGCGGATCTCGCTTTAGACTTGCCTTAACGACTCTGTGTTGTAACAGGAAAAATCAGCGGAAATTAAACTACTTAGTTCAGATTTACAGCAGTTCTCGTAATTATAAAGTTAAAAGCACTGAAAACAGTCCAAATAAAGAAAGAAACTCTTAATATACCTGATAATTTAAAGATATACATATAAATACTCTTGATTGATTCCACAAACCTGGAATGTAAATATAGATGGGATCCAGAGGCCTGTTCAGTATGGAGGGCAAAAGACGGTAATGAATTCAAGCGAGAATGTATTTTGAACCGAGCGTTGAAAGTTGATTAAGGTAAATGTCAAAAAGAAAAAGGGTCTATAAAATTAACCTATAAATATCCGTGTTTTTATTGTTTTGTTGTATCGTTAATCACGAATTCAGTTATCATAATTAGCCGTAACATAATCGGTATGCGAGTTACCTCCATGACAAATGACGATAGTGATATAAACAAATAAACCCAATGATTTTAATCTTTTATGTAGGCAAAAAAGAACAACGGCGTAAGTTCGTTATATGGACTTTATATTCTTTTTACAATCAGGTTATCTAGATATAGATATGATATAGACGAAAACACTCAATGATTTTTAATCTTATATTTAGGAAAACAACGATGCAAGTCGTTACATGGACCTATTTTTTTTACAATAAGATTTTCTAGAAATCAATATAGATGATTTTAGACATGGACAAATGAAATCGTTTTGATGACAAAAGTCAATGGCAACAACATATAGTTAGATGAAATGGAAATTTCACCTTTATTTATAGAATTATTACCCGTTTACTGTTTATAGTTTAGGAAACAGCATTCCAATACCTTAAAGACCGATGTACTCAAGCCTGGTATGTTAACTCAGTGACGCTAGATTGTAATACGATGCGATAACACAAAGTTTTATCTTAAAGCCTCGAATTTTGAAAAAAAGTTTATATTTTTGAATATATAATAATAAACTTTTATTATGTGTATATATCTGATATAACTGTTTTTTAAGAAGTTAATGTATATTTACTATATTTTGTTGATTTCTTAATCCTGAATATGTATGGCATGGATTGAAATGAAATTTAGAGATGAAGTTTTCTCTTTAGTCAAATTGGTTTATGTACATGTAATGCAATCGCATCCAGCTGTTTGAACAGGCTTCTGGTAAAACGGCGTTTGAATGGCATCCATTTAATTACAAGCGGAACATGTATGTTAATAAAGCTGTTGTAAGCTGTGGCCTTAAAAGTTGTAAATTATTTCATATTTTTCTTTAAATTAAACTAATTGTATATCCTTGTTTTAAATTTGTAAATATCATTTAAACAACGATTTTAGTAATTTTCTCTGTTAATGATAGGTGTTTGCCATGCAGTTAAAAAATAAAAAAAATATTTGGTTAACCAATAGAAACCAACTATGTCCATTGCTAGCATTTATTCTGACATATCTCATAATCAAATTTAAATATCACTGGAATTTTGATTTTATATTTCAAATTTTACATGTTGAAAATATGCGACTTCATAAATTGTATAAAAAGACAATACTATTGAGAAAGTTTACAGTTGTTTAGAATTGAAACCGCTTCTAATAATAACCTTTTTTTCAAAATTTTTATTATTTGCAATATTTTTTAAAAACATTTTTTTTGTTTACTTTTATGTCATATTTTGCAAGTTTATTAGATATCAAACTTTTTTATTATAATTTCATATCAGTCATTGGTGCCGTTTTCTAGAAAAAAATTAACAAGATATTTTATGTTAGTCAATGATATCGTTTTTTAGAAAAAAAAATTAATAAGATATTTAATGTTAATATAAAATGTTAGGTTTTTAGCTTTAGACATTACATTGCAAAAAAAGTTCAATAAATTCATTTCATACATTTTTAGATGAAGAGGACAAATATTTGCTTTTTATTGAAAAATTTCTTCTATTATGCATTTTGCTGTTTTGTGTTTTAATGGGCCTGGGTATTGACATTTCAGCATTCACGTTCAATTTTCCATTATACAATTCTCTTGGTGTGAATTAAGAACTAGTTATTTTGTAAGAGACAAGACATTAACTAACAAAAGCTTTTATTTTTTAATTTGATTCTTAAAATTGAATCCCCAAGTTTTAGGGGAAAAATTGATTATACAATAAGAATGACAGAGAAAAGAAATCGTTTAAAATGTAAATATTGCCAGATGGTTTTCATTGTCAATGAAATATTTGTTACAAACACGAGTGATGCATAATATAGAAAATTTATTTTGGATCAATTTAAAATTTCTTTGCATTTTTTCAAGCAAATCAATAGATCGTTATTTTTATTTTAACAAAGTGCATGTATGTGTGTGGCATTTTGAAATATAATAATCAATTAATAAATAACTTTTTAATATGGAATCAAATTGACATGTATGCAACACTAAATGCGTAGAAAATTACAGATTGACAGGCAGCTTACATTTTTACGAGAACTATTGAATCGAATTACTGAATCAGATAATTAAACAGGTCTTTTACAGAGAATTCAGCTTAAATCTGTTATGTTTTGTGTTGGATTTTTATCTGTATTGTTCCATGGTCGTTGAACCTACTGTGTATTATCAAAACGAAAATATGCGTGGTATTTAGATATGTGTCATGTACAGAATAACAAGATATTACTTGGTTGCAGGAAACTTTCAATCATAATGTTGTCATGTGCAGAATTTTTAAATTTTCTTTGGTAAAATTTCAAATGCGTAATGTTATTTTTTAAGTGATGTTGGAAACAACAACAACAACAACAACAACAACAACAACAACAACAACAATAATAATGATAATAATAATAGTAAATAATTTCAAGTTTAGTCCTAGTATAATAAAAATTTGCCAAAAAATTATATCTGTATTTAAACTATTTGAAAAAAAAGCTAAAATCTAACTTAGAATAAATTATATCTCATTGACAACGCATGAATATGGATATGTGCAGTAATTGTAGTGAAAAAGTTCTAGTTATAAAGTCGGCTTCTGGATCAATTAAGAATATAAAATTACGATAGGCTATCTAATAAAGTTTAAGTATACTAGATATCCTTGTTAAAATATACATTACTACAAATGTGTCTTCTGTAGTCCGCCTGAAACCAATCAATAACACAAATATGAAAAAAAGTTTATTGGTGTATTTTTTAAAATGAACAAATTATTAATGCGATAGACACCAAATTAAGTAATGATATACAACACCCATTTAAAGATTCTTTCACTTGTATCGATGTAGTAGCATTTAGAAAGAGAAACGGAAGTGTCCACAGAAACCATGTACCTTTGTAAGACAACCAATACACACAAATAGGGTAAAATTTGCCTTTGTTACGGGGATTAGTTAAATCATGGAACCTGTACAAGCAATATAGCACACAACCCAAAACAAAAGCAAAACTATTTCATCTGACTAATATACGAGGGTTGTTCGATATATAAAGCGTATTGTACAACAGCGCGATAACGCTTTGCACGATTTCGTTAACGATGAAACGTTTGGATAGCTCAATTCAATACCTTTCTAACGGTATACACATGTGTCTTCAGCTTCACATATAATTTAAAAATTATTGCCATTCCAATAGAGCCAGTCGTTGACCACTTGTAAAAATGGTTGGGAAACGGGTTTAGAATATTGAAGAAATTAGAGCTTAAATAAAAGTTCGCACAAAACTCGGCCATTCGCTAATAAAGATTTTTACTGAAATTGGTTTGATAAAGTATCTTATGAAACAGTACTAAGGTGGAGAAAGGAATTTCTGACTGGCGCAGAGTCCGACAACGATGCAGCAAAATGAGACCCACCTGTGAGTGTAAAAAGCAACGCGAATGTCTCAGAATTCAGAGAAATAATTGAAGTGATGGCAGATATACGATTCGTGATATTGTTAAAACTGTTTCCATATCGCTATCGCGGGTATTTTGAAGCGTATTTTGAAAGTACGAAAAATTTCTGCCAGATGGACCCTGCATATATTAAAAGATGAACGAAAACGGGTACTAGTAAAAACCGCTAAGAATTTGCTTAAAATGTTTCCCAAAATCAATCAAAGACAATTTGCACAAATTGTTACTGTTGTCGAAACATAGGTTCACTATTAAAAAAATGCAAAAATGGAAACAAAATGTGGTTAACTAAACACGGTAGAAGGACTGTGGTTGCCAAAAAGTCGGAGTATGTTACCGACTTGCCGCACCCACCATACTCTCAAGATCTAGGCCCATACGACATTTTCCTATTTCCAAAACTTAAATAGTTCTTTTCTGGTCGCCGTTACAAGTCCCGACATACTCTTGACTCAGCCATCAGTTTTTTTCCCAGAGGTCTACCTAAATCAGTGAAATGTCACGCATTTCAGAAGTGGATTCAGAAATTGAAATTCGCATTTTTAGCCGCGGAGAATACTCTGAAGGGGAGTAACTTTTATTTCACTATTTGATTCGAATGCTTTTGGGATATTGTACAATACAAATTACATGTCGAACATCCATCGTTCATTCTACATGAAATGTGTTCCATCTCAAATATTGTACTGTAACTTTTGGTTGTTACTTTTATTATATTTTCATTTATTATCAAGTTTGCAAAACGTTTGTCATGTTCAACGAATATGCTGCACTCCACAATCTGTCAGTTTATACTAAACAAATAGGTAAATACAGACCCTAGATATTAAAATTGTCGGTGCCATCCTCTCACTAAACACCGGATATATTGAACTAATAAAATGGAGTAGGGTAATAGGATTCTCTTTCAATAATATAGATTAGTTCAGTCCTTAGAAGACTACAGTGTGCCCGTAGAAACAATCGATCTTCGAAAGGAAACTTTCTAACCCGAGTGGAGTTCGAAGTACATGTAGTTAGAGGGGCTGTGTTTCGCAAGACAGCGTTTTAAAACAGAGATATATCTATATCTCAAAAACCAATGTTCCTAGGTCACGTATATACCGTATCCAAAAACCAATCCCTTCTGAAAGTGATTATTTATAATATCTTTGTCTGAAATGATTGAATAAAAATATAAACTTTTTTTATATGTAAAACCTTGATCACTGACTTTTGACTTAAAATGCGAAATGTTGCATTTAGCGTTTGCACATGAAAATTATCATACTAAAATGAAAATAATAATACATTTTTCAAAATCAACAAAAATTTAATAAATTGCGAAAAGGAATAAGGTAGCATTAACAAAATTATGTTGCTACGATCCATTGAGTTGTATGTTTCAAAAATCAGCTATGTTAACTTGCAACACTACAAGAGATTAATCTCCCTTGGTTCCTCGTACGGAGTTTCAAACTACATAAAATAATTGAGTCTTGATTTTCATCTATATCATTGATACAGACATATCTCTCAGCAGGCCAACTTTCTATGATCTTGACTTCGCCAGATTTAGATTCTTCTTCTACAAGTTCTGGACTGTTTGCTGCAAGTCTGATTTTTAATTCGTGCCCTAAAATCTTTAAATCATTTGTATTTGGAATAGGTCTACCGGAATAGGGTAAACTTCTAATTCTTCTTCTAAGTTCCTATAAATAAAAATATGGACATTTTAGAAAAAATTACAGCAAAAAAGTCCTATAAGACCTCCTTTTGGTTTTCATTTTTATCTTTATTTTATTTTATTTTATTTATTTATGTGTTTATTTATTTTGATATTTAGGAATTTGTTGAAGAATTCAACAGTTCAACGCTTAAGATGTTTTGAGGATTTTACTCATTCTGTTTCAATGTTTTTTTTTCCAGATTTATGTGTATAATAAGCTAGATTTGACCGAAAACGAAAATGATGAAATGATATAATAATTTCAATGCTTTTTTTTCTACTAGCAGTGAAGCTTTCTTGTTGAATAAAACATGGAAACATTTAAATGTCTGTTCTGACAGAATTATATGATTACTTATTAGTGGCTGATTCTAAATGTTTTGCTTCAACTTTTTGAACGCAAGATCTATCCGACACTCTACCATTTTTAAGTCACGGGACTTTGTTAATCAGGTTCTTCTAAAATTTTATATTTTATAGACACCATGCTTGATAGTTAAAACAATCAACATAAAATCTGTAACAACATCTTTCAGAGAAATTAAGATCTACATACTCTTACAGCACTGCGATCTGTGCGTTCTTTGGGCATTTCTTAGAAATTCTTCTTCAGCAGAAAACCATTTTAACATGTAAACATAGACTATTACTTTCGTGAACATTAGTAACAATGACGTCATAATAATGCCCTATGACGCAAATTAAATTTTACCTGGCAGACGTGTGATCCATTTGTAACGCCCTCGATCCTCTCTGTGGTTATAGCGATATCATCTGGAGTCGTTTACAGCTATTCCATGCACAAGTGTTATTCAAAGAAATGAACGCATCTTTATGATTATCGAAGTATAACTTGAAAACCGGTGTGCAAACTTTAGAATCCACGTTTTACATCCCGGCTAGGATTTTTTTTTTAGTTTTACCGAGGCTGTCAGCTCTGTGGTGGTGGAAGACCTTCGACAGACGGTCTTTAAACTCTCTTACATAAGCCTTAGATTCGAACTTAGGCGATGATAGGCTCTGCGATTCTTAACCATGCGCTTTAAAACACTTGGCCACCTAGGCCCCTCTTTCGCACATGGGAAAATACACAAGACCAACCCCCTCCTTTAAGGATCTTTAAGGATCCTTAAAGATCCTTAAATATGTCCTTAAAGATCCTTAAAGGGGCCTTAAACCCTCCTTAAAGCCATCAAATCTTTAAGGATCTTTAAGGGACCTTAAAGGACTCTTTAAGGACATATTTAAGGATCTTTAAGGACTCCTTAAAGATCCTTAATAGAACTGAAATTTTAAGGATCTTTAAGGAAGCTTTAAGGATCCTTAAAGATGTCTCATCATGAAAAACTTGATTCTTTTTATTTATTAATGTAACGATGGCTATAACATTAATTCAATTAAAAAGTATGATTTGTTTTTAGTACATTTTGAATTTCTATATTTTATACAACATAGGGGACATAGATAACGCCTGTTTGAATTCTAGTTTCTACATTGATTTTTTGAAGAGGAGCCGTATGTCGTTTCCTAATAATACTTGTTTCTTAATTCATAAATGAATTAGATTAAAATGTGCAGTTTTCACAGTACAGATTATCAACCCGTGTTTTAATCAGATCGGTAGTAAGCATAAGTAATTAGCGGTATTTGTTAATTGTATACTTGTTTGATTATCGATCCCAGGTGATTTCACGCGCGGCTTTTGACTTTGATGTGCAGTTTCTTATCTAGGTAGGAGATCACTATAAAGTCAAATAACATGTTAAAGTGCTTACCTAACCCTGAACTCTGGGTGTTGGAAATAAAGGTGTGTTTTCGGAAGTGATTTTAAGATAATTTTAATATTAAAATATTAAAACATACATTAACTAAAGAAATAAAAGTAATGGCAAAATAATCTAAGCATGTCTTATATTTTATTTTATTTTATTTTATTTTATTTTATTTTATTTTATTTTATTTTATTTTATTTTATTATTTATTTATTTTATTTTATTTTATTTTATTTTATTTTATTTTATTTTATTTTATTTTATTTTATTTTATTATTTATTTAATTTATTTTATTTTATTTTATTTTATTTTATTATTTTATTTTATTTTATTTTATTTTATTTTATTATTTTATTTTATTTTATTTATTTTATTTTATTTTATTTTATTTTATTTATTTCATTTCATTTCATTTCATTTCATTTCATTTCATTTCATTTCATTATTTTATTTTATTTTATTTTATTTTATTTTATTTTATTTTATTTTATTTTATTTTATTTTATTTTATTTTATTTATTTATTTTATTTTATTTTATTTTATTTTATTTTATTATTTTTAGGGGGGGTAATGTTATGCATATATGCAAATAAAGCATGAGAGAGAGAGAGAGAGAGAGAGAGAGAGAGAGAGAGAGAGAGAGAGAGAGAGAGCACATTTTAGTGTCTTTGAATTGACATATATGGAACTCATTACTGACACATGATGATATCGGATTTCCGATAATTTTGATTCCTAATGAAAAAGTGTTGGTAAAGTAAAATAAGAACATTAGAGAAAAGGTTTTTCTTTTCAAACATGAACAAGTTACAAGTGAACATATTTAAGTAGGAAACCAGTAACAGAAGATAACCATTAACTCACAAACTTTACCTAGTTGGATGTAAATTTCTGCAGTCGATGGAGCGCAGTGGAATAACGGCGATAACCCCTCTCTCTCTCTCTCTCTCTCTCTCTCTCTCTCTCTCTCTCTCTCTCTCTCTCTCTCTTCACTTCCCGATCTTGTTCTGTCTCTCTTATATAGTTTGCACCGAACCTCTCTCTCTCTCTCTCTCTCTCTCTCTCTCTCTCTCTCTCTCTCTAAAATATTCAGTTTCCGCTGATCTTCCTCTATCTCTCTTTCCCTCAATGTATTCAGTTCCCGATCTCTCTCTCTCTCTCTCTCTCTCTCTCTCTCTCTCTCTCTCTAAAATATTCAGTTTCCGCTGATCTTCCTCTATCTCTCTTTCCCTCAATGTATTCAGTTCCCGATCTCTCTCTCTCTCTCTCTCTCTCTCTCTCTCTCTCTCTCTAAAATATTCAGTTTCCGCTGATCTTCCTCTATCTCTCTTTCCCTCAATGTATTCAGTTCCCGATCTCTCTCTCTCTCTCTCTCTCTCTCTCTCTCTCTCTCTCTAAAATATTCAGTTTCCGCTGATCTTCCTCTATCTCTCTTTCCCTCAATGTATTCAGTTCCCGATCTCTCTCTCTCTCTCTCTCTCTCTCTCTCTCTCTCTCTCTCTCTCTCTCTCTCTCTGACCCCCTCTGTCTCTCTCTGAAACACAAGTAGATATTCTCCCTCTCTGTCCCTCTGAAACACAAGTGGATACCTTCTCTCTCTCCCTCTCTAAAATATTCAGTATCCGCCACCCCCTCCCTCTCTCTTTCTCTCAGCATATTCAGTTCCTTATATCTCGTTCTTTAAAATATTTAGTTTCCGCTGATGTCCCTTATCTGTTCCCTCAATTTAATCAGCTCTCTCTCTCTCTCTCTCTCTCTCTCTCTCTCTCTCTCTCTTGTACATTGAATTCTTGACTTGCCCGTAAATGAATTTAAGAAAAAAAGCTCTCCCTTTCTATATAAAATTATTCAATTTCTGACAATTATGTCTTTCTGTATTTAATTCGCAACTTGACGGTGAAAAATAGGTAATCCCTCCACACACACACACACACACACACACACACACACACACACACACACCGGGAATTTCTTAATGATATTAGTATATTATGTGTACTGCAGATTCCAGAAAAAAAATTACTGTTAATTTTTGGGGGGTTAAAAAATAGACTCGGAAAGACCATATTTATTTATTTATTTATTTATTTATTTATTTATTTATTTATTTATTTTATTTTATTTTATTTTATTTTATTTTACGGTATTTTATATTATTTATTTATTTACTTATTTATTTATTTATTTTGGACATTATGGACAATTATTTAATTAAAAAGCTGTTTGTACAGTTAACACACTGCTTCTTCTGTATCAATTACATCTCTAATTATTACATATAAATAATAATAATTTTCAAGTAAAAGGAATTAGTAAGAACAGATGTCATCAACATTAATTAATTAAGTGATTAATACTTGATCATCAAACACCATCTTGCTGATTGATGTTAGATAGACTAGTATATTACAGGTAAATTTTGGAATGCATTCCTATCAACACATATTTTATCTAATGCAATTAAAATTCTAAATATAGATAAAAATGATGACTGTAGCAAAATTATATATGAAATTATAAATATAAATAAAAAAAATTAATTTGATCCTTTTGTTGTAAGAGATATTTTAAAAGAAATATAAAAAATTTTCACAAATAAATGAAAAATGCCCACTTGCTTTCTTTCAGTCATGTGATCTCATTTGCATATTGTTAGGGACATATTTTATAATTATCTACATCAGTATTATCTCTTCTATAGCTACATAGGTAAGGTGATGGACTCCTAACTTGAGGGACCAGGGTTCGATTCCCAGTGAGAGCGGATAACAGATGAAAATTTTAGTTATAAAATTTCTTGTAATTTGTATTTAATTAATAAAATCCAATTAGACTACAGAATGTAATAAATAAATAAAAATTAAAATAAAGAAATAAAATTAAAAACTTGAGATTAAAAATAAAATAAAGAAAATTAATTTATTATCACTTTATTTTTTCAAAATTAATAAATGCAATAGATTTTTTAAAATAAAATTTTAAAAAAGATAATGATAAAATAATATTTCATTGTTGTTTTTTAAAAAAGGAAAAATATAATTTTTTTCCTTAAAGATCCTTAAAGCTTCCTTAAAGATCCTTAAAATTTCAGTTCCATTAAGGATCTTTAAGGAGTCCTTAAAGACTCCTTAAAGGCATATTTAAGGATCCTTAAAGCCCCCTTAAAGGTCCTTAAAGGGACATTTATGGCAGCTTTAAGGAGGCTTTAAGGATCCTTAAAGATGCCTTTTCATCATGTGATAGGATTAGGCACGTACGTAAGTACGTAGTTACGTTTTACCACTCTCGGGATAAACGTTCTAACAACTTAATTTTCGAAATTTAATACAAAGATAAAATTTAGTAATATCCGAGATGAGATTAAACCAATACTCCTTTTTAGAGCTAATGTTTATATTTTATAAATAAAATATAAAATAAAATAAAATAAAATAAAATAAAATAAAATAAAATAAAATAAAATAAAATAAAATAAATAAATAAATAAATAAATAAATAAAACTTGAACATTATATAACTTAATCATTGCCTCATTGCCAGAGGATTTGCATCGCTTATGGTGCCTTGTTGAACTAAATTTCCTTTAAATTTTCGGGAATTCTATCCATAAACAATGGCGTGATTTTTGGTTTCAACAGCTGTTTCCATGTTTCTCAGTTATAAATTTTTAAATAACCAGAGAGCATCTACATAAAGTCTTGATCGATCATTCAGTTAATTCAATTAAACTGCCATGGCTGCAACCATCCACTGATGGTTTTTACCACAACGGTAGCTCAGTTGGTAGAACGCTCGATCCGTAAGTAAGAGGTCAGGGGCTTGAACCCCGACCAGGTCTCACCCAAGACTTGAAAGTGGGAGCCAAGCAATCGGCATTACAAAATGAAAGTCATGGTTTTTTCGGATGGGAACGCTGGCGACGCCTCGATATAAGTGACATATTCTTGATTTGGATGTTAAACACCATTACTCTACTCAACTCCACTAAAGGTTACCATATTCAAAATCGAGACACAGTAACATGACACTGTTTATTGCAGTGTTAAATGCATAGTAAGGATTTGAAAAAGTGGATTTCATCTGCATTAGGTTAATCACCGAATGTCATGCATACATAATCCGTGTTATACTTACAAGGTCCTGCACGTAATTTAGTTATATAGCAAAGCCACTTCATTAATTTTGTAAAGCAAAAACCACACGATAAAACAAAAACAAGAAATATCCATGACATTCCACTTAGTCGACAAAACGTAATATTCGCATACTAATAAACACAGACAAGTCCTATACTACGTAATACCAAATTAAATTAGATTGTTAGTATTATGCCGATTTGACTTTTGTGAGATAAACGAACAAGTTTCATTACACGTACCTTTTTTACTTCGTTAATTTTTAGTACTGTAAGTTTAAATCTTGTAAGCGATATAATCAGTATTATAGATGATTTGATAATATAATCAAAAACAATGTATAATGCTTAATTAATCAACCTAGATTTGAATTGTATGGTGGCTGGCAAGTGCCATTTCGTATATTCACCCAACAACCTTGAAACGAAAACACCAGAATCTATCCTGGAACAAACTTGATGGTCGGCTGCTTGCAAGGTAGGACGAACCACCAAATGTATTAAAAAAAGAAAAAAAATGCAGGGGCAATACTAGAACTCGCTCCTGGGACTTTCGCAATAGTTACGAAGCTTTAATACTGACTGAGCTATCCTGTCCGCCTCTAATACATAAACAAATATTTAGGTTAAAAAATAATATAAATAAATAAATAAATAAATAAATTTAATAATAATAATAAAATAAAAATAAAATTAACAAAAAGACGAAAATTCGAATGCGCGCATTAAAACTGAGTTAGCTATAAAATGACATAAATCAGTCACCATACCGGCATGATTTATTGCTTCCTGAGAAATGATCCACATTTTATTAATCAGTACCGGTTTGTTTGTTTATTAATTCTTACAAATTTAAAATACGAGAACAAGAACGGAAATAATTGGACATGTTGTACAGCTTCAAATGATTTATTCATCATTACATTTGTAGTTACAGGATGATCGGAGACCTACCATAATTCTTCGTCGTAAAAATAAAATTAAGTCCGAATATCAGCCAAGGTCACCATTATCTTATCTTAAAACGTTTCTCATTTTAATTGCAGTGTTCGACATTCAATAATTAACACTGTTACTTTTTCAACGCTGCTGATAATTTTATCATGATATACATTCAAAAATGGTATATGACAATAATAAAAATAAATAATGCAGACAATTATGAAAAAATTTGGGGGTGCTATTTCGATAAGCCATTTTTTATATTTTGTTTTACTTAATTGCTAATTGGTGTTAAACCTTGAGCATATCTCATCAAATATATAAACAATTTCTTGAATATTTATAATGCAAAAACTGACTCGTTAATAACTTTGAACAGACAGACAGATCAGCCGCCCGCTTGTGTGTGTGTGTGTGTGTGTGTGAAGTAAGTCCCTGAACAATGAATTAAAGAGGTCATTATTTTAATCTTTAAAAATAAATAACAAAAAATATTCTTTATAATGACATCAAAACATACAATTTGTATAAAAGAATTGAAGCATTTTACTTTTATCTGTTGTTGACATTATACATATTTGACATTTATCTTTCGATGAAAAATATATCACAATAGAACAATGAGCTTTAGGCATTATTGTTCCTTATTTGAACCAATCAGAAAATGAGTTATTTTGAAAATGAATTTAAAAGAGTGAGGCCATATGGCATTATACGAGGTAGATAAAACAGTAAAAACTGTAAAAGAAAATCTAGTTTAAAAACTTAACTTAATCAAGCACAAAAAGTGTATTGCCATATATTGATTACCATTATGTGCATTTTAAATTGTTTATTTAAAAAATATTGAGAATGTTTTCAGGTGCAATTTTTTAAAAATACTTTGCTTGTAAATAAAGGTGTTTTATTAAAAGTGTCACATGCGAAATTTTGAATTGTTATAAAAGTATTTAAGATTTTGCATATTAAAATTAAACTAATATATTCAAAATTTTGCCAATGACAACAGTATGTCTGAAATATTGTGTACATGTACATACAATGTGTTTCGCGTTTGCCTGTTATTATGTCTAAGATTACAACGACAACGCGGATGTCAGTGAGTACATAATGCAGAAACTATAAGATTTACTGGTTGACGTTTGATTACTTTAAGGATAATATTTTCGTCTTCATAAAGGATTTAAAGTTTTAGAGCTGTCTGTTTAAATCTCTCGTTTTAACATTTAATATACATTAAAGAAGACAAAAAATGCCTAAAGATTGCTTGTATAAGTGTATCGCTGGTTAGAATTTATATATTCATAAAAATTGTTCTTTCATCCCACATACAATTGTAACTAGTAAATATTCCAGTTAGTTTCTGGCACGTAGCTACTTATTATTCGTTGAAAAATCAAATATTTGAATAAATTAATAAATCGTGCATTTTTTTAATAGTTATTTACATCATATTACTCAATAGTCGGTGGAATGGGTTCTTTTATACTTAGTTATTGGGAGATTGTGACAAAGGTACGTAAAGCTCAAATACTGTGTATAAAAATTCAGGATGAAATTAGATTCCTAATAACAGGGTTACGGCTTAAACATTTTCTGTAGGAGCTATTGGGCTTGATAAGTTAAAGTACTGTTATGACAACATTTGTTTCTGCAGAAATTAACAAAATTAACCAAATAGCAACAAAATAACTTCCGTTGAACATCATGTCATATTCAACCGAAAGAAGGTTCATATTACACGCACACTGTGATGATGGGCTTCTGTTCCTAATGGCATATCAAAGGTCAACACAGCTCAACAGGCTTTTCACATATTAAAAGTAGATTAAAATATTCCCCGAACACAGGGATCAAAGTGACAGATTTGAAACGGAACATTTTCTGACATAAAGAACTTTTAAACCTACAGAATATCTCTTTTCATTTTTTTTTATTGACTGTATTGCCAAAAACAGAGTGTCGAGTATTTTTGTTGAAGCTCTTGCTGAAAATGGGATTTTGTGTCTTTGAATTATATCTAAAAGAAACCTAAAAAAAAGTCTATCGGTTGCACTTGCAATACTTGGGTGAAAACACTGTAACTTTCATTTTCGTTGAAAAGAGAAGTAAAGGAAGTCCATGTAGAGGCTGGCTTGTTACAAGGACCTTTTTTATTACTCTCTTTTATTTTTTAGATATTTTACACATTTGAACACAGGGAAGTGACGCGTTTTTATATTAAAAAAAATGCACTAGAGTGTTAAAAAAAGATAATGATTTAAAAACGCGTCACCTCCCTGTGCGTTTTACGGACTGTCGACTAGACGCACGCTAAAGCATACAGGTACCACATCTAAATCTGAAAAAGATACTTCGGTCTGTTAAGAAAATGATTTAATTAATATTGGTATTCAGTTTTGGGGACGTCACTTTATCCATAGCTCGACTTCCTTTATAGTCAGTGACGTAACTTCTTCAATAGATGTTGACGCAACCAGCTACAAAAAAATCACCTCGCTAGCTATAGAGAAGGGTACCAGACATTCGTTAGCTTTTTATGGTGTGACTGACGTCTTGAATTCATAAAACGATATTTATTTTGGCCCCCGCATTATTGATTTTAGGCAAAATATATGTACATATATTGATTTTTTGCATGAATGATTATAGCCTACGGAAAATTATATCTTTCAATTAATCGCTACATCAGCGTCACATTTCTTGACAAAATAGTGATAAAAAAATGCTGGACCTTTCGTGAGAGTGATGTTTTAGACGATGATTATCTATTTTACAACGTTTGATATAAATATGTTTGTATGTGTGTAGATAATGATTACTGACTGGGTTAGATCCTAGGTTTCAGTACAGTACATTGATTAGATAAACTGTTATCATCACTAAACCGTAAGGAGATGACATTAATAAATAAAACGCTTTAAACTGAAAATCTTGTTCAGGACAATATAACAAGCAACTAAGACAACAGTAAATATATATAAAAAGCAAACTAAAGATTTTAAACAGCTGACATTGGACTGGCCTCGAGATACGGAATTCCGTTGCGTTTATAGCATTCTTTACAAAGTCGATATTCTGTTCATACATTATCAATATACAATAACATTTTTGTTTGATAATTGCTCGTAATTTCACGGAATAGGACAGAAAATGAAATGCTAAGCGTTGCTAGGTACTGCACCGGCATGCACAATGAAGATACACGTACATGTTTGTTTTCCAACTTGTCGAATCGGGGTATTATTTCCGCTTTATAACACTAAACCTTAACACTGGGCATTGATTATATTAGCCTTTTAAATTCGTGCGTTTTAGTAAGGTGTCCGAATAGGTGAAGTCTTGATATGATGTTTTTTTTTTTCATTTTCTTATTATGTAAGGTAATTGCTGTCATTAACTTGTACTGTTTGAAGGTTCTATGGTTAACTTGCCCTTTTTTATGGTTCTATACTTAACTTGTCTTATATTTTTATGGTTCTATACTTAAATTGTCTTGTCTTTTTATGGTTCTATATTTAACTTGTCTTGTCTTTTTATGGTTCTATACTTAACTTGTCTTGTCTTTTTATGGTTCTATCGTTAGTGTCTTGTTTTTATGGTATTATCATTAACTTGTCTTTCTATGGTTCTTTCGTTAACTTGTCTGGTTTTTATTGTTCTTTTATTTACTTGTCCTTTTACGGTTCTATCGTTAACTTGTTTTGTTTTCTATTGCCCTGTCGTTAGCTTGTCTTGTTTTTACGATTTTGTCTTTTAGTTGTTGTTGTTGTTGTTTTTGTTTTGTTTGTTTGTTATTTATTGCTCTGTCGTTAACTTGTCTTGTTTGATTGTCCTTTTATCAACATATTTTGTTGTTTCTTACACTTATTATATTGTTCTTTGTGTTTTCTGTTATTAACTTAGCTTGTCTTATTGGGAGGTTTTTTCATTCACTTGTCTTATTTGGAGGTTTTTTCATTCACTTGTCTTATTTAGAGGTTTTTTTTTATTCACTTGTCTTATTTGGAGGTTTTTTCATTCACTTGTCTTATTTGGAGGTTTTTTCATTCACTTATCTTATTTAGAGGTTTTTTTTTCATTCACTTGTCTTATTTGGAGGTTTTTTCATTCACTTGTCTTATTTGGAGGTTTTTTCATTCACTTGTCTTATTTGGAGGTTTTTTCATTCACTTGTCTTATTTGGAGGTTTTTTTCATTCACTTATCTTATTTAGAGGTTTTTTTTTTCATTCACTTGTCTTATTTGGAGGGTTTTTTCATTCACTTGTCTTATTTGGAGGTTTTTTTTCATTCACTTGTCTTATTTGGAGGTTTTTTCATTAACTTGTCTTATTTGGAGGTTTTTTCATTCACTTGTCTTATTTGGAGGTTTTTTCATTCATTTGTCTTATTTGGAGGTTTTTTCATTCACTTGTCTTATTTGGAGGTTTTTTTTCATTCACTTGTCTTATTTGGAGGATTTTTCATTCACTTGTCTTATTTGGAGGTTTTTTCCATTCACTTGTCTTATTTGGGTTTTTTTCATTCACTTGTCTTATTTGGAGGTTTTTTCATTCACTTGTCTTATTTGGAGGTTTTTTTCATTCACTTTCAATTGTCTTATTTGGAGGTTTTTTTATTCACTTGTCTTATTTGGGTTTTTTTTTTCATTCACTTGTCTTATTTGGAGGTTTTTTTATTCACTTGTCTTATTTGGGTTTTTTTTCATTCACTTGTCTTATTTGGAGGTTTTTTCATTCACTTTCACTTGTCTTATTTGGAGGTTTTTTTATTCACTTGTCTTATTTGGGTTTTTTTTCATTCACTTGTCTTATTTGGAGGTTTTTTTCATTCACTTGTCTTATTTGGAGAATTTTTCATTCACTTGTCTTATTTGGAGGTTTTTTTCATTCACTTTCACCTATCTTATTTGGTTTTTTTTTTATTCACTTGTCCTATTTGGGTTTTTTTCATTCACTTGTCTTATTTGAAGGTTTTTCATTCACTTGTCTTATTTGGAGGTTTTTTTCATTCACTTGTCTTATTTTGAGGTTTTTTCATTCACTTGTCTTATTTGGAGGTTTTTTTTCATTCACTTGTCTTATTTGGAGGTTTTTTCATTCAATTGTCTTATTTGGAGGTTTTTTTCATTCACTTGTCTTATTTGGAGGTTTTTTCATTCACTTGTCTTATTTGAAGGTTTTTCATTCACTTGTCTTATTTGGAGGTTTTTTTCATTCACTTGTCTTATTTGGAGGTTTTTTCATTCACTTGTCTTATTTGGAGGTTTTTTCATTCACTTGTCTTATTTGGAGGTTTTTTCATTCACTTGTCTTATTTGGAGGTTTTTTTCATTCACTTGTCTTATTTGAGGTTTTTTTCATTCACTTGTCTTATTTGGAGGTTTTTTTCATTCACTTGTCTTATTTGGAGGTTTTTTTCATTCACTTGTCTTATTTGGAGGTTTTTTTCATTCACTTGTCTTATTTGGAGGTTTTTTTCATTCACTTGTCTTATTTGGAGGTTTTTTTCATTCACTTGTCTTATTTGGAGGTTTTTTTCATTCACTTGTCTTATTTGGAGGGTTTTTCATTCACTTTTTGGAGTTTTTTCATTCACTTGTCTTATTTGGAGGTTTTTTTCATTCACTTGACTTATTTGGAGGTTTTTTTATTCACTTGTCTTATTTGGGTTTTTTTTCATTCACTTGTCTTATTTGGAGGTTTTTTTATTCACTTGTCTTATTTGGGTTTTTTTTTCATTCACTTGTCTTATTTGGAGGTTTTTTCATTCACTTGTCTTATTTGGGTTTTTTTCATTCACTTGTCTTATTTGGAGGTTTTTTCATTCACTTGTCCTTATTTGGAGGTTTTTTCATTCACTTGTCTTATTTGGAGGTTTTTTCATTCACTTGTCTTATTTGGAGGTTTTTTTCATTCACTTGACTTATTTGGAGGTTTTTTTATTCACTTGTCTTATTTGGGTTTTTTTTCATTCACTTGTCTTATTTGGAGGTTTTTTTATTCACTTGTCTTATTTGGAGGTTTTTTATTCACTTGTCTTATTTGGGTTTTTTTTTCATTCACTTGTCTTATTTGGAGGTTTTTTCATTCACTTGTCTTATTTGGAGGTTTTTTTCATTCACTTGTCTTATTTGGAGGTTTTTTTCATTCACTTGACTTATTTGGAGGTTTTTTTATTCACTTGTCTTATTTGGGTTTTTTTTCATTCACTTGTCTTATTTGGAGGTTTTTTTATTCACTTGTCTTATTTGGAGTTTTGTTTCATTCACTTGTCTTATTTTGAGGTTTTTTTATTCACTTGTCCTATTTGGAGGTTTTTTTCCATTCACTTGTCTTATTTGGAGGTTTTTTCATTCACTTGTCTTATTTGAAGGTTTTTTCATTCACTTGTCTTATTTGGAGGTTTTTTTCATTCACTTATCTTATTTAGAGGTTTTTTCATTCACTTGTCTTATTTGGAGGTTTTTTTCCATTCACTTGTCTTATTTGGAGGTTTTTTCATTCACTTGTCTTATTTGGAGGTTTTTTTCCATTCACTTGTCTTATTTGGAGGTTTTTTCATTCAATTGTCTTATTTGGAGGTTTTTTCATTCACTTGTCTTATTTGAAGGTTTTTTCATTCACTTGTCTTATTTGGAGGTTTTTTTCATTCACTTGTCTTATTTGGAGGTTTTTTCATTCACTTGTCTTATTTGGTTGTTTTTCTCTTTTTTAACATTAACTTGTGCTATTATGCGGTCTATGATGCGATAGCTTTGCGACATACATTATATTTCAGTTATTATTCAGTATATTCTAATGTGATATTAGTATTTCATACAGAATATATTTCAAATAATTTCTGTTTACATGTTTATTAAATAATCTCGGATTGGTATACTTATTTGGTTAATATCAATGCCAAAATCAATATAAACAATATAAATACTCTTGTCATTATTTTGTATATACTTAAATAAATGATATTGATTTTTATCCAAGCTGACATATTCTAGTTCCGTTTTAATGCCATTAATAAAGAGATATAAGGACTGTTTGTATCATATTTCCCTGAAAAAGTAAATAACAAGAATGAGGCCAACATACTTGTCATTTATAAATTATAATGAACATCAAATTAAATAAATAAATAAATAAATAAATAAATAAATAAATAAATAAATAAATAAATAAATAAAAAATAAATGAATAAATAAATAAATAAATAAATTAATAATAATAATAATTATAATAATTTAATAAAAAAATAATAAAAATAAAATAATAAAATAAAAAATAAAAAATAATAATAATAAAGCTAATTTCTAAAACAAAAATCTAAGTTTAAAGGGCTGGTTTTGTTAGATTTCAGTTATATTGGAGGGAAAAAAGATCCGTTAAATGTGTTTTAAAGATCGAGCAGAATCATCATATTACTGAGCAATTTCAAAAAGTTTTCACTAGCAGGGTATTTAAATTTTTTTGTCGCAAAAAGAATAAAAGAATGTTATGTACAAGTGCATTTTAAGACCAGTAATTCTACGTTTATAATACATAGATATATATGTAAACTTGTTGATAAGAACTGTTTTCAAAAATAGGAACAAAGCAAATGGTTTTCCAGCTTCTCTGATTACTTTCCTGTTTTAAATGTAACACGATAACGATGCTCGGAGAAAAGTTTGAAATAGTAGATTTTGATAAATGTACCTTATATCGCTTTTAAAACAAGCTATAGTGGTTTTCAATGACAATAAATTGACATTTAGAGAAAACTAAGTGTTTGTTGTAAAATCAACTTGGAAACATTATGTTGAAGCTGTTTAATTCAATTTAATGTCCAATAAATGACTTAAAATGTAAGAGGTGTTGAGGAAGTAAATTTTCAACTAAAACATGAACTTGAAAACTACAAACGTTACCAAGAACACAAAACACGGTAATTATAAAACAGCCAAACAAGACAATACAAAGAAAAGACAAATATTTGGAGCACTGATTATAAAATTCCTGACTTCGGACGGACAATAGAGTTATTGTTTATTAATATGATTGCAGTCAGTAATATAGGAAATCCATTAATCAATCAACTGGTTGTATAACCAATGGTCAATAACGTAAGCATAATTGAAAATAACATGTTAGCTTAACAAGTATCAATGGGCCCATAACTCTTGCGTGTAAGTTTTTTTTCAAAACATTTTTAAGAAAATCAAGTATTTAAAAGTATATGATTTAATACCAAAATTTGCTAAGACCGCCAATAAACTATAGTATTCATAAAAAGCGACTGACAAACCCCAAAATTATACTTTAAACTAGAAATTAGAAGTTAGACAAGTTGTAGAAGACGAATATAACAAGACTGATGTGGGTTACATCCAAAACAGTTTTCTTTTGTTTATTATTATTATTATTATTATTATTTCTTTTTTATTTTCTATTTTTGGTGTTAATCTTCCACTATACATTTGGCATATTGGGTTAATATAACTGTCGTTATAAATAGTCAATTGATATGCACTTTCAAAACACTGTAGATATAAAATTTCATATCTGTACCTTGTAAGTGATAAAATTAATGGTCATTAATGACATTTTATCAGTTTTCACAAGCATGATGAGGAAATGATAGAATATACATTTATATAACGTCCGACAGCGTGATGAAATATTGCTCTATTATATGATAAAATCGGTCAGACAACATTAGATTATTATAGGTCAAATAAGAGCTATGGTTTATCTATCATCTTTGAAGAACATAAGTAACAAAAAATGAAAATGGTAATTCGGAAATCCTAACAGTAAGCTTCTTTTTTTTAGATTTTGATTGGTAGATTTAACTTTCTTTCATCTTTGCGGTTTGATTGTTTCCTGCAATTGTTCGTTTTTAGTATCTTGATTTTATCAATATTTGTTTTTCTTTAAGCTCAAAGTTACGACAACAATCACATTTCTCTTTTCGTTACATTGTTCAGTCTTAGTTTCTTTGTCAGTTTCTTCTGAGTTGCCCATGTCGACGTTATGTATAGACTTCCTTTTGAACTAAATTACCATGCCAACGTTGAATAACAACTTCCTCTTGATTTTTGGGCTCCAATGTCAACATTTTATATTCATTTTCTGAGTTACGCTTCGAACGATAACGCTTTCTTTTGAGTTCGATTTCATGAAAACGTTTAAAAGCCACTTTCTGCTGAGCTAGACTCCATAGGCTTCAATGTAAAAGTTTTATAGCCATTTCCTCTTTAACAAGACTCCATCCAATGCCAATAGCCACTGATCTAGACTGAGCCCATGGCAGCGTTAAATCCACCATAGCCAGACTTCCATGGCAACGTTCCACACACACACACACACACACACACACACACACACACACACACACACACACACTCCTGAACTATACTCTCATGTCAACGTAATCCAGCCATTTACAACTATTTACTGTCCTTTCCCCCTGAGCCATACTAACATGTCAGCGTTTGGAGATTTTTATTAAGAAATGCGAACACAAGATTTCTGCATAATTATGTTTATTTGCTTATTTTGGCTTATATTTGCAAGGCTATGTTGATTAAAAAACTTTCGTGTGTTGAAGATGACCAACTCCAAAAATTTAAACACATCTAATAAAACTAGAGTTGACATTCTATTTTGCATCAAAAAAGTCCATTTTCGTCACGACTCAACTGTTACTGATTCAATTCAGTATCTGATTTCCTTTTGCTGTCAAAAAAAAAAAAAAAAAAAAAAAAAAAAAAAAAAAAAAAAAAAAATTGATAATAATAATAATAATAATAATAAATAAATAAATAAATAAATTGTATAAACGTGTTTACATATTTTAATATAAACATATTCATCTTTTTGTACTAATTGTTGCAGTCACCGGACCATGATGAGTTTTATAACAGCCTAACTTTCAATACGACTTGAAATTTTCTCTCTCTCTCTCTCTCTCTCTCGGTTATATATAAATAATAATTACGGTTAAAATATTATATTTGAATAGTTTGACTTAATAAAACCCAAATACCGACCCATCATGGTTTGATACGTGCAAGTATGTGGGATAAGCAGAAATAAAATGAAAACTATTTTTCCGTTTGGGATCTACAGGACAACATGAATGATACATATTTAAACATTCATAATACGCGTACAAACTTTAAGCATTTTTCTTAAAGCAAAGGAATAAAAATGCGCTCGGTATTAGCTTACTGAAACAATGGCAGTCAGTACTGCTACAAATTATTGTCAAAGCGGTTTATGTGTTGTCAGTTAGTCACAATTTCCAATGGAGAATAAGGTCATCATACAGTTTGATTTATTACATCCAAGAATATTTAAAAAGATGTTTGTTATTTAAATGTTGTAAAAATCATTGCAATCGTATAAGATTACACCGGGTGAATTACTATAAGAAAACGATAAAGTCCCGAAGGAACGAGGTTAAAAAATCACGTGGTATTTGAGAAAAATAATGATAGCCATGTGATAGTCATGTGACTGTCCGGAAATTATAGTCCACACGTTGACATAACCACAGAACGTCATGAAATGATTATAACTATATTAAGAATAATTGGAAGTTTATTGTTGAATTTAAAGTACTTAACATCCCAAAGTTTAACACAAGGTAAGTTCACAACAGTTAAACAAAATAATTTTAATCCAGTTTATTTCAACCAGATGTTATATAAGTCATTTATATGTATAGTATGGCAGTATGAATGTAACCGGATACAACTGGACACCGGATCCTAGACAGTGTTTTGTTCATTAATATTTGTTATGGTTTAAGTAGTAGTAGTAGTAGAAGTAGTAGAGACGACATATTCATTATGTTTATATAAATTATTTTGAGGAAACGGTGTATCAGGATTCCAATACATGTCGTCACAACACCAAGATATACTGCTATACCTTTCTCTCTAACACACTATATGCCCGGCAGTTGTTAGGGGCAGGGGAAATTCGAACTACCTTTTCCAAAAAACATTTCCCCAAAAAACGTTGATTGAAAATTATGAAATTCTATGAAAATAATATAAAATGTTACTTTTTTCCAGGTAGAATTACTGAATGAAGAAAACAACAGATAAATTCATAACTGTAATATAAGTAGATGCTTGCAAATGAGTAGCTTTATAAAGAAACTTACCAGAAAGAAATATGTTGACTTTAAAAATGTAACAGATACAAAATTAGCAAGATGTTTGTCAACATTGGATCTCACTGCATTAGGTATGGGTTATAAATTTAACATTACTCACTCCCTCGCCCACTCCTTTAAGGCTTTATTCCCTCACTCACTCACTCACTTCTTTCCTCCCTGCCTCCCTTACTCACTCACTCCTTCACTAACTCACTCCCCACCCACCACAATATCATTCTTCCATTTACTCGTTCAAAACTTTTTAAAATCATGTAACCTACCCAATCTCCAGTTCTGCAATCAATCAACCAACCAACTAAATCAGTCAACCAATGTGTTGTGTTAGATAAAAAACAGTAGTCAAATCAACCATAAAAGCAACCACTCTTCACACAAGTTCAAACAATTATTCACCTATTCATAAAACATCTTTCACATGCTTATCAAATCACTGTTATATGGTTATGTAACAGGAAAAGGTAAAAATGTAGCTGCCTTACTGAGACATGCACCTGGGACCTTTCCAAAACTAGAGAGACACTCTACTGACTGAGCTACCCAGCCACCCATCAACCCTGGTCTGTCACATTCCTCTTTTCCTTTTTTCAATTAAACTGATTTGAATTGAAACTAGTGTAGTCGGTAGATATAAAAACTGAGATAACAACTGTTTATATATATTTCTAATATTTATTTACAATCACATAATATATGGTCTTGAATTCAGGTCTTAAGCCATTGTACAAATATATATGTATGATATTTTGAGTACATTATACATTTATAGAATTTGGAATTTTATAAATAAATTACTTATGGTATATAAATTTAAATACATGTATTATATAATTCACTCCTATAAATCAATACATGTATATAATTCAAATACTAGATATCAGATCAATAAACTGTAGAGTTTATCTATGTTATATTTTAAAAATCGTCTAAATGGTTCAGAGTGCAAAGCCAGAATGAATTGTATCAAAAATAGCACCAAAGAATAAAAGTGAGCAGTGTTTATTATTTTTTTTATTTATATCGTGCTAACCCAATCTGTCCAGTCACATAAGCAGTCAGCTCTAACAGTCCATGATCTTACTAACACTGAACAGATTCAACGTTACATAAGACACACAGAACATCATGAGCAAAATGTTGCACTATTAGGTTCTACTCTAGGACCAAACTGTTGGTCAGCCTCTTCCCAGGGTTAGACGAGCCCCCAAATGTAACAGGGAAGGGAAAAAATGCGGTGACCTTACTGAGACTCGACCCTTTGGCCTTCCAAGTACTAGAGAGATGCTTTACCAACTAAGCTACCCAACCACATTTCAAGCTCAGTCTGCCACAGTTACTTATGGAAATTTAAGGGACCCTGTGTATATTGGTAATGATCATATGTTTAATTCCTTCAATATAATAAATTTAAACATACATCTATTTCTAAAAAAAAGTATCATTTATGCATATTTTGAAGATATACACTAATTTATTGAAAACCTATTACTGTTTTATTCTCATTTTATTTCCATTTCTTATACATGTAATTTGCCAGGAGTGTTATTTGTCATATTTGCTATACATATTTTTACAGGCATTGGAAGTACACTCGGAGCTGGTATCTATGTTGTTGCCGGACAGGTTGCTAAGGAAACAGCTGGACCATCTGTTGCTATTTCATTTTTGATAGCTGCTGTAGCATCAGTTCTTGCTGGTAGTATTTTATTTTATGAAAAAGAAATTTTTTGTATTAAATATATGTGTAACAGGAAGGGAAAAAAATGAGACCACCATGAGACAACCACTAACCAAGTATGGGATTAAAAAGGACTAGATTGCTACTTTATTTAGCATTGTAACAAAGCCATATTTGACTGTTTTGATTAACCAAGAGGCTCTTTCATTAAATGATTTTTTCCCACTGTTATTTTCGACCAATCAGATCACAGATAAAATCTTTATGTTTGTTTTTTTGACTGATAAAAAGTTCTCATAACATCCTTTGTGATCAACAGTCTTTTTAGAAGTGAAAGTCTGTTCAGCACTCTACCATTTAAATGACAAATGACAAAAATACATACTGTGATCTGATTGGTCACAAATAAAGGTAAAAAAAAATTTTTATAAATGGAAGAGTCTCTTGCACAAGGAAAACAACCAGACAAATACTGGTACTGATACTCCCAAAATGTTACTCTTAAATGCTTAACTAATGCACACTTTCTGGTACATAAGGAAAAAACCCTTTTTCACATGAATTTAACTGGAGTCCAACTCACAGCAGTTATAAAAGCCCTTGGGTTTTGGAAGCTAACACCATAACCACATATCCATTGCGGCCTAGCATTATAGAGAATTTTTTTGAAATATATAGATAGAGACATAATAAGATAATGAATTAAAAACTTCAGTTATATACTGCTGAGTAGCAAGGATAAAGAGTTAATGTAACAAAGATTTACTGCAGTTTAAAATGAATAAAAATGAACAAAATTATATCACAGATGTTGCAAAGCATATAACATGAACAAATGACTTTATACATAAATAATTATTCGTACATGTGTTACATGACACAGTTTATTAACAATTTCACCTGCTTTTTATGATAAATGCATCAGTTGTTAGTTTCCGTTTAATGCAATTTTGATTCAGTAAAATGAATCACACCAAAATAAATAGTTATAGAAATAATTTGAAATAATAAATAAATAATAAAAGTGAAATTGTTATGCACTGCCAAGTTCATTATATCAGATTGTAATCAAATTTGGTACCATCATGAGACATTGGGCCACCTTTCCCAATTAGGTGTATAGGTCGAAAGTCAAGGTCACAGTCTTTGGATGTATTATGGTTAAACTTGACATAAATGTATACAAACTTGAGATGATGTATGCATATCAATTTAGATGTTAATTGATGGTCAAGGTCAAAGGTCAAAACTTAGATTTAATATAAAAATAGAATCCACTAAATCTTCCACAGATATAAATGGATTTTAACTAGGTAAACAGTTTTTTTTTTTAGATTTTGTTGTGAATGATAAACTTTTAGTGTGCAAGAAATTTGTTTCCTTTGCCCCTGAGGTCTAAGGAAGCAGAGCAAATACATTACACTGCCAGGGTTTGTGATTTCTTGAGGGTTTAATTATAGAACTATCAAATCATAATCTTGCTGTTTTTTGTTTTATTTTAAGGCCTTTGCTATGCTGAGTTTGGTGCCAGGGTTCCTAAGACTGGTTCTGCATATGTATACAGCTATGTTACAGTTGGGGAATTTATAGCCTTTATCATTGGATGGAATCTGATTTTAGAGTATGTCATTGGTAAGTATTGTTTTCTCATTGGTTGATATAAAATTTGCTTTTGATTAATAGTAAGTTTTTTCATTGGTAGGAATTTGGATTTGATGCTTGTTATTGGTTAAATATTATAACTCTTATAATTGTTTGAAATCTAATTTCAAAAGTATGCATATTGTGCTTAAATCTGATTTTGAATTATGCTACTGGTTAGTGTTATAGCATATTGTGCTTTTGTCATTGGCAAAAAATTTGATTTTGAATTATGCTATTGGTTAGTGTTATAGCATATTTTGCTTTTGTCATTGGCCAAAATCTGATTTTGAATTATGCTATTGGTTAGTGTTATAGCATGTTGTGCTTTTGTCATTGGCCAAAATCTGATTTTAAATTATGCTATTGGTTATTGCTTTATCTTTCATAATTGGCTGAAGTCTGATTTAGTTGAATAAAATATGTTACTTCCCTTGTAATGATGACATTTGATGCTAAAAATATTAATTTTCTGACACTGATAATGGTACACATATAGGTTTTTTAAGTTGTTTTAGATAAAAAATTGTAGATTTTAACATTATATAATAATTTTTATTTGGTAGGTACAGCTAGTGTTGCCAGAGCCTGGAGTTCTTACTTTGATTCACTCATAAACAACACCATTCAGAATTTTTTCCATGATAACATGCCAATGTCAATAACTGGGCTATCTCCATATCCAGATTTTTTTGCTTTTGGAATAACTCTGTTACTAACAGGTAAACACATTGTACATGTACAAAGCTCCTAAATAGAATCAATAAAAAAGAACTTTATTAACAGATGCCCATTATATACAGGTTTAAAAACCAGAACATTTCATTAACTGTGTATTTGAATGTCAAATAAAGGTCAAAAAAGGGCTTGAAGCCTAGGCCTTCCAGAATCTAGAGTGTTTGTTTTACAGTAAACTACAAAATGTATGAAGGGAGGTAACTTGTTTTCATTACCTAGCAGTCAGGGAGCATATTTTAATTTTCATTCAAGATTATTTTACTTTTGTTGTAATTTACTGATGTATGCAAAATGTTTTGAAAATGGAAATGATCGTTCATTTTGTACAACACCTACTGACTTTAGGGGATATTAGTATTTATTTGTGTTTTAATGTTCTGGCATCAGAAAGGTTGTTGCTGAGTGGTGGAAAAAACAATCACTGTGTTTTTTCAGCTCTTAATGAGACAAAACTTCATATGTTGGGAGCAAAGACTCAAGTGCCTTCGAGGTTAATCATTGAAAAAGTGTGAGAAATTCTTCATCATAGGTTAATAAATGTAATTGTTATTTATTTTAGTTATTTTGGCTGTTGGTGTTAAAGAATCGTCAACATTTAACAACATTTTTACTGGGGTTAACCTGTTAGTGGTAACATATATCATAATATGTGGCATGTTTAAGGCTGATATACATAACTGGCAAATATCACCATCTGAGGTTAGTGTTATTTGAGAACTTTCAAAAATTAATAACCAGAATTACAGTGTTGTTTATCTGTTGTTAGCAGTAACTATTGTTATTTGTGGTATAAACTTAGCTTACTGTTACAACTGACAATTATAAGCTAAGTTAGTGTTATTTATTTATAAGGGTTTTCTCAGGTGAGCATTAATTTTGTTTAAAAATGGATAACCCATGTTATCAAGAGTTAATCTGTTGTTATCAAACTTTGTTTTGGATGGTTATTTGGATATTTACAGATCTTGTAAATATTAACATTAGATGCTCAAAAAAGTAGAATCTATCTAAACAAACACAGACATATTCTGGTCAAATTATACAGGGTGTCAGTTCATTAAGGTGAATTTACCCAACAAAATTCAAGATTCAGTTATAGCTGGTGATGTCTTGAAATAAGTGAAATATGCTTTACTGGGACGTAAATCCCCTTCAAATCTATTAAGTCAGACCAACTAAATTAAATGTGACCATACAGTATGTAATATCTTCCTGTCAACATGTAATATTATATATATTGTCAACAATATAAGGGGTATATAGGAATCATCCTATCTGTTTGTCTGTCTGTCTGTCTGTCTTTATCCATCTGTCTATCTTGATATTATGTCATCTTCATAACTCAATACCTATTTACAGAATTTTATCAATCTTAGCACCATATATCTTAGATTTGTTTTTATTTTTGGGTGGGGTGGGGTGGGGGTAGGTTAGGGGTGTTGTGGTATCTGACTCTCAAGAAACTGCTCTAGTTTAATGCAAGTTTTCAATTTTCACACAGTTTAGCTTTGACAGGTCTGTTTGTTTTTGCATAAGATAAATAAATGAATTAGTTTACAACAACCATTTTTGCTATTACATTTATCTGTAAAAAGAATGAAATGAATTTTATTTCTTATATTTTCAATTATAAAAATTTTAAATATTTTTTTCTTGTAAAACCCAAGTGCATGTTATATTTTTAGCGAAATTTTAAGTATGTTTTCTTTTTTTTTTTTTTTTAAAAAATTTAGATTCCAAATTCTACAACAGAAGGTGAAGGCGGTTTTATGCCATTTGGATTTTCTGGCATGATGTCTGGTGCAGCCACTTGCTTTTATGCCTTTGTTGGATTTGACTGCATAGCCACTACTGGTAAGCAAAAATAGTTAAATAATGCAGTACCTATAGATCAGAAAGTATGTGTTTGTGTTAGAGAGAGAGAGATTTTTATGGTTCAAACAAGTTTTCTCAAACAAAAACTATAATAATTATTTAAAAGTTTCTGATCTAAACTTTTAGCAGATTTTAAGCTTTGAGATTCTGTTGCCACTGCATGTAAGAATAAATTAATTATCAGATCTTGAAAATGCTTTATATCAATTATAGTTTTCAGGTCATTTGGTTAAGAATATTTTTCCACCATATATAAATAGTAGGATTTAATGTCAAACACCTATATACTGGTACTTTTTATGAAAAAAGTAAATACCAGTTTCCTTTAATCATAAACCACTTGTACATGTATTTCAGGTGAAGAAGTTAAGAACCCACAGAAAGCTATACCCATCAGTATTGTTTTATCATTGTTGTTCTGTTTTCTGGCTTACTTTGGAATTTCTGCTGTTATCACTTTAATGTGTCCCTATTACCTACTGGATTCTAATGCTCCATTGCCATTGGTTTTCTCTCGTGTTGGATGGGGAGTGGCAAAATATATTATATCAGTTGGAGCAATATGTGGTCTGTCTACAAGGTTGGTAATATTATATACATTCAGAAAGGGTATTTAAATTGTATACATAGAATAAAAAAATGCTTAACTGCTTAATTATAATTCTCATTGCAAACAAAGTTTTAGAGGTTTTGTAGAAGTGACAAGTTACCTCCCTTCATACAATTTGTAATTAAGTTATAATTGTAAATTGTAAAGCAAGTATTCACCTAGGGTCTGTTAGTCTGTGCATCTGTGCACTTTATCCAGGCTGTATCTCTTTAGAAAATGCCGAGTATAGCATAGTTTAGTATTGTTTACATTTTTGGAGCTAGTTTAATCAATAACCATGGGAAATGTTGAGTAAAGCCTAACTATATATCTGTGATAAGAATGAGTGACAGAATGAATTCTGGTTGCCGGCTGATTGTGATATGATGTGTTGTCCACGAAGATGAATGTATTCTTACTTTAAGAACTAACCAGTCTCAGAAGGTTGAACTACAGTCACATTTAAATGTAATGTAATTGTGCTAGATTAGAAACACCATGCACCTGGTCAAAGCAAATCTATCATTTTACTTCACATTTATATTATATCCATCATTGAACTTTGTCACTCATGAGTAGTTGTATGTCCCCCCCCCACGCCCCCTGTATACCTGTATAATGTTGATCATACATTTGTACCTGTAATTATAATGTGCAGATATCGTTTATCTCTGCAAGCATGATGTGTGTATTTTTATGGCAATATTTACTAAATGTATCTATCTTTGATGTCAATTTAAAAGAAATCACAGTAATTGTCCTGCTTGCATTTGGCTTTGGTTTACTCTATTAATCAAATAAAAAAACCAATTATTCATTTAATTTATTTAATTATTATGAACTCTCATTTTTACAGTTTACTTGGTGCTATGTTTCCATTACCAAGAGTTTTATATGCCATGGCAACAGATGGGATTATTTTTAGATTTTTATGTATAGTCAATGAGAGATTTAAAACTCCACTTATAGCAACTTTTATATCTGGTGTATTTGCTGGTGAGTATAAAGTCAGTTCATGCAAATGTTGCTGTATCAGACAACATATATAATTTTTTAAAATTGATCAATCAATCATGTTGTCTATTCAGAAGAAAACATAGACTCAGCACTTGTAAATAGTACTTGAGGTCACACAACATAAAAATGCAAAATGCACTATATATATATATATATATATATATATATATATATATATATATATATATATATATATAGGTAGCCAATTGATATATAAATGCATATGCATGCTCACAGATCACAAGAGCTCATCTAGGTTTGAAACTCATTTTGACAAATTCTAGTATGAAGAAGTTTGTAAGTTTGCTTGCCACAGGTCAATGACTTTTAATGGATGTTCCAGGTCCTCCACAATTCAAAAACTCCTCATTATTAGTGAAAAAAATCTTGACTAGGGTTAAAGCACTGTTTCTTCACTGACCACTTCACTAGTTAGTGTGTAAACAAATATTAAGAAATCAGCATTTTCCTGTGATTAGTGAGAGAAGAAAATGATAGAAGAAAAACACATGTCCCAACAAGATAACACTTGTCTGGACAAGTGGCTCAGAGAATAGTGAGTGAAACTCTGTATATTGTTGCCTTATTCCATGTCACTTTAATTATTTGTAGAGTATTAACATGTTCTTGTAATATCTTGAGGAATATATAATGTCTTTTATTGTAACTTAGTAAACTGTAGTATTTTAGCAATTCTTTTTATTCAAGTCTTTTCTGTGGCCTTTTATTAATAAAATATGATTGCATGAAATTATTAATAATTATATGAAATTAAATTCACATAGAAAATCTATTAGATTTCTTAGTAATACTATGTAATTGGTATACAAGCATTTGCATGCAGCCATGAAACATTGTATTTTCTAAATATTTCTATTTGTACAGGTGTTATGGCTATGTTATTTGATTTAAAAGAACTGGTAGATATGATGTCTATAGGAACATTACTGGCTTATACTTTAGTTGGAGTGTGTGTTCTTCTACTCAGGTATACATATCAATTAAAGACTCACTGATTAAAAAAAAAACTCGCATGTCAAAATAATTGAATTGAATCACTATATTTATGCTATGTATCTAGGGTTCTAAAGTTATTATAGGTTTTTTTAATATTCATTGGGCTAAAATTTCATGATTTTGCAGTATAAAAGTTCAGTTTGAAGAAAATGAAGAAGAGTTTTATGAACATAAATTCCATTGGGAGCATTGGTGTATGTCATACACCATTTATCAGCTCAAATTTTTGATTTAGCACCCATTTATAAAATTCAAGTAAAAGTATTCTTTTGGTTGAAAATGTCAATGTATTTTTTTTTTTTTCTTTTTTTTTTTGACATGTGCATTTGTTTGCATCTTTGATGGTTAAATTTAAAATTATTTTATTGCATTTAATTTTAGGTATAAAGTATCAGCATTTGAAAACATGGATGATGATGACGGTCCAACAGCAAATGGGTAATAACTTATATTATGTTTATAATCATGTTGAAATATTGTCAGCCTCAAAATCAAGAATTTACAAATAAATCAAGTTTCTGGCTTTTAGTAAACTTTTCTTAAATAAATGCAGTCATAGACCTTCTATAAGATCTGTGTCCAAAATATTTATACTGTTTGATACAAATGTACAGGTGTTTTTCATATGTATACATTCCTTCTAGATACTTAAAAGTCTTTAGAGGAGGTTTTTTAAATAGATCAATTTATGTCACATTTAATATTCTCTATAATTGTTTTGGGTATCAGGTCAATTTGCCCCCAATTCCTGCAAAATCGCCCCTTCAAATTCGCCCCCACTTCTTGAAAATTCGCCCCCAACTTTTATTGAGATTTTACTTTTTTTTAAACTTTTTTTTTTATTATTATTTATTTTATTTTACCTTGAATATGCCAAATTAACACTGTTAACATATTATTTGTAAATATGCATTGTGTGTGTTGCAATTTACCGGTATGTCGAGTATTCATAATGCCTTTACTGAATTCACACATAAGACAGTGTTGTGATTACTGTAATAATTTATATTGAAATGGTGATTATCAAAAGTTCTTTGTACGATTATGATATAATCACAACAGTGGGTACAGAAAAAAGAAAATATTTAGTGTTTTTAAAAGATCACATCAGAGCAGAGTATTGATAGATTACATCGTTGAGGGAAATCATTAAAAAAAAAAAAATCCTTTTTAACACACCACGCGCACCTTACGAAACCTTTTCTCTGTGTCTGGTAACATCAAATGCATGCGATGAGACTTCTGTTTATACGTAGGTGTATAATTGCTATTAACCTCTAACCACCAACTGTCCTCAGCTGTTGTCTGTATGGATAATAACTTAATTAATCAATAAAAACTTTTCTTAAGTGAAATATTGCTACCGTCCACTACAGTCTTGTAGCCTCCAGTCTTTAGAGTTGAGTTAAGTAATGGTGTTTAACTCCCAAGTCAAAAGTATTTCACTTATAATGAGACGTCACCGGCTATCATCTGAGCTATGCTGAGTGCTTCGCGGTCTTGGACCATAGGGTTCGAAATCACGACCTCCCTCTTACGGTGTGATTACTCTGCCAACTGAGCTACCGCATTTAGACCTACTACCTCTGTCACTGATGGAGAGCACAGGTACCAGGAGAATTTACTTTAGCACGTCTTCATAAATCAACTCATTAGTCATTACTACAAAATGAAGTTTTCAAAAAAATGGGAGCGATTTTGTACGTGGGAGCGAATTTGTTGAAAGTGGGGGCGAATTTGCCCGAAGTGGGGGCGATTTTGAACGGGGGCGATTTTGACATGGGGGCGAATTTGTTGAAAGTGTGGGCGAATTTGACGGGGGCGAATTTACCGTGGGGCGAATTGACTTGAATTCTTGTGTTGTTGTACAGTTGAACCAGTCTATAGAATTATTGCCGTAATCGGATGTAGTTTAAAGAATATTTGACATTAAAAACCAAAGTTATTACAATAATGAAAGAAGAAATGTGGTCTAGTTATAGGATGACGTTTAAACAATGGTGATCTGACTACAAATTACATTTTTTAGCTCACCTAAACTAAGCATGACAGCTGAAAGCTCAGATAAGCTATTGCAATGGTTCACTCTCCATTCTCTGTTGTGTTTTGTGCATCATGTTTTATGTGTTAACTTTTAACATTTTTATCATTTCCTCTTAAACTATACGTCCAAATTTGATACAACTTTGTGTTAAGCATGCCTGATTTAAGGCTTTTCAGATTTGCACAAATGAAGGAATTATTTGTCCCATTGGGGCCCAATAAGGAGGAGGGGGGATAAAAAACTTTGAAAATCTTCTCCATGAATGTACCAATGATATACCTTAAATATTTCATTTGTAACATTCTTGGGGCATATAGTTTTAGATTGCACAAATCAAAGCTATGGGGCTCAAAATGGAGAAATGTCAGGTGCTTAGTGAAGAAATTGCTAAGAATAGTATACATGTATTTGTAAACTATATACATTTTGTATAGGCATGTATATTAAGATATTGTAGGTATTGTGTCAATCATTTTGATATAGATGTATTATTTAAGGTCATATGCTTAAAGGCCAAGGTCACAGCTACCTAAGAATACGAAAATTGTGAATTATTTAGAGAACTATAAACCTTTTGTATAAGCACTTATATTAGAATATTGTATGTATTGATATGACGATCATATGGTTCAAGGTCATAGGTTCATACATCAAGGTCATAGTTGCATGAGAAAACTAAAATGGTTATTTTCCTCAAAACTATAAACTGTCTGTATTGGCATGTTTATTGGAATATTGTAGGCATTGGTTTGATCATTAATTTGATATATGATTTAAGGTTATAGATTCAAAGGTCAAGGTCTTAGCTGCGTTAGAATACTGAAATGATTAATAATGTTTAAAACTTAACTTTATGGAAGCATGGGTATTCAGATATTGTTAATAAACTATGGTTCATAGTCATTGGTTTAAAGGTCAAGGTCATAACTTCATATGAATACTGAAATTGTTAATCATCTGGAAATTATGCAATGTACTTCAGCTAATAGATGAATTTGAGCCTTTTATAAATGAAATGTAACTAGGCTTGAGATAAGCACTGTGGCAGTGGGACAAATTTAAAATAATTTCTGTAATTACTGTAAATGTCTATTGCACTTTGCAAAAGATTTGGGACAATTCCTAAGGTGAGCATGGACCCATGGACCTCATTTTTGTTTTTGCATTTATGCATGTTAACATTTTAATGCATCTATTTCAGCAAAATTTTATCCATACCAGATGGAATGGACAGTAGGTCATTCCAGGATAACCAACCATTATGTCCTGGTGATGATAACAGCTGGTCAAACTACATTAAAACAATGTTTTATAAATCATCAGATAATCCTACAACAATGACGGAAGCTATCGCTAAATGGAACACTTGTGTGATTTGTAAGTATTCTATTGCTAGATGGAACACTTGTGTGATTTGTAAGTATTCTATTGCGAGATAGAATACTTGTGTGATTTGTAAGTATGTTATCGCTAGATGGAACACTTGTATGATTTTGTAAGTATGTTATCAATAGATGGAACACTTGTATGATTTTTAAGTGTTCTATTGCTAGAGGGAACACTTGTATTATTCGTAAGTATTCTGTTAATATATGGAACACTTGAGTGATTCATAAGTATTCTGTTGCTAGATGGAACACTTGTATGATTTGTAAGTATTCTGTTGCTTGATGAAACACTTTTATGATTTGTAAGCATTCTATTGCTAAATGGAACACTTGTATGATTTGTAAGTGTTCTATTGCTAGATGAAACACTTGTATGATTGATAAATATGTTATTGCTAGATGGAACACTTGTATGACTAAATATTGGAATTGAGTAAGTGGAATGAAATAGTTTTTTTTTTTATGCCCAGTAAAGATTCTTTCACCTGCATCAATGTTGACAATGATAAGATAGTGGAGAAAACAAGAGTTACTGACAATCTTAATATAACCCATAAGAATATGCTGAAGTTCAATTCCAATCTAAAACTAGGTGGTGAGAGGAGTGGCTATCCCATAGCTGTCATGGGATCATTTTGCCACTAAAGTTCCCTACTGAATATTTGAATTAGGAAACATTCGATAAATTAATTGTCATTTATTGTTATTGTTTTGTTTTTTGAACATTATATCTGACTTTTTCTCTAAATCTTTACTTTCAGGTTTTACAATCGTGTGTCTATGTATAGTCCTTGTGTTTGCAGACGACAATTTAGTCAATGGTGATTGGTGGGCAATTTTACTTGTCTGCATATTTGGAATCCCCATATTTGTTCTTGTTTATTCTATATGGAGACAACCTCAAAACCAAGCTGAAATAAACTTTAAGGTAGATTTTGTATTTTGTTTATAATGAAGCTGAAGTATTTAGTCTAATTTTATTTTTTAGTAATTAGATTTGATAAATTAAAGGATTCAAATCCATTTGTGACATGCTTTGAGAATGATAGAATTGAAAAAAGACAAGAATAATTTTAAAATTTCAGACTGACCAACAATGAATTAAATATGCTTAAAACAAAATGGCTATTATATTTAATGTAGGGACTTAAAGATGCATTAAGTTTTTCAATTTTCTGAAAATATATTTTTTTTAAAAATAGGTAACTTCCAAAAATGATCCATGAGATTCATTTTCTAAAATTTCATTCCTTTTAGCTGTAAATAAACGGAATCCTCTGACCGGTTGGTCAATGTTTATCGGTGATTCAATAATGAGACGGGAGAATGCCCACAGATGAACGGAAACTCCAATTAATTGAAACAGAAACTTGACAAATTGTATTGACTGTCTTTAATATCCAGATGCATTCACAATGGTGTTATGTATCCCTAACTAAGGCACAAATGAAAAATTCAATGAAGTTCTATGTGTAATTTATCGTATTTTACCGTTTTGTAAGTTGTGTTTAAATGACCCGGTTTTTTTATGACGTAACATGTTCTAGAACATAACATGTTCTAATATAAGATCCCACATGCCACATCTTGCTGGCAAATAATTGTTGTTTCTGTATTTATTCGAGCTTTTATCATTGAACCAAATGTAACATTGTTGATTAGGAACATCATTAATTAGATCAGCACCATTTTAATTTTTTTCCTTGGAAAACTTAATGCCTTCAAACCTTAATTTATCAATTTTTATCAGTCAAATAATGTTGCTGATTAATGTTATGTTCTTCAATATTTTGTATGTATTTTATTGTATATAAAAGAAAGATTTTATTTTGAATAGTTAAAATGGTATCTTATTTATCCCTATAATTGAAAGGTTTAATATTGCAGATTCGTGTAGTCAAATATCTCTGGCCCAGTATTGGGATATAGTACTTTATTGTTGAGCCTAGCATCACCATAAAGCGAGACTTAGGTGTTACTTTTCCAGTGTCATCGTAGGCTGCGACGTGTCAAAATGTGAAAGTTTATGCTAAAGTAAAGTATTTTCTACTTGATCAAAAACCAATTAGGCGATACATTTAAATCTGTGGAATTCTTGTTACATAACAACTTTAACTTTTTAATTTTTAATAGGTTCCAGCATTACCATTTCTACCTGTTATTAGTGTGTTTGTAAATATATACTTAATGCTCAAACTTTCTGGTGCTACATGGATCAGATTTGGTGTATGGATGTTTATAGGTATGTAAATAATATAGCAAGTTTGAATTTAAAATGATGACTATCAGTTTTATTCCTTCACCATTACACACACTCCACAAAGTAAGGTGGAATGTTACTGTTATCATTCAATGACACTTAACAATATTGATAATTGAATCACTTGCAACTATGTACAAAATAACCACACCCTCTTAAAAATCACTTTCCTAAATCTTCACCTCAGTTATATAAATTGATGAGTTTAACAAATATGTAGGTGAAATTTTTTTCCATAATGGAATGTATAAAGCCTGTGACCGGAAAAAAGCTGATTGTTATGTTTTACAATAATTATTGAGACAAAATTGACAAATCTTGAAATACAAATGTACTTTAAAAACAATTTTTTCTGAATAACCCTTTTAAAAGGTATAAAATGTTTTTGTTTATGACAATAATTTCATTCATAGAAACAATGTTTAATGAAGGATTGCCATTTGAAATATAAGTAAATGATATATGGTAAAGAAGGGGTAAAGTACATTGTCATTTTTATTCAGTTGTTACAAGGTACAAATGAATTCCTCTTATTTAGCCCTTCTGCCAAAAGAATATATATACCGGTAGATATATAGATATATGATAAGAGAAAAAACTTGGAATGTTAGGTGTGTTGTACATAATAAATTACTGTTATATGCATTAGAAAGGGGAACAGCCTCTCTTCAGATTGATATTAGAGTAGGGATTTCCTTTGTAAATTATTTATTATTTTACAACTAGCCTTCTTGTATTTAAGATCTGGAATAAACTTTCCTTTCTAACCAGGGGCCTCAGTGGCCATGTGCGGGCAATGTCTCAAATTGCCTAAATTTAAATCCCACTCGGGGGCAGATCCTATTATAATAAAGATTGCCATTTCCATTACAGAAAGTAGGAAAATTTTTTGTAGATACTGACTTTTCTTTCACAATCCTAAAAATGATTTGCCTAAAGTAAGTGAAAAACTGGATGCAAATTTCCATTATTTCTCTCCCCTCCTTTATAACCTAAATGCTGACTGCTTGCTGCACATGCTTGTATCCTAATTCCTGCTTTGTTGACATTTACAGGATTTTCAGTATATTTTGGATATGGAATGTGGCATAGTTCACAGGGGAGACCAGTAGATTATTTAAAGCTTGCTACAGTGGAAAGTGATAATGATAATGAAGATGATGAAGTTATTACTTTAGATGGAGATATAGATACTTGTTTATTTGATAAGCGGAAAAATCAAAAGTTTACAAAAAAGAAGTAGACAAAATAGTCTACTACATTATGAATTACATGTTTTTATTTTTATATTAGTGCATAGAATAAATTTTACGAATATTTGAATTTCAAGAATATTGTGATAAAATTAAAGGTATTATTTGTTTATTTGACAAGTAGAAAGATTGGAATGTTACAAAAAGGCAGTGAAAGATGTTTGCAACATGATATTACTTGTATATAAGAATTACCATACATGTATATTTTATTTTTGTTAATACATGAATGAATATTTAAACTATTTTTTGAAAGGACACTTATGTCAATATGATACACATCTTAAAATGTATATTTGTTACATTTTATAGTGTTTTTATTTATCAATGGTTTTAAAAAAGTTGAAGAGTTGAGAGTATCCTAAATGTTTTATAGGCAGCCCACTATACAGTCACTTCAGTGTCTAACCAATGTTGATAATTTGATAATCAATGATTCCATTATATGTTTGTTCTTTTAAATAATAATAATAATAACAATAATAATAATAATAGTTTATTATAGTGTCACATATTAATCAACATAAAATGAACACAATTAAAACAATATATCACAGTTTAATATCCAGCCAAAATATATTGGCTTATGAGACACTTATATATAAAGCTATTTTTATCTTTGGGTTGTATTGAGTCGTGTTCTGTTCTGATTTGTTTTGGTTTATGCCAAGTACATTTTTTCAGTAATCTAATTTTTAGCTCATCTGAGCTGAAAGCTCAGATGAGCTATTGCTATCCATCTTCGTCCGTCGTGCGTAATGCGTAAACTTTTTACATTTTAATCTTCTCCTCCAAAACCACTGGTCCAAATTTAATGAAACTTAGTAACCATCATGCCTGGATGAAGCCCTTTCAGATTTGCACAAATGAAGGAGTTATGTCCCCTTGGGGCCCCATGAAGGGGGGAAATAGTGAAAAATTTAAAAATCTTCTCCTCTGAATCTACAAGAGATATACCTTAGTTATTTCATTTATAACATCCTTAGGTCATCTATTTTCAGATTTGCACAAATGGTAGCCATGGGGCTCAAAATGGGGAAATTGTAAGGCACTGAGTGGGGAAATTGCTAAAAATTATATAAATGTTACTATATCTTGAAATCTATTAACTTTTTGTAAAGGCATGTATATTAGAATATTGTAGGTATTGCAACAACGATCATTTTGATATATGGTACAAGGTCATATGTTGAAAGGTCAAGGTCACAGCGGCAAAAGAATACTTAAATTGCTAATTATCTTGAAAACTATTAACTTTTTGTATAGGCATTTATATTAGAATATTGTAGGTATTGACATGACGATCATTTTGATATATGGTTCAAGGTCATATGTTGAAAGGTCAAGGTCACAGCTGCAAAAGAAGACTTAAATTGCTAATTATCTTGAAAACTATTAACTTTTTGTATAGGCATGTATATTAGAATATTGTAGGTATTGACATGACGATCATTTTGATATATGGTTCAAGGTCATATGTTGAAAGGTCAAGGTCACAGCTGCAAAAGAAGACTTAAATTGCTAATTATCTTAAAAACTATTAACTTTTTGTATAGGATTGTATATTGGAATATTTTAGATATTGACATGATAATCATTTTGATACAATTTGTCAAGGTCATATGTTGAAAGGTCAAGGTCATAGTTGCAGAGGAAGACTTAAATTGCTAATTATCTTGAAAACTATTAACTTTTTGTATAGGCATGAATATTAGAATATTGTAGGTATTAACATGGCGATCATTTTGATATATGGTTCAAGGTTATATGTTCAAAGGTCAAGGTCATATCAACATAGGAATACTAAAATTATTCATTATCTTGAAAGCTATTAATTTCATGCATTGGCATGTATATTAGAATATAGTAGGTATTGACATGACAATCATATATGGTTTGAGGTTTTAGCTACTTATAAATAAAATGTGAGTGGATATATTTCTGATTAAGTTTTGTGGGAGTTCTAAACTTGAGAAAACTTTTCAAGTTTCTGTACTCAATATATTGTCTATTGCACTTTGCAAACAATATTGGACATATCTTCAGGTGAGCAGTTAAGGCCCATTGGGCCTCTTGTTCTATTTTAGATCAATTATTAAATTTCAACTTTTGGATCAGAGAATAAGGTTTTTAATTATTGATTAATTGTAATGTGTTATTAGTTAAAATATATGCAGATAAACATTTATATAAAAATTCAAAATTTTATTGATGTGGTATACCATTACTACCTCTCATCTTAATGTTTATATATATATATATATATATATATATATATATATATATATATATATATATATATATATATATATATATATATATATATATATGTATGTATATATATATTTCTCTTTCATCTAATTTAGACTCAAAATTTATGAAAATATTTTTATCGTTTCAATCCACACAAATTTGTTTTGGTTAATCACACTAAGAAGTGTAATTTAAAATTTAAATTATCTATGATTTGTATGCCAAAAACATGGTTCACAAGTTTTGACATTATTATTAATACAAAATTTACTTTAATTTCGATTTTACTGAAAAAATGAAAACATTTTCATAGATATAAATACTAATTTTATATATATATATCTTTTTATATTTGATACTATTTTATAAATTTCAAGTTCATCAAGCTTGCTTTTATTATCTCATATTTCTTGTCACAAAATGTTATATTCTAATATATTCTTTTTACTCTTCTCTGACATGTGAAGGTAGGTTTTCACTTTTACAAAGAAGGACTGAAAATGAATTACATTGGACCATTTCTGAATAACCAGTTATTTCCCTGGGACCAAAAGCATATACTTGCTGTTCATCTATTGGAACATTAAAACATTCGTGTATACATGTATATATAAAATTGTCTTTTTTCTTAATTAAAATTCTCTTTTTTTAGAAAGAAGTAGATGTTTTTCTTTTCAAACCCTGTAAGCCAAAAAATAAATTAATAGGTTCCAATTTTAGCCACTAACATTAATAGATCTGTATTACACCTATATTGCTTTTTTTAAACATAAGGTGAAAAATTTCAAGGAGATAATTTGTAGTAAATTTCCAACTTGAATCTCAAATTTTTTGTTTTATCTCTTACATTTATCATGTTAATTTTATTTTTACATTGTTACATCCATTGAAAGTGGTATCTCTTTTATTTTTGCATTCATTAAATGTAAATGTTAATGAAATAACACTGATATGAAGCTATTGATACAAACAATCAGTACAGACATTATTGGTTTTAAATCAAATAACACCACTTACATACAAAAATGTTAATAAATATGATTAACATTACCTTAATTTTCAATTATTCATTTATGTTGTTTGACTGTAAAAGCTGAAACAGTTGTCATATTATGTCTGTGCATTAAGTTTATACTTTATTTTTATTTGTTTGTAAAATATTAATTTTAAAATAAGACTACCAGTAAATTCCATCAATAAATTGAAATATATCTACCATAGGTAATGAATAATACAGTGTAAGTAGCAGTTATCATGATATTATTTTAATTAAATGTATTGTCATTACCCTTTGATGCTATGACAACCATTTTAGCCACCTGTTAGCCATTTTTGTTTTTAAAAAAAATCATTGTACATTTGTAGACAATATGCAGTGAACTGAATATAGATTTTTTGGTTTCTGTATTTATGTACATGTACATGTATATGATTACCATTAGATACCAGAAATTATTTTATAAAATTATTTAAGGAGTTGGTTGAAGCGTCAAGGCACTGAATTTTCTGTAGTAAATAAGTGTAAAGGGCAAAGTAAATGTCATCATCATTTCTCAAATGTATACATAGAAACATTCCAAATATTGTTCACAAAAGGTTGTTTTCTGTAGCATTAATAATATCTGAATTTTATCAGGTTTTGTTACTGGCATATTTGTTAAATTTACACTAAACATGTTGGTCTCATTTATTGTGAATTAGTTGACAATGCTGATAATGAGTTTGTAACTAGTATAATTAATATAATCTCAGATACTTTTTAATTCCAAAATTTTAATGGTAAGTATAAACTTTAATATCAGTTTTACTATTTTAAGTGTTCATTTACCTGTTTTTTACACTGAATGGTGTTATTGCCAGAATAATAATAATAATAATAAAAAAGAAAAGATTGCAATTTTTTAAAAAATGACAAAAATTTCATGAAATTTAAATGCTAATTTTATTTTTTTTCCGTAATAATTTGACATTGACTTAAATGAGATTTTTACCAGAAAGATCTGATTTCAGTTAAATTCTTTTAAAACAAAAATTAAATATTCCTGCTTTTATTTAAAAAAATCATTGCAGATTTTAAGATTATTTTTAATTATTCTTTTTATTAATTAAGTATTTTACAAAAATTCTGTTGTTTGAACATCAATATATTTTATTTTTATATTTACATATAAGTCAACCTCGGGTATCACCTTAGTTTATCTAACAAGATGGAGAGAATACTGGTATAAGGATTATCATCTTGTTTATTTTTGGTTGTTGTTTTAAATGCATTATCATTTTACTGTATTGGGTCTTCATCTTGCTAGTCTTCATTTTTGTCACTTTTTATGTTCAAATAAAAACAACTGTTTAAAAAACTAGATACATGGAAAACAAGTAATTTGCCGAGGAAAGGATCATGTGATCACCAAGATAAACCGCCATTATATTTTGCAGAATATCTGGAAGGAAGCTAAATCTACAAAGTTTGTTTTTACTTAGCAATAAATTCTAGTCTTGTTTTGTTAATCATATATATACACTTATAGATTTTTAACACATACTAGAGATTTTTCCGACAATTTTTGGTTGACTCAATATAACTCAGAATACACTAGTTGTTGCCAAATGACATCCGTTATTTGAGATTTTGTTTTAAGAAATGTTGCTGATGCTTCTAGATACTGTTATTTATAAAATCCAAAACAAACTTTTTTTAAAACATACATTCAAGACTATTTTTATTAGAAGTTTTAACAATATGTATGCAAAAGCTTGTTTTTTGGCATTGCAAATAGCACTGAAAGACGAGATTAATGTTTCAAATGTATTAATTAATATTGTTATAAATGCCATTGACACAAAATATAAAGATTTTTATTAATAGATAAGCATTATGGCCTTTGAAGAAGAGATTTGTTAAAATGTTTAAATGTTTGTTAACCTTAATATTCAAATATATTACCTTGTATATACTTATTAAATTGTTACAAAAAAAAATTTAGTGGTATTTATTATTGTATAACGTAATCATATATAAACAATCTATTAGCAAAATTTGATGACTTGCAAAATACATTTTGATATGAATGGTTTTATTTTGGAAAACGATGTATTCAGTTTAATCTCAATTACATTCACTCTACTTTACTCAGCAGTGTTACAGCTGTTATTTCGAAGAGGGAGGTGGTGTGTTCGAACCCTTTCCGGGTGGCACACAAGACTTAAAATTGAAGATACGACTTCCGAACCAGACGCTTGTTACTCAAAAAGTTTTTCGATTGATTGCACTCGGACCGGTGTAGGATATTTCGCTTGATTTTCCCGGTGTTAAGATAATGTGAAAAGAAAGTGGTATTCTTGTCTGGGACACACGACTTCATAAGCTTACACCTCAACAAAACGTCTACCTGATAGCGCGATAGTGCCAGGCAGACCTTGATTCACACTCGTCCATCTCACACATAGTAGACTGCGTTACAAGATCGATCAATAAACTTCTCGTCGGGAAATGCAGAAAAAAACTACTGATTCTACGTTTAACAGCATTGCAACCAAATTTTTAAGTGAAGATGTTTCATAAAATCAAAGATAATACAGAAATAAATCTCTTTCAGAGAATAGTCTTACATATTCATATACAAAATCGTATGTAAATAACATTGGTGACTAGATAGACCAGGCATTGTCAAAATGTTTCGTATGCAGGTGGTAATTGCTTTAAATTTCATATGAATTATTTAGCTTTAGTTTATATGTTCTATAAATTCAATTCAATAATTAACATTTCTATTTATATAGGTTTCCTGATTTACTTTCTTTACGGAATCTGGCATAGTGCTGAAGAAGTGTATCGTAGAGACGTGCCTTCAGTACGACCATCTACTTATGGAACGTGGCAAACTAGTGAAGGGGAAGTGATTTACGACCCACCTGAAAATTCAAATTCCTCGATTAATGGCAGTTATGGAAATGGTAATAGAATAGATGTGGATGAATACATCAATAACACATTGGATGATTCAACGGGTTATCCCAAACAAAATAAACCAACATAATGAAACACAAAATGCTAAATTGCAGTTAAGATTGCACATGTATTCTGAATATTTTTATACTACTGTATGTAAATAGCTTTTCCAGAACTATTTTGTTATGTTAAAATTCATGACTGCAATTTTTGTTGGTTTTTTCGAGTTGAAATAAAACAGTATGTTTTCCATGCACACAGGTGCACTATGTATGTTAATAAAACCAATAATCATCTTATTGTCAGCTTGTGAAAATAGATTAAAATCTCTATATGTAGACAGTTTAAGTTTGAGTAAAAGAATACTAAGTTTACAATTAGCGATAATTTTAATTTATTTTTATATTTAACCAGGGTATCAAAATGTTTATTTTGTAATTAATATGTAACAAAGGCAATGAAGGAGTCTTTTCCACAAAAAAAAAAAAAAAAAAAAAAAAAAAAAAAAAAAAAAAAAAAAAAATTAATTTGTTCAGTGTGCAAAACGCAAACAAAAGTAGAAAATATAGAACGTAAATTGTACTTGGTGAACAGCTAACGAAACCAAAAACATAAAACAAGACATGTTATTGATTTTACAGCCAAATAAAAAAAATATAAAGAAAGCGAAATTTTGATTTTAATATTATCAAACAAACATTTTTAATTATTCTTGTTATCAAGTTAGTGCACTATTAAAAGACATTATATCCAGTACCATCCCTTCAAAAGAAACCTTTTCCAGTCTTCTATGATTGTATTATTTGAAATGTACTTCGCAAGCTAGGAACAATAACCGAATTACGCACAACATATGAACGGAGTAACCAAAATAAAAACAAAATAAATAAACAAATTACACAGAGATCATGTGTATAAAAACTCCCCATTTTAAAGGATAATCTTGGCGCTTACAGATCACGTTGCCTTTTTCCGCCTAGAGTAATCCAACTCCTAGTTCGGTTGTCGGCTTTTCCCCCCGGACATATAGTGTTCTCCACCGTCCCAGAATTTTAGATTAATGAATATTGATTTAGGCGCGAAGCACCTTTTATCAACCCGATTTTTGACTTGCATCGGACTAAATGACTCGAGATTGATTATCAATCTTTCGGTTATAAGACTATTTTTCAAAAGAAAATATGAAAGGTATTTATTTATTGTTCGAGTACATATATTTTTTTTCACTGATGCAACTCAGAATTTTATCTCGGTTTGTGAAATGTCATCATACGACCAACCGAAAATATTCTGACTGTTAAATGTTAAGAACAGTACTATATCGGGTAATGTTTACTCAATATCTTATCTGTGATTTAATTGGTGTTTTTTCATATCTTTTATGCACACACACACACACACACACACACACACACGCGCGCGCGCGCGCGCGCGTTTAATAATAATAATAATGATAAAAAAGGCGATCCTGATTATAGGTTATTTTGCGTTTCTTGACCATCGCCAATCCTTTTCTTTTTTTAAATAATAACATCCTAATAGAACTATTGTGTTTTTATGGTCTAATTTAAGACATAGAAATTAAGAGGTTTGTGAGATAAAAGGTTTGGTACTTAGCCGTCTGCCCTATTAAGATAAAAAGCGATACTAATAATCAAAACAATATCAGGATTTCTGTTCTATTGATAAAAGATCCCGTTGAAGGTAAGAACTATGACTCCATGAATTGAACGGAATTCAGAATTTAACTAGAGTGAGAGATAGACCGTTTTACAACACTTATTCTCAAGTACTTTATAAAATTTAGGCAATAAGTCCTAAGAAGAGAGAATTAAATGTGTTTATTTAATGGCAAATATATGTATGTCAAAGTTAAAAATCTTACTGAATACAAAACATAAATGTTATTAAATCATAGGTAACAACAATAAAACAAAGCTTGTGTCACAAAGAACACAATACATCAATGCATAACATAAAACATTTCTACACAATACAACACAGCACAACTAAACACATCGGAACTCAAACACTTTATAACACAATACAACACGGCACAACTCAATAAGTCTCGACACAATACAACGCCACTAAACGCAACACAACTCGACACAAACAAACACAGCACAACTCAACACATCTGGACATAATACACAATACTGCACAACTCAAACAAATCCAGACACATTACAACATAGCACAACTAAACAAATTTCGACATAATAAAAATAGCACAACTAGAACACTTCTAGACACAATAAAACACTGCTCAACTCAACACATCTCGACAAAATACGACATGGCACAACTCAACACATCTCGACATAATAAAACATGCATAGCACAATTCGAACACATCTCGACAAAATAAAACATAGCGCAACTCAACAAATCTCGACATAATAAAACATAGCAAATACGAACACATCCCGACACAATAAAACAAAGCACAATTCATCACATCTTGACACAATACAACATAGCATAACTTAACACATCTCGACATAATTCAACACAGTACAACTCCAACTCATCACGAGACATTTCAACACTTCTCAACTCAAACACATCTCAACACAGCACAACCCAACACGTCTAGACACAATACAACAGAGAACAACTGAACGCACCTAGACAAATTACAACACAGCACAACTAACAAAATCTCGACAGAATACATCACAACACAACTCAACACATCTCGACACAATACAACACAACATAACTCAAATCATTTGAATAATACAACACAGCAGAACCCAACACATCTTGACACAAAACACAACATGGAAAAACTTAGCACATCCGATTAATACAACAAAGGACAATCCAACACATCTCGACACATTACAACACAACACAACACATCTTGACACAATGCAACACATCACAACTCAATACATCTCGACACAACACAACATAGCACAACTCAACATAATACAACACAGCGCACCTAACAAAAGTTCGATACAATACAACACAACACAATTCAACACATCTGGAAAAATACAACACAGCACAATTCTGTTGATATGTAAACCATGTTTTATACTATGTCATGTTTGTCAGACGTTTGCATACGTTATCATATTGTATGCGCATGCTCAATTTTAGAATATACGTTCTTGACATGGACGTCAGCGTTTTTGTTATCTGTCAATAACAAGCAAAAACCTACAAACTTAAAGACATCTCAACACAATACAACACAGCACAACTCAAGCACATCTCAAAACAATACAACATAGCACAACTAAACACATATCGACACAATACAACACAGCAAAACTTAACACATCTCGACACAGCAAAACTTAACACATTTCAACACATCAAAACCTAGAACAACTCAAAATCTCGACACAATACCACACAACACAACTCAACACATCTGGAATAATACAACACAGCACAACTCAATCCATCTCAACACAATACAATACAGCACAACTCAACACATCTCTACTCAATACAACACAGCACAACCTAACACATCTCGACACAATACAATACAACACAACAACACATCTCGACACAATACAACACAGCACAACTTAACACATATCGACACAATAAACACGACACAACTCAACACATCTCGACACAGTACATCAACACATCTTAACTCAATATATCTCGAAACAACAAGCATAGCACAACTCGTCACATTTCGACACAGTACACACAAAACATCAACAAAATAAGAGAAAAGACACAAAACAAACAAAAGTTTATATTTAGATTACTTTCATTAGAAATCTGAGTTTTATAATACGCTAATATATTGAGAAAGGTTGATTTTAAAAAACAAGAACAAAAATATGACATCAAAATTGATATTTGTTCTCGAACCGACATTGCATACAGGTGTTTTCCAAAAGTGTAACCTCGTTCTTTTAATTTTTTCTTTATAAGCATTTTCTTGGTTTATATAGAAACATCCATTTTGAAAAGGACATCTTTTGATGAAGTTTGAGTACTTATGCGATAAATCGCCATTTCAGAGAATTAAAACAATTCAGCAGTTGAATACCTTTATTCATTTGTGATTTAATTAAATATTTGTTACAGATGTTGGCTGTCCGTATACATTTGATTTTGATGACGATTTATATGACACAAGCATACGAAACGTACGAAACACTGAATATCGTCGGTTCTTGGCATGGTGGATATGATACCAGTTTTTCCTTGCACCCGACAAAAATTTACAATGGGTGGTGTATCCACATTGTTTTGGATCAACCCGTGGATTGTGTATTGGTAAGTGACTTTGTTTTATCGTAAGCGTACACTGGGCGATGCATTAAACTAAACTAAATAAGAAAAAAACTAATTTATTTTTTACAAAGATTGAATATGAAACCCTTAATTGAACTTTGCCAAAAACGTTTTTCGATAAATTCGATAGATTCACCATCGCATAAAGTTTACAAAAGGTGGCTACTTATTAATCATATTTGATGGATAGTGTTTTTTTCCTTTTGCTAAACACTCAACCATAAGTACAAGTCAATAAACAAATATTTTTATCTTTTTAAAAAGACGAGAGCTTTAAACTTTTTAACAGTTGATTGATTAATTGCAGATGTGGCGGGCAAAGCTTGTCAACAGCACACGCTGTAAAGGAAACAGGGAGTTTTTGGCTGTAAATGAATGGTTTGACCGACAATTACAACCCGGGCACCAAGAAGATTTCAGGTTACAAGTTTGGCATAGTTACGACCACACTGTTAATGGCAGGGTATATCTTAAAGACAGTTGTTATTCGTGTCTTTACAGTAGTAACCTACCGGAATACGTCAGTACTGGAGGACTGGGGTACGAAAAGTGTACTGGTAAAAAGAGTCCAACAACAACAACAACAACGACGACGACGACAGGACCTACATACACTGTTAATGTAACAACAGCAGTATATAATCAAATAACGAAGCCACCAAATGTAACAACATCTACAGGCCAAACTATCTACCAAACTGGTTCTACAACTCTTGCTGCCTCCCCAATGAGCTATGTAAGCAAAAGTGTTACAGACCAGGCAATCACACCATTGCCGTTCAGTCACGTGGACGTGAATTCCACTACGGTAGTGAATTTAACACAGGGTCAGGTTAATAAGTTTACAGCTTTACAGGGAGTTGGACAAACAGTTTTATCACACTCAAACATTAGTTTCGGTGGACAACCACTATCCGAGCCTAACAGTTCCCATGGTTTTAATTTTAACAATGGTAACGGTAGGTATTTGTATATTTTTTATTTTATATTGATGTCAAAAAAAATTCTGCAAGGACAGGATTAAAAAAAAATAAATAAATAAAAAAATGAAAAAAATTAAAAAAAAAAAAGAGAGAAAGAAAGAAAGAAAGAAAGAAAAACTGGTTATCACCGGATTATGGACAATATAATATTACTTAAAAAAGTTTGAACAAAACATTGAATACATGAAAAACTTTTTTTATTCTTCAAATCAAATCAAATCAAATAAATTTTATTTAAAGTCGATACATGCACATAACAATTAACATAAGCTCTGTCGAGCTTTTAAAATCGACTGTACATGCAAATTACAAAAGCACTGATACAAAACATACATAGACATACATTACATGACAAATACAATTATGCAGGTAAGCAAACGTTGAGAAAAACAAATAAATCATATGAAATTAAATGGATAAGTGAATTAAAAAAAAAGCGTTAAAATAAAATCAAGTAGCAAGCACATTAAAACTAAAAGCAACGGAAATTTAAAGCAAAATAAAACCAGCAGTTAAAATAATAAAAAGAAGTAAAGCCGATAATGAGCAAAGCCATAAGCAACTGAAAATTGTTTATCTGCATGCTGCACTGTAACATTCTTTAAGGTTTTGTAGAAAAGATAAAAACCGTAGTGAATCGATGCATTAAAATAAGTAAATGACTATTTTCGGGTAATTAACGTGTCAAGTTTTAAAAAGAGCTAAATCTTATAAAATGCATCACTCGACAATCTTACATCTACATTTATACTTAAATGTAATCTGCAAAAAAATTGACTATTTCGTAAGATAATTACAATTTTTGCGTGCTGTTAAACCCAATTCATCTTCATGTTACTGTAGTATGTGAAACAAATCTAATAAACTGTAGAACTCGACAAATGTAATAATTCAACTTTGAAACTATCTTAAGAAACCTGAAAAAGGGCGTGATTAATTCATGGTGAAACATACTTTACTAAACATAATTCATATTACTGCGATGACTTGACATATTAAATGATAAAAGTACAAATGAAATGTTTCTGTAGAAACATACAACCACGTTTACAATAGCAATAATAGTAAATATTATTTTTATGTAATATCGTAAAGAATATCTTTATATAATGAAAGACAGTATTTAAAAATGTAAATGAATGTCAACATTGAAGTCAACATATAAGATTATCATTTGGCAGAAACCGTTAAGTTTTCTAGAACTGATTTTGAAAATAAGACATTAAATTTAAATCATTTGTGATTTGACAAATTACAATCGTTATATAACATCACGATTCATTTTTTTAAAAACACTATTCATATCAAAACAACTATTCCTTAAATGTAAGTTTGAGTTATTTCATTGTTTTTAATCTGTTTTCTTAAGTCCACACGCCTGATTTCTCAATTTTTGCTGATTTTGTTTCACAAAACAAACGTTTGATATTCCAGGTAATACCAGGTACAATTACAGCAAAGCCCTTGAACTTTCCATTCTGTTCTATGATTCCCAGAGATCGGGAAAACTGCCTACGAATAACACAATACCTTGGAGAAGTGATTCGGCTACAAATGATAGTGATCATGGTATAGACTTAACTGGTGGATGGTACGATGGTAAAAACATACTATATATCATATAATTAATTCTGTTTATTGTTGCAACAATACTAATGTGAAATAAAGCAGTACCTGTCACGTATTTACTTTGATCATTTAACTGTATAGACAATGTATTTATAAATTATCACATGACAACCCGACAACTTTTTATGTTCATCAAAAATTCAAAAATAAATTCAAAAATAACACAGGTCAAGAGTTCTATAAAATAATAATGACGGCTGTTTCGATCTGTACCATTTCTCCAAATGTAATCTTGGTATAATAATTTACATTTAAATTGAATCGAAACTCTCACTACCGTTGATTAATTAAAACACTCTGACTTGATCAATGTCTAGCCATGTAAACATGTTCGAAACTTTTACATATGTATCGATGTCATCTCTGATGAATCAGTATGTACGTCACTTTAATCTAGTGCTTATTTTCTTTCGCGCTAAGTTTATTCATTCGAAATGTATGATTACATTCTTACATAAAATTACATTGTTACAATACAATCAGCATTAATGTCCCTTCTTGTCTGATATCCTGATATCCAAATGATGTTATCAGTACAAAATGCACGATTTAATTATTTGTTTTTTCAATAAAAAGGATAGAAATCTTATGTAGAAATTCTAAATCAGTTCTAATTAAAATTGGAAAATTGAATCATGCTGTATCTGGACCGTAAATAATTATCCCTTTAAAATATTTTTGTGACATTAGATTTATTAATTTTCATTTTATTTTATTATTTTATATTTTTTGAATTCCATTTTAATTCTAAACATCGTCCCCGACATCCATTCAGACAACGGGCAACGTTGATACTTCACCGGTGATATTGAAATAAGACATCTGTCTTATTAGTCTAGTCAATCTACAGTTTGACCTCAAACTAATTGAAACAGAACAAATTTTGTTACTAATATGCTCTCAAATACATGAAATGTTTATAGTAAAAAGTCTTCCAAAATCTGACAATGGGAAACAAATTTTTGAGAAGTTTTAATTTCTTTTGGAGATTTCTATAGACAAGGGAAATAACTCCTGTAAAACAGGTGGAGTTTTAGTCCAATTATCATATTTTTTTTTGCTATTTTAACCAAAAGTAAAGCAAAGACCCTGGAATTAATCAATCATAATTGATTCCATATGTAATTCAACATTTCTGATTTCATATAAAGTGAAATCATTGGCCCATTTTCATTCAGTTGCATTTTATTTTAAGTCTTTCACAATCTAATGTTTCTATAGTGATGAAGAATTAATAACAGAATACTCAAAGTAATGAAGTAGAAGTATAGAAAAGCTATGCTTTTATCCTGAGATATATTATTTTATCATTTTTGTGTATAACAAACATATTTGAGGTGAATAAATCTGTTTTCCATCTCATCAACATGCCCTTAATCAGCGTTTTGCATAAATTCTTTCAACAAAATAGTTTATTTTTTTAAAAATTACATTTACATATTGCATTCTACATTGTCTTAAATGATCTATTTTTAGAAAACAGAGTTATCTCCCTTTTCTATTGAAAATGCTATTGGTAACTTCAATTGGCAAAAAACCCGATTTCCACTGGATTGAAATTGGTATATTTTTTCTGGTGAATAAAAACACAATTCCTAAAAACAATCACATAAAATATTTTCTGTTGCAATTACTTTGAGGTTTGACCCTATTTTTTATAGACTGACTAGACTATATCTCATGATTTCTCTCCTTAACAAATCTGGCTTAAGATAGCATAAAAGAAGAAAACTAACAACTGCATCAAGTATTCATCTGTTTGTGTTTAACGATGCCCTATCAAAATAATTATAAATTTCTCATACCTAACCCAAATTCAATGTGATTTTTATCCGTAAACATAACCACCTTCAATGATTGTTGTTACGTCATAATGAAGCCTCATCATGTTTACTTTTTCCGCATATTGTAAACAGTAACCTTTATGTGGCTATGTCCTATTACATGTATTTGCTTCCATTTTTTTTTTAAATTTTAATATGAAGGTGTAAAACAAATTGTGGCTGCGATTCAATTAGTTTAAAATGTATGAACAGTGAAAAAAGGACTTTTTTATTAATAACTTTCGAAGTGGACAGGGCCAAAGAATAACCTTAATAAAAACATAATAATAATAATAATAATAATAATAATAATAATATCATTTACACTTTTCAACAGTGTTTAAGCTTCAGTGTTCAATAACACATAGAAACCAATGTAAATTTGAGATTATCATTCAATTTTATGGTATTTTCATATACATGCTGTGTTTTATGAATTGGTTTAGACCTTAATTGTTAATTAAAATTTACAGCCGGAGACTATATGAAGTTTAATTTTCCCATGTCTGCTTCAACCACTAACTTATTATGGGGCCTAGAGAAATGGAAAGATGGCTACAAAGACGCTGGTCAACTAGATATGATGTACGATATGGTCAAATGGCCTCTTGATTACTTCCTAAAATGCTGGAGATCCTCAGAACAAGAATATTACGTACAGGTACAGTTTAAACTTTCTATCTATCTATCTATCTATCTATCTATCTATCTATCTATCTATCTGACTATCAATGTGTGTGTGTGTGTGTGTGTGTGAGAGAGAGAGAGAGAGAGAGAGAGAGAGAGAGAGAGAGAGAGAGAGAGAGAGAGATTACTATTAACAAATAAAATATGTAACTTATATTTGCTAAATTTTGATGTGCCATATGTGCACATTTCGGAAAATCATTTCTCATCGGTGACAATTGGGGCCCGAAAAGTTTGATAGATAAAAACAAAAACCGAACAGTTGAAAAATGATGAATCTAAAGTTCCAAAATTATATGAATCCAAATAATATTTATATTATAATTATAGATGTTGTATGTTTGTATGTTTCAGTTTAAACCGTAACTAAAATTGAATAGCTGGTATTTTTTGTTGCATACGCGAGATAGTTAACACTTAAATTCGGTCTTTTATAAATGTTTATTAGGTCCGTAAGTGTTACAACTCCAGGGGTCGTGCAGTCAAAATAATTAACACGTGTGTGGGTTATATATTTTTTGAATTCTTTGGTACGTACTTCGGCACTTATTTCGGTCTATTCATTTTTTTATGTGCGAACGTACCATCGTTATTATGCCATAAAGAAACTATACCAAATCACAATTCCAATTCGCGCTAACAGCATGACAGATACTGTTAAACTGACATTTTAAACTGACGAACTGACGTTTAGAGTGAAATATTTTTTTAAAAAAAAGTTATACCCGTTTCAGATAGGCGACGGATCTAGAGATCATGCTTATACAGGGCGTCCTGAAGATATGCATATGAAACGACCGTCGTATAAAGTAACAGCTTCGAAACCAGGAAGTGACGTAGCTGGTGAAACTGCGGCTTCATTGGCTGCCGGTTCTATTGTATTTAAATCTAAGGGTAGGCTAAGCCTTTATTTGTGAAAATATTTTGAATTTTTTAAATGATATTGTTAATTTTTCATCCACCATAACATTTGACTCAGTTTCTTTTTTTTTTTTTTTTTTTTTTTTTTTTGGTCTTATGCTGATATTTCGTTTGTATTGTTTTAGAGTGTTTTAGTTGCTATGGATTCTGTCAAAGACATGTACCTTTTATTGTCATAACACGTGTTTTATATAATCATATAGCGTACATTGGCATAATTACAACGTCTAATTTTAATTGTTTCTAATGTTTTAGTAGTATTTCAATTTCTAACTTGATTTAATTTTGTTTAAATCGTCATTACTGGAATGTGTATAAATTCCCAGTATTGTAATCATATCAACAATCAGTAAATTTACTTTACAAGTAAGATTTAATCTTATAAATGTTTTGGACTTTTACTCTTATGCATGTCATTCCAGATACAAATTACTCGTCGAAATTACTCGATGCCGCTAGGAGTCTCTATAAATTTGCAAAAGGCAACAGAGGAATTTACTCAGAAAGTGTACCTCAGGCTAATATGTACTATGGGTAATTATGGAACTGTTAATATTTACGCTGATGCAGCTTTAAACAATAACTCACTCATTATATTGTTCAAATAATTGGATGAAACACCGTTCACTAGCAATGTTGACTGGTTAACGTTTTAGTTAATATCGTACCAAATAGTAAGTTAAATAAATAGACAAAAAGTTCCAAAAATGATGAATTACTTATATTTTAAATTAATAGTGCAGATGCAATTACAATGCATTCATTTATTATTTTGATAGGGAAATATTTATCACTTAATATTCGTTCAATTGTGTTTTTAAACATATATTTTATTTATTTAAATATAAATAGTATTCTAAAAAGAATTGCGAATTGAAATATCGAATTAAGGCGAGTGAGTTAGGAAAGACCACACAAAATTAAAGTGATATTAGGGGATAAAAAAGTTCTCATTGAATATGAAACCAAGTAATTAGCCATACGTACGTATTTTACCAACATAGATCCTTCAAATACACAGACGAACTTTGTGAGGGAGCTGCTTGGTTATACAAAGCAACAAAAGATAAGCAATATTTACAAGACGCCATTTCGTTTTATTCACCAAGACAGCCAAAACTATTTAACTGGGAAGACAAAGATATATCATGTCAGGTAAGACTGGATTACTGTGAGGACTTAAGTTTGTTAGTTGTAATGTTGTTTTACATCGCATTAGCAATTTTCAGCCATTCGCGAAAAAGTTATTAATGTGTAATTATTAATCTAAGAACAAGTTCGCATTTGCCTACTCAGGGCGCTAATAAGGCGCTAGTTCACAGAGTCAGTGTGCCACAGACAAACATACCCTCCCCTAGTTATTTTCCTGGCACCAAGTGAACTAGTCTATACTCTGTTATCTTAATAACAAGTATCAGGTGAAGAAGCAGTATACACATTATGTTATTGTAACTTCTTTTTATTGACTCGGTAAGTATTATGACATGACAGTGTGTTCTTTAGTAAAAGTAAGGAGTTTTGTAATGGAAGGTCTCAATACTGGTATATTCTTATCTTTTCTTTTTTTTATTAATTTTTTCTATTTTTATCGTTAATTTGTACTGTGTCGTATTTTTGGTTGCGTTTTTGTACGTAAAATTTATTTTGCTCTAATAGAATTATTTTTTCTTTTTTGCAATCAGTATTAATATGATAGTTTACTATCAAATTACTACTGCGATCAGTGGTAGTCTCGATATGTGCTTATCTTAAATCAGGTTTTTTTGTGTTTGTTAATTATTTAACACAGGTTTTATATAATTGCCTTGATTATTGGTGTACACATCCTGTTTATAATTGCATCGGTCTTAATAAAAGTTCATGCTAATCACCTTCATATTTTTATATTGCATTTTAACAGATGCTTCTGTATGAAATCACGGGTGAAGACAAATATAAGCATGATGTAGAATCATTTGTAAAATCCTATCTGCCTGGTGGAAACGTTTCCTATACACCATGTGGTTTGGCGTTTGTAAATGAATGGGGACCATTGAGGTATTCTGGTAAGACACTGTATGGTGAACAATGAAAAAAGTGAAATTAACTTTATTGTTATTATACCACCCGCAAACAAATTTTAGACTGGTATAAATGTATCGTCATGTCGGTCTGCATTTGTCTGTCTCTCTCTCTCTGTTTATCTGTGTCTGTCTGTCCGTCCATGTTAGGTTTTCCCTTCATAAAATTCACGTCTTTAGGTGGATTTAGATCACACTTCATAAATTTCGTATATATGGCTGTATTTTGTCACACTTGATTTTTATTTTTCTAGGCTGTTTTTTAACAAATCATTCACTTAAATACGGCATTGGCGACGACGTAGTCGGTGGCACGAAAATGTTGGACAAATTGAGTAAAATTCGGAAAAAAAGAAACTTCTAGTGTGTATTTTAGGTCAAGCGTCTAAATCCACGATTTTTAATATCATTGATCTCTTAATATTTTTATATCTATTGAATAATGTTTTTTTTTGGTGCCCGTTGGCATTGACATGAACATTTTTAAGCTTAATTATATATTTTTGTTTCAAGCAAATGCTGCCTTTATTGCATTACTGGCGGTTGAGAACGGCATCGGTGACGGTCGCTATAAACAGTTTGCTACGTCACAGATCAATTATATGTTAGGAGATAACAACAAAAACATAAGCTATGAAATCGGGTTTGGTGGTCATTATCCTAAACATCCTTATCACAGATCAAGGTAATTTGTCGTCTTCAAATGACGAAAATGTTATAATGAAAGGTTATGTTAACATTAACTATCTTTCGAACATGTATTCCAAAAAACATAAACTGTGTTCTAAATTAGAGAAAATGTTCATCTTGTAAGCTACTTCGAAATACAATGTACTTATGGCAATTACATTGATTTGATTTAAAAGTTTGGTTATTGTAAGTAGTTAGACGCTCTGTAGCCAAAAGTGTTTCACAAAACCACCAAATCAATTTATTGGTATTTCAAATGACCTTGACCTGTTAGTCGATTAAAAGTTTTTATTTTTTTTTATTATATTATACCCTAATCTGTTTAAAATAAAAGTCACCTTATTAATATGAACTTTATGAAAAAGTACTTTCTAATTCAATTTTGTATTTTGACATATTTGCAATTCATGTGTAGTATTTAATTTAATACTTTCAGATTTTATAACAGCGTTGTTTACATTTTGTAAGAAGTCATATTGTCATATGCAAAGGTTTAATTATTTAACAGAAAATTCGCTTAAAATGCCTGCACATGACACAGAAAATAAGATATTTTTAATAAAGCTTTGCATTATTCTAACCAGGGAATTTATATTAACTTCAATTTAATGAACTACTGTAGATGACATTTCTTTTCCTAAGTTTGAACATACAGACTTTAGGGATCTGTTTTTTTACTTTACGTGCTGCGAATCTCTCTAATTGTTTGTTTGTATTTTATGTTATTGTTATTACGTTCACCATCTCTGATCATATTTTTTTCCAGTTTATATAACAATGCTGTTTTAAAGGGAGCTTTAGTTGCAGGACCTGATAAAAATGATAATTATCAGGATAAGCAAGATGATTATCAGAAGAATGAAGTGGCTTGTGATTATAATGCCGGTTTCCAATCAGTTTTAGCAGGTAAGTGATGGAGTAGTATGCTAAAACACGCATGTCTACACTCTGAAATCCGGCTTTTATGAACGGTTGTTAATTATAACAAAAACGATTTAGCATTACTAGGTAATTTTATTACAGAAAAATGCAAAATAACATTGTATATCTCATATACTTCTTTTCTATGGAATTAGATAATTAAATTCGACATATACACAACAGACACCGTAGTTAGGCCATATGTAAAAGATAAAGTGACAACAATAATTAGTAAATTTACATGATTAGTTTTATAAGTAACTAATACAATAATAAAGTTGAAGGTTTCTTGTAATAAGAGTTAAGGTTTATTTATGTTTATATGAGGCTGGTACTTTACGTAATGTGAGGTTTCAAATATATAACACAAAAACCTGTTAAATTTGGATGTGCCATATGTGCACATTTCGGAATCATTCATCATCAGTGACACTAGGGTTTGAAAAGCTTAATAATTTAATATATAGGCCAGACAATTAATAAATCTAAATTTCCAAAATTATATGAATCCAAATCCAGCTAAAGAATGTTTCGCATGAGGGAACAACCTAGTTTCAAATGCATGTTTTTTTTCTTGCCATATATGTACTGATTGAAGCATACAGTTGTTTTTTTTTCATAATTTATGAGATAAAAATATTACATGCGTTATCTTAATCGTTGGTATTGTAATTATTGTTATTATAGAGTGATAGATTAAAACATTATGTTTTCTTTTTTTATTTTCTAGGTTTGATTCATTTTGCTCACAATGGTTTGCTGCCTGTTTCTCCACCTGCAAAATGCTAAAATGACAATTAATAACCGAGATTTTCCGATAAATTACGTAACAATAAAGTGTTTGGAATTCTTTATTTAACTATCTCGTTCTGAATAGTTTAACAAAGATCATTTATGTTATGTGCTATATTAGCAGTTTTTTTTTGTGTTATTGTCTTCATGAGATAATTATCAATGATGGAAGTGATTAATGCTAGAACCTGCATTTGTATATCACCTTATATTAACAACAGTTCTTCCGTATATCCTAGATGTTTGCTTAAAATATTTGAGGGAATGCCACTAAAAAAAGTTACAATATGACCCTTTTTCTGTAAACACTGGAATTATTGTAGAATGATTTTATTCATTATTAATAAACCAAATGTAATGAAACATTGGTAGTAGATTAGTTAGAAAAATACTAATGGTATCTTGTTTTATTGTAAACCAAATTTATTCTATATTGAATGTGTGGTTGTTAAAAAATGGTAATTGCTACATCTACCACGGAACCATTTAAATCGATTTATATCGACAACAAATAATGATAGTACAGTTTATATTATAAAAAATAAAATAAACTCACAATTTGTTTTCAAAGAATTGAAATTAAGTCACAATGCAATACATAATTTATCGACCATTAATAACAACGCTTTTTAAATTGACACTGATGTTTTTGATCAAATTGAAAGTACAATAGATTGAAGAATACATTGTAAACTAAATGGAGATATGGACCGGACTTTAAACAAAGTGGATAGAAACCTTGATTACGTTCTCAAATTACGTTTTTGTATGATTTACTAATATATCCCGATGCTATTTAGCTATTTAGAGAAATTTTTAAACATAGAAGTACACGGACTTTTTTCAAACCTATCGTCTGTTCGAGGATTTGAATTAAAATTTTATAAAAAATGAGGATCGAATGATTTAATATATATATATATATATATATATATATATATATATATATATAGATATATATATAGATATATATATATATATATATATATATATATATATATCTATATATATATATCATATAATGTTAAAGTTAACAGAGACTTGTTTTTTAAGCTGAAGTATTACTTTTATTTTGGTAAATTATTTTTTTTCCGAATTAAATTCACAACGAATTTAAAATTCCCAATTAGGATTATCGTCACGAATGCTTTATCAAAGTACACGTGTACACCGATTTACAGTAAAACATGCACGACAGTACTGAAATCTAATTAATCTTTTTATTTTTATTCATACATTAATTCTTCAAAGTGCTTTATTAAGCTCGCGCATGATACAATAATACATGTATGTTAAAGGTTTAGATACAGAAATGTATACTTACATAATAAAACTGGCCAACGGTATAAACATTTTGATAGACGGTAATAATTTAGGACGACACTCATTATGAAATTTATGCAAATGCAATTAGTTTACCTGTTGTGTAGGTAAAAACATAGGTCTTAATTAATTCAAATTCGACTTTTACAAGACAAAAATATTATTATGACTTCTGCAACAAAAAATTATACACAAAAGTCGTAATAATATAATTTGATTAAGTTTGCCGTGGATGTAATATTGATTAACTTTGTCATAAAAACCAGGTATGAGGAGACGAAAACGGTAAGTCACGGCGGTGAAGGTATATTTTATAAGTGAGATATGATATAAATTTTAATACGTATACCTTATTAACATCTAACTTGATGTCTTATTTCTGTAGGCGTTATACATGTTATGTTTGTCTTCTAATATATGTGTTACTCTTTTGTCTGAGAAAACTCGAAAAGGACCTCTTCTTTCCTCTCCTTTTCACACACACACACACACACACACACACACACACACACACACTTTTCTTTGTTATGATAAAATTACAGTTTTAGCTTATTTGTTTAAAAAATGCATTTAATGCACTCGAACTTATCACTACAAATTTGTTGTGTTTCACTGTTGTGTAACAGTTTGATGTTGTGCATATTCATATATTGTTTTTCCTTCTTTGTTATTTATTGCTATGATTTTTTTCAGGTTGGTAATCATGCTTTTTATCGGTGTTGTTGCATGTGCATTTATACACGTTAGTCTTAGAACAATAAAAAGAGGAAACAAAATCACTAGTAAATATAAAGACTCAGCAGACCCTTACTTAATCAACAAATCAGTGGCTTATGTGAACAATAAATACATGGATAGAATTAACATCAAAACCAAATCTAAACCTGAAGTACATCATATTGCATTCCTGAAAGTTCATAAAGCAGCAAGTTCAACAGTTCAAAATATATTTTTGCGATTTGGATACAAAAGAAATTTGAGTTTCGTTTTGCCTAAAATACCAAGTGAAGCATGGCCAAATGTTATAAGTATTACAGATAGTCTTAACTCGAAAAATATCATGCCAAGTCCTAACAACAGAAGTTTTGACATTTTGTGTTGCCATGTTTTATTTAATAAAGAGTCGTTCAAGATGTATATGTCAAATGATACGTTTTATATCGGAATCGTTCGAGATCCATTTGAACATTTTCAGTCTTCCATTTACTATTTCTTACCGAAATACATATTTAATATTAAAGCGAAGTATCCAGTTTCTGAATACTTAAATAACCCATTGCGTTATGAATATAAGTGGATTTCACCAAAATACGTGTTCACAAATAATCGTATGGCAGTAGAATATGGATTTCCAGAGAAACTGTTTGTTACAAGGAACCAAGAGGGCATAGATAATTACCTTAAAGAAGTAGATAAAATATTTTCACTTGTGATCGTTGTGGAGTATTTGGATGAATCTCTTTTGTTGATGAAGCATATACTTAACTGGACAATTAAAGATATTTTATACATCAGTAAGAACGCCGCTAGAAAGAAACTTCGGAGAAGGCCCCATGATTTACATCATTTACAGGAATGGCTGGTTCTTGATTATGCACTGTATGACTTTTTCCACACACGACTTTGGAAACAGATCGCAATGTTTGGTAGTGCGTTTCAAAAAGAACTTTTATATTTCAAAAGACTTCGTTTGAGGATCTCGGATTTTTGTCTCATGTCAAACATCGCTGATGTACTAGTTATTCCTAAATGTAAATGGCATGAACAATTTACAATGGACCATCGTGAGTGTAGGATGATTCTTCATGATGAGTTATCGTTCTTGGAAAGAATTCGTAGACGACAATATAACATAACGCAGAAATATAGATATTCAAACAGAAAGCATGTGCAGATGTATTATGAAAAGAACGAAGCGGTAATTAATTCAACCCTTTAAATATGTTTTTGATTTGATGCCCTTTTTTATCTTCGGACTACATCTTACACCAGCATTATCACGTTTGGAAAGATGTGAAGGAAGCGCTCATTCAGTCATTAAGTTGAAACATTGCAGATAGATGTTTTCACCTTTATATTACCTATAAGGCTGATTCAGTTACCATTCACAGCTCAAAAATCCATAAAAGTGCTATTTTAAAAGACTATTGTTTTCATTTTAAATGTAATCTGTGTGTCAAGGAAACAGTTTATTTAGTTTCATTCTTTTTCACTATGTCCGTTCTAATATTGTTTTCTGCTTTCTAACTAACGCATATGTGGATGAATAAACCTAGAACAAATGTAAACGTTATGACGCGTACCAAATAAGGTGTTTAGGTAAAGACAAGGAAACGAGTTGAAACAATAAAATTTGCATCAAAATTAGTTCCTACTTCATAAATTCCACATCTTAAGATATATTTTTAAAAATTACGCACAAGTGTTGAAAGATATGAGTCATTGTATAGATATTCTGATATGCAGGTCTATGTCACGGTGACAAGTTTATCGATGGAGTTTGATTGAATTAGCCTTGATACAAATGCTTGTTGAAATACACGATTAACCTTATAACAGTTGTTATTAACTAACTTGGTGATGTCTTCGTTTTTAAAAAGTCTGCTCTAGTTCGACTTATAATTTTAAAATTGGTATTAATTTTATTGCCTTTTTACATTATATAAAATTGTCGTAATTTATTAAACTAATTAAAATAAAATATTTGTTTCCATCTTCGTTAATAATCAGTCAGATTTTAAGTGAAAATATCAACTTGATTGACACTTATGATAACAATATACTTTTGACAGTTAAATTTTACTTATTATGTTGATAACTTGACATATCTTGGAATATTAATCACAATAATTCCAGTTTATAAAATAAATTACCTTTTGAAGAAAATTATTTGAGCTGTTTGTAACTACATTTTTGCATGAGTTTTTTAAATTGATTTTTAAAAATTAATTTTAATTATCTTTTTTTTAAATATATAAAAGAACGACTGATTGATTATTTGATTAAGTCGTACAGGTCAAACAACAGAGCACACTTTCACAAATGCTAATGTTATGCTGAGAACTTTTAAACAAGATTGAAAAGATAGTGAATAATTTAGTATTTCAAAGAAAAGATTCTTCAAGAAACTCAAAGGTCCCTCACACTTTTTCATTATAATGATATTTTGAACACCAAGCATTTTTTAAATGGGGGATGGGGGGTTTTTTGGTGACCACTAATTGTATAATGGAACGAACGGTTCATTCCAACTTTGAACCACAGTTACATTAATCAACAAACATGTTTTATGACAGTAGCTTAAGATTTTTGGAAAAAAATAAAGCTGAACCTAGCCGATTATTTTTACAACCCTTTACGCGTTACTAAGTTTAAAATATACCTTGTTTAACATGGCAAGGTGATTAAAATTACAATGAAACACGAGGTATTTGCATGTACGTAATGTTACTTCTGCAAAGTAAAACGTATACCTAATTTTTTATGCACAAAAACAAAGTTTATAAAGTTGTGTGTGTTATTTGCATTTTATAGTTAAACTAACCCAAAATACAGGACGTTAATTGCATGAATTCAGTATGTAAACGGTATGATGAGATCTAGGCTCTAGGCGAAACGTATTTTTAATTTGGTCTTTTTTAGACATTCTGTTAAAAGTGTTAATTGATATCTTTCTATTCTAAATGTGATGTTAAGTTTTTGACTTTTATAACTTTTATAACTTTAAAGTTACGGTAATTAATTCATACTGATGATTGATGGATCAGTCATCGCGTAGTAATTGTTTAAACTATAAATAAACTATGTAACTATTAAAAAACACCATTAAGTTTATAAGTGTAGCCATTTTCACGTAAAGTATTTTAAAATCTCAAAGTTCGACTGAAAGGTGATGGGTTAACCAAGAAGCCTGGTTATTAAAATACCGTCAGCTATAGTGAAAAATTATGTTTTTTGGTTTTTGCATTTATATTTAAAATAATGCATACAGCAATTATTATCTATAGAAGCGCATGGAATCAAAACTTTGTCCTTAAAAAATAGTTCAATTTCTTTGCATATCTAAAAAATATAACTGTGCAATTTTAAACATATTTGAATTTCAATTGTCGATTCGATAGCCTGACCTTAGTTTTTCAGTATATAAAATTCTCTATGTTGCAATTTCCCTACAGAGAGTTTTTAAAAGTTTGTAATCTCTAACCTTCAGGACAAATTTAATTCTTATTGTTTGGCCGTAACCCTTCAACCATTGGTAAATATATAACACAAATACCCGTAAACTTATAAAAGAAAAATTTCCGCTCGCACAGCTCTAAAAAGTTCATAGATTCCTAGCTAACAGTTTCTGAAATGCTGATAAGAAAAGTAGCAAACAGAGTTATTACAAAGTATAAACTATGTTAAGTATAACCGGTTTCTTTACGATTTTATATTATCAAGTCAAGGTTAATTTCTTGTGCTTCCCAGTTATATATATATATATATATATATATATATATATATATATATATATATATATATATATATATATATATGTGTGTGTGTGTGTGTGTGTGTGTGTGTGTGTGTGTGTGAATCTTAGTTAGTAGCAATAAAATAAAAACTTGACATATATCTAGGCTGCTCGATGAAGTAGTTAGTATTTAGGAATATACTAATGGCAGGTATCAACCAATTCTAAATTTCAGATAAGCTATTGAGACAGTTTCTGAAAGTCGATAACGATAGAGCCTATCGTTAGGGAATAGTTATTTGGATTTATCTAGTAACAGCATATCGTTTAGTTGTCAATATAAATCGTTTGAGAATTTGAACGAAACAGAAATGATATAATGCGAGTTACTTGATTGACCTAAATAAAGGTAAGTTCCTCAAATGATAAAGTGAGATATACTTATTAGGTATCTACAAAGAAATGATTCTGAATAGTGTTTTTAATTTTCTCAACGATACAAGCCTCCTTTTGACTGCAGAGAGAACCCACACTTTTAAGATCCATTTTTCTCTCTTGGGTCAAATTGCTTTTCAAAACAATAAGTGAACTTAAGTTTTTCTTTGTGGTTCTCTTAAGCCACTAAGCAGTTTGAGCACGAACAAAAACGATTACACAATAATGGTCTAGAATTAACAAAAGAAAAAACATATTTTCACATGCGATCGACAGGTATTGAATAAACAACGTATTTTTATCTTGGCTAACGCATAGGAATGAAAAATGAAGCTTTCTAATAGCTGAATGCGTTCAAATGAAAGGGATAGGAATAAATCATCACAGAAAGTAATACTGTAGATTATATTTTCATTAGGGTAAAGAAAATAAAAAATATTGCAATTATTGTGCCGTCAATATCAACAATTTGTTTTTTAAACATCAGTTACATTACCATATTTTCTTTAAGTCCCAATACAGACATGAACAATACATCTTCCACCTTAATAATATATCATGTGGGCTTGTTAAATAGCCGTAAATGAAAAATGGCACAAATGAAGATAAAATTTGAGCTTGAAAAAAAAGACACGACAGATTCTCCATGTTCTGCTTCATATTTGGACTTATACCTCAATTATGACACCCATGAAAGGTTACCCCTGAAGCTATACGACAAACGTGATTACTTCAATTTTTCTATTGTCAACTTTCCGTTTCTTTGCAGTAATATCCCTGCTTCTCCTGCGTATGTTTCACAGTTAATACGGTACGGTAGAGCTTGTTCCCACTATGGGGACTTTCTGCAACGAAGCAAATTACTTACAATTAATTTGTTGACACAAGGATATTGCAAGCCTAGGCTAATCAGGGCCCTTAAAAAGTTTTATGCCCGTCATCAGAAAATTGTTGATAAATATGTAGTCACTGTATCCCAACGTATACTGGATATATTTGACCTACCATAGTTCTTTGTTCCTTTCATTCTCAAAATTGACTTGTACGTGACGGGTATAGCTAGCTAGACAGGAGGTGCTTACCCTTCCGGAGCACCCGGCCTCACTTCCTTGATGGAAGTTCACGTGTATAATATATTTTGCCAGTTTGCAAATTTTTTACTTTGTTTTTGGGATTGTGATATGGACAAGGACTGGTATGTTTGTTTTATTGTTTCATGCAGGTTTACCTTCTATTTTTCACAGACATTTTTTTTATAATTTAATAATTCATAAAAAGAATTTAGTTTATCATATTTTACAATAATACCTATTTTGTTTTGAAGTGCCATATGTGCACCTTTTGAAAATACGTTCCTCATCAGTGACACTAGACATCTAAAAGGTTTATAGATAAAAAGATAATTTAAACATTTGAAAATTAATGAATCCAAAGTTCCAAAATTGTATAAATCCAAACCTAGCTAAGGAATGCTTTGCGCGAAGACACACGCATTAGTTTTAGATAAATTAAAAAAACCGACATTTGAAAACTTGCTACATGGTACATTTTCTGACAACTTAAGGTACTGCCTACTGAGTTATGGATAACCTCGGGGAGTATACTTAATCATCTGCAGTTCGCGTTCGGGGATATTAAATATCATTAACAATATGATGATGATGGATAATTACTAAAAGAGTTCATGTTTTATCCATACAAAAAAAGTATTTGAGTTTCCTTGGCAATTTATGTATATCTGAATACATAAAGCTGTGGCTTTGTTATCCATCTATTCCATTTTTAAACTTAACAAATTTTTAAAATCAACATTTTCTTAATACCTATAACAACAAATACAACTTATTTAATGTTATTTGTTGTTTTATAAACAAACAATGTTTCAATGCAGTATGAAATTTCAATTATAATTTTTAATCGAAACACCAAGTAACCTTTAAATCGTCAGTGTCGATCAACATCAACTATTTTTCTAGAACAGTATAAGCATAAATAACGAATTAATTAATCATAATGTTTGAAAACTTAAAAAAATAAGTTTTAATATCTTTTCATTCTCATTTGGCTATTTATTTTTAATCTTTTTATTCGTTTGTATGTTTGTTTGTTTGTTTATTGGAAGTTCACGTGTATAACTAAATTTGCTAGCTTTCAAAGTTTTTACTTTGTTTTTGGGATTGTGATTTGGACAAAAACTGATATGTTTGTGTTTTATTATGTATTTATTTATTATTTTTTGGAGGTATCATTTTAAATATCTTTTATATAACAATTACATAGTAATTCCAAGAATATATTAAGAAATTTTAATTATAATTACGATTACATTTATAGGACAAAAACTAACATTTTGAAACAGCTTATAAAATGTTTACGTTGGGGTCACTGTGTTTGTGAGAATGAATTATGTAAAACATTACAAGAAATTGTCATCTTGAATGCGCATAGCGATTTTCAGTTACGATTAGACTCAAGTAAGTATAAAGTAAGTATAAAAATATCGAACGTTACTCAAGTTATTTGGAAATGTATGAAAAAAATACTATTACAAACACTAGACAATAGGTGCTTACTCTTTCAAAGCATCGGTAAAAGTTAACGTTTTTAACTAAATAACCCAGTTTTTAATTTTTTTACTTTGCCTAATGGATTGTAATTTAGATATGAACTGAATATGTTTGTGGTTTGGACATTGCTGATATGTTTCTTTTTTATTTGAAACAGCAATAAATTGTATATTTTTCCTTTTACAATCCAGCAATTGCTTATTTACTCTATTTTGTAAAGTTAAATATTATTCATTTGGAAAGGGAATTACAAAACATATTAAGCAATAGAAAATTCATAACACTTTTTGTGAGAAAACAGACGTTTTAATTGCTATAAATACAATTGTTTTTGTCCGTTTTATGATAAATATTGTCGTTTACAAATGCATTCCTAGACAATGACTTATGTGTGACGTCGTTTAATATCAATGTTCCAATTTTTATCCTTTATTTACATAAACAACAAAGTTACGTCATAGATAAATATCTCGTTTCTGATGAGGAATGCATTTCCGAAATGTGCACATCTGGCACATCAAAATTCAACTGGTATTTGTATTATATATTTACTACTCCTGAGCGGGTACCGCTGCTGGTGGAATAAAACTCCCCGAGGGTATCCAAAACTCAGTAGGCAGTACTTTGTGCTGTCAGAAAATGTACCATATAGCAAAATTTTTAGCTGCCTTAAATTGTAAAATTTGTTTGAAACTAAGGTTTGTTTCCTCAAACAAAGCATTCCATAGCTGGATTTGGATTTATATCATTTTGGAACTTTAGATTCATTAATTTCCAACTGTTTGGCTTATGTTTTTAATCATCAAACTTTTTGGTCTTAATGTCACTGATGAGGAATGAATTTCCGAAACGTGCACATCTGGCACATCAAAATTCAACTGGTATTTGTGTTATATATTTTAACTGTGGCTAGTGGTTAATTCTCATAATGACATCTTTAGGTGTCGAAACGTGTACTTTACGGTTGTTTTCTTTTTCAACATAGTTATGAATTGTTTTATAATGGGGCCAAAATATTAAACAAGAGTGTAATAATAATACTTATAATAAAACACAGACATATAAGCCCATGTCCAAATCATAACAGCCCCCCCCCAAAGAAAAAAAAACTTTTTAAAAATTGGCCAATTTGATCATACACGTGAACTTCTATTGGATCAAATAATATAGTTTAATTTTTTTGCACCTCACGAGCTTTTTATTTTGCAAACAAAAACGTCAAGTTTTTTACGGGAAAATCGGATAACCATATGCCGAATACTTGTCAATTTATATGACAGTATTGAAAGACAAAAAATAATTTATAGGTGCCCTTATTTCACTTATCATTATCTACAGAGTATTAAAATTAAAGATAGTTAAGGTCTGTGTCAGTAACTTTTTTTGTAAAATCTTACAAGAAAACGATTGTAAATAATGGTTCCGTGTTCAGATCTCAATCCGGCCAGTACAAGATAGGAAACGTGACAACAGATGATTTTTATCGTTCAAGAAAAACACAAATAATAGTGCCAGAGAGTCTGACTAAAATTAGGATAATTAACCGTGAAAGTATGTAATCAGGAGCATTGCTTTCAGTGTCATGATTGGTTGATGCCACAAATTTTTGTCGTTCGCCCATATGAGCTATATTGCTAATTAGCATAAAACTTTCGTTGTATGGTACTTTCCTTGTCATGCTTCGTGAGTATCCAAATAATATTTTAGATACTAAATATCACTTCAGATTAAGAACAATAAATCTGTGTACCGGTGTAATAATAATAATAATAATATTAATAATAATAAAAGTAATGATAATAATAATAATTTTTCATCGGAAAAAGTGTTTAGCTACTTCTCCCAGTCACCCGTTAGCAATATCATGTGCATATAGCTGTAAAAAAAAGTAGACGTGTTTTAATTGTGCATTATTTTAAATGTTTTACTTTCGATTAAGTGACATATCATCACTAAATGCCATAACTAGAATAAGCTAATTAATACATAAATACGTGAATGCATGAATTCAATACATAATTACATTTAACCTTTGTCAGAGTTTTGTTTTTGATCTGATGGTAAGATCATAATTTGAAATTTATTATTGATGAATTGTTCCAAATTTCGGAAATCGTATACTGCTGAATTGAGCGAGTTTAGAGTCTACATAGGACCTTGCGGCCATTGTGCAGACTGTAATCGTATATGATCAAACGAGGCATTGAAAGATAAAATGACATTTTTTCTTACATGTCAGATTTTGCGATAGACTTTTAAATCTTTTTTTAAATTAATATTTTTTGTGAAATTTGATTTTACATTTAATGCTTATTTCATTTAAAAATGATCAGCCTTGTAAAATCAATGATATACAAGATTATATCAAAATTGACGTCCAATAGTTCCATGTCCCTGTTACTCTTAATATTGACGTGGCGCATTGATGTTTTACTCATCCGGTGCACTCGGTCTTACATTTCTGGTCGAATTCACGTATTCAATCTAATTTGCAAGTTTTTACAATTTTTATTCTTTTTTAAGATTGTAATTTGGATATGAACCGGTATATTTGTCAATGATTTTATGAATAGACCATTATCTCATATTAATATTGTATATGGTTGTAAATTTTACCATTTTGGGCTATTTACATGAAAACTGTATGGGATAAAATGATTAAATCTAAAAGAGTTTCGTTTCTCTATTATAATCCATATACGAATTATTGCCCCTTTAAACTTCTTTTTTACGATTTGGCTGTTTTTAATATTTCTTGTAATTTTTATGACTAGATATTATGATTCCATTGCAAAATTGTTCAAAATGACAAAGTGTAAAAGAAAAGGGTATTTAAATTTATAATTAAAAAAAATTAAACCAACAACTTTACATGATTAAACATATTGTAACAAAAATTGCTACTCTGTTAAAGTAACATATATAAAATCTATCTCTAAAAATAGATCGTTTTATTGAAACGTCTATGATGGTTTTCAAGAAAATGGCGAACCCAGTCATATTTGACCTCTAAAAATGAGATTTTTAGTGGCAATAATTCTGATGTGCCAGATGTGTACATTTCGGAAATTCATTCCTCATCAGTGACACTAGGGGCCAAAAAGTTTGATAGATAAAAAACATACACCAAACAGTTGAAGATTAACGAATCTAATGTTCCGAAAATATATGAATCTAAATACAGCTAAGGAATGTTTTGTATGAGGGAACAAACCTTAGATATAAATAAATTTCAAAAATTAAGACGACTGAAATTTTTGCTCATAGTATATTTTCTGACAGCACAAAACACTGCCTACTGAGTTATGGATACCCTCGGAAGTTTTACTCCACCAGCAGCGTTACCCGCTCAGGGGTAGTAAATATATAACAAATACCTGCTAAATTCTGATGTGCTAAATTAAAAACAATTTTACAATTTCATGGGTTTGATTTTATGCAATTACAAATGCAAACAGCGAAATTCATATTGTGGAAGAAAAGAAGTCTACTAGCCATAAATGACTAGTATTAGTTGAAAGTATTAGGTCCTTTTTTCCTCTTGTTTTAATTCTTTTAAATTTTAATGTATTATTTATTTGTTTGTTTGATCTGTTACTGTTCCAAGTTTATAACAGTAAAATAAATGCTAGTAACATCCATGCTTAGAAACCAACTACTCATATTGTATGTTATAAATTTACATACATGACAACAAATGTAGCATTAATAAATTATCACTTTTGTACTGTATGTTGTTATCGTTATATAAAATATTAAGCATTATATCTAAAAGCCAGTTTTCAAAGTTTTTAATTTAATTTTGGGATTGTGATTGGGACATTAACTAATATTTGGATATGTTTGTGTTTAATTTTTACTAATAAACTGGAGATAATTGGCAAACCTCGTTAAATATTTCTGATGTTTGCATTATGCTTGAAACACTCAAGTTAACACATCTTTGATGTTTTAATAATTCAGTCATACAGAATGAAAATTGATTTTATCTTTAGTTAATTGTTAACGTAGAGTTTAAAGGTGTTAATGAAGAGTGCGCTAATGTTTAGTTTGTAAATTTATAACGAAATTATGTATGTCTTGTTAAATATGCATACGTTTGATTGTAGTGTAATATTTTACAAAAATACTTATTTGATTTTGATATGCCATATGTGCACCATTCGGAAATCTATTCTTCATCATTGACACTAAGGGCTAAACAGTTGATAGATAAATAAGATACTCCAAGTATTTGAAAATAAATGAATGCAAAGTACCAAAATCCAATGAATCAATATCCAGTTAAGGAATGCTTTGCATGAAAGAACAATCTTTAATTTTAGATAAATTAAAAAAATCACAATGGTTGAAACTTTTGCCACTAGGTACAATTTCTGACAGCACAAAGTACTGCCTACTGAGTTATGGATGCTCAAGGAGAGTTTTACTTTACCAGCAGCGGTAACTGCTCAGGGGTAGTAAATAATTAACAAAAATATCTATTTAATGTTTTAAACAGACTAACGGTCATTACTTACCGATATATGCAAATGCAAATATGCACGTGGGCCTCTAATTAAAAATACTTGTTTACTTATGGCTGTATAAGCCTGGCAGGGTGCTGTCTGGATAACAACAACTAGGATTTTTAGTCAGTTTTACCTTCTGCTGAATTGATCACTTTTCGAATTAAAGACTAGTAGATTCTTGTAGTGCGAATTTAAAACACGGATTTCTAATATAAATCGCATTAATTTTCTGCCAAATTTATCTTTTCTCGATTCACTTAGATTAAGTTCGATTCTGCCACTTCAAACTCGGAAGAAAATAAAAAAACCCCGATAAATGTCACTGATTTAAATACATAAATAACACAAATACCAGTTAAACTTTGATGTTCCAGATATGCACATTTCGGAAATTCATTCCTTGTCAGTGACAATAAGACCGAAAAGTTTGATAGATAAAAACATAAACCAAACAGTTTCAAATTATTAAATCTAAAGTTCCAAAATCATTTAAATCCAAATAAGAAAGTAATACTGAAAATATTTCGAAGGAAGCGAATTTCACTTACAAAACATCGATGACTCATCTGAAAGGATTTAAGCCGAATGATCAACAATTTTGGAGCTTAAAGGCCCATGAATATAACGTGTTTTGTTTTTCTTTTGTTTTTTAAAGATTAATTACAACACACAATGAAACTTATTCAATAGAGTTTTTAATAAATGAAAGATAAATAATTGATGGTCAAATTTAAATAAGAATTGTATTTTTAGAGACATTTAAAGTTTTATAGGACAACAGTTTGCATAAAAATTATATTTGCATACTTAGATATAGTAATTACATGACTAGAAATATAAATAAATAAATAAACATAAATAAATAAATAAATAAATAAGAATTAATGATAACAAAACAAACAACATAACGGAAAGGTAGGAGAAAGGTAAACAAATGTTTAAATTATTTGGGATACTCATGAATTTCATTCTGCAAAATTCGGTTCATATAAATAACCATGTCGAATAGGTTAAAACATAAATTTGTAAGAAAGACATAATCTCAACATAACAGGCGAGATTTCTGTTTCTAGACCAACAATTTTTAATATTCCATTTCACTTTTATATAATGACTTCAATGAGCTCGTAGCTTCCTTAGAGTAAAAAAAAGCTTTTTCGACTGCTTAGTTACGTTTCCTTTAGGCTCATATATTTGTATATATTATTGGTTGTACAAAGGATTCATGACCTTTCGCAAAGGACTAAAGAACGAATGGTACTGTAAAATGTTTAAGTGTGAAGTTTTTGTATATTTTCAAGACATCTGTATTGTATTTTTAACTATACTTTAATATTGTTTTCTGAACTAATGATTAATCATATTGTCGTAATTATAAGTGTTAGAAAAAGAAAATCAGTCAATGAAAAATATAACAGCCACATTTCTATAGCTTAGTACATTAGATATTCTTTACACGGTCAAATTAAGATTTTTAAGGCCTCCTTCGTTGCCTATAGCTTACCTTAATGATAACTCTACAGGTAATATTGTGAACTGACAACGCCTGTCATAATACAAAATTATTGTGTGAAATCATGCTAAGATAAATCTTGTTTTGCGTTAATTCTGACGACCTATTTGCCTTGTAAAATTTGTCTTCTTTATTGTCGAAGTCCTTTAACCGAAAACTTATTGTCAATTTTGTCAAATTGTTAGATATTAACGTTTTGGGTTTGTTAGTTTTAATTTTCTATATATCTCGGTCAAAAAATATAACTATATCACATATAATATCGTTAACTGTGTAGTTGTAGTTATTATTCAAGAGGCCCATGGGCCTTAACGCTCATCTGAGGATATGTCCAAAAGTGATTGCAAAGTGGATCAGACAATATAATAAGTACAGTTTCTCAAGTTAAGAACTACATCAAAACATAACAAGAAATATCTAGAGACATCTCATTTATAAGTACATAATATGCATGGAGTATCTGAGAACAATGAATTATTTCCAAATCATTAGCAATTTCAGTATTGCTATGTTCTTGATCTTTGAACCTGTAACCTTAAAACATGAATAAAAATGATTGTTTTATAAATGCCTACAATATTCTAATATACATTCCTATAAAAAAACTAATAGTTTTTAAGATACTAAGCCATTTAAATTCTTTTATGCAACTAAGATTTTGACCTTTGAATTTTTTAGCTTGAACCATTTATCAAAATTATCAACATATTACAACCTACAATATTCTTATATACAAGCTTATAAAAATTAATAGTTTTCAAGATAATTAGCAACTTTAGTCTTAATGTGCAGTTGTGACCTCGATCTATAAACTTGTGACCTTGAACCATGTATCAAAATTACTGTTTTAATATTTACATTTTCTTTGCAACTTTACTATATAAACATGTTTGAAACATGTGGCTAATACGGGACAATAACTGACATTGATCACATGATCATTACACTGAGCGTATGAAAATTTCACTATCTGGACTATTTTTGTAAGTGTTCCATTGCAAAACAACAACAAAACCTGTGAAAAAAATCATTAATTTTAAAAATATACATTAAATTGTACACAACTGAAATCATCCAAAAATTTACAAATATCTTAAAAATGCCCCGATTTCTCCCATAGTACTGAGACAGTGTTTATTGTATCATCTATCTATAAATTTTGTTACTTGGGCTATGGAATTTCACCACAAGTCAAAACCACAGTCAATGACGAGTCTGGAGGATATGGCACTTTAAATTATGAAATTCAACCGAAATTTTTAGAGGGGGTGGGATTATCTTATACAGACGAAAATGACAAATGTTTAAAGAATGTATGCAACTCAGACTGTCGACTGCCGAGAAAATGTAAAAAACGCGGCTTAAGTGCTTGATAAAACTGATAAGAATGCCCAAAGATTGTTCAATCAATATAATAAAAACGCTATGGTTTGTTCTTCAAAATCTGATTTATCTTTCATGTTTCAAATTAACTCACTCCGCAATTAATTTAAACACCGAATGAGCTGTTTTGTACCGCGCCTATATTGGTCACAATCTGGGTCGCACAATTTGGTCAGTTCCAAAGGTTCTCCGAATTATAATGATAGAAAGTATTACTTTCCAAATCAGATAACATTACAGTCATCCAATAGGTTCACTCCTGGTTTCTCGACAAATTCCAATTTCTCACACTGCACTTTAAATTTTCCCAATCTGACAGTGAAAATGAGATATTATTTTCGTGTAAATGTTACTTTTTATTGCACTTCCATACTCTTAATAAAACGATAGATTACGATAACTTCTAAGACATACTTTAAATTCTAGTATATCAGTGATTCGATAATCACATGTTTCACACACACACACACACACACACACACACATATATATAATTTTGCTCGGAATCTAAATTTTTTTTATGTAACTAAGAATTATATAAGTATAAAACATTCAAAAATGAAAGGCACCAGTGTGGTGAACTCTCTCTCTCTCTCTCTCTCTCTCTCTCTCTCTCTCTCTCTCTCATACATACACAGCCTTTATCGTCTTCCCACGTACACAGTGAGGTTTGGATAAATATAAAATTTTGAATATTAAAAGTTACATTTCTTAATGTTTTTCACGTACATTTTAGCGATTTTAGTTTTGTTTTAATATTTCTATTTCAATATTTTAAAATAAATTTCATTTCATTTAACATAACATTGGATCATAAATTGACAAATTTAAACAATTTAGAAATTTATTAATGTCATTTGATTGGAGTTTGGTTTTTTTTTCGACTTCCTTTTTTTTTTTTTTTTTTTTTTTTTTTTTTTTTTTTTTTTTTTTTTTTTTGTTGTTGTTGTTGTTGTTGTTGTTGTTGTTGTTGTAGTATCGCATATGTTTTACATGAAGGCATTGATCTCTAATTTTAATAAAAACGAGTTCTTCCTACAATAACATCTCTTTTTTATCAAGACTATTCAACTGTTTTAAATATCCGTGTATTTACTGTTTGTTTACATTGATGTACATTACACATTTTACAAAATACCTTAACACCCATCCATAACCCATACCTTCTATCTGAGAATCAGTGATATGTGAAAAGTTGCATTTATTTATTTTGTCATCTATTTATTTTTCAACTACGTGTAAATATATCACACAAATACCTTATAAATTTTGATGTGCTATATGTGAACATTTCGGAAAATCATTCCTTATCAGTGACACTAGGGACCGAAAAGTTTGAAAGATGAAAAACATAAGCGAAACAGTTAAAAAAAAATAAAATCAAAAGTTACATGGTTTATTTTCTGACAGCACAAATTACTGCCTACTACTGTTGACTTGTTAGTCATTTATAGAGTAATATTTTCATATTTTGCCAAATGTTAAAAAATTATTGTTAATTTTTATTATATATATAATTTAAGATTTATATCAAAGGTTGCATCTTCAAATTTAATATCAAAGGTGGTATGTACAAAGGCGAGTTAGGTTTCTTCCTTTACTCAAAAAGGTATAAAACAACATGTTGCCTACGATTGACTTGATTTTCGTCAAGCTAGTTGCAACAAAACACAATATCGATAAATCGTTTTTAAAGAGATACAATGTAACTAATATCATCATTGACTAATATTTTCAAACAGGCACATTCGTCATGTGCTATCGAAAAAAGATAATTGTTCGGCACGAAATGACTTTATTGTTCTAGTCTCTTTTATCTCATTTTATGTTATCTGTTACCAGTTTCTAATTACGTTATGTAGGGTACTGTCACGTAATAAGTGTTTAATTATATAATGTAGTAAATTATTTAACTGTTTCATCATTAAAAGTGATAATGATAGGAATAGATAATGTTTAATCTTTAATCTATGTTAAAGATTTGCCAATGGGTATATTTACTATTACAATATAAAGAATTATTTGTTCTTTACAAAACCAGCTTCAATTAAACCTTTTACTGATGGAGGCAATATAAATGATAAGTGCCGTAGTCAATGAACTACAAAAGGGTTTTTAGCGACTTCTTTTTACAAATTGGGGTCTATTTAGTCGCTCATTCAACATTAAAAAACCCGCATTTATAATTTTACCAAACAATAAATAAATTATAGATTGTTTCCACCATTCTGAATGCCTAAACGACTCTTTACGTTATTGACAACACTAACAGAAACGTATTCTTACGCCTAGGCGTAACAATGTTTGCTTATTTGAAACCATTAATTTTTAAATGTTTCGGTTATCCTTATTATCCCTATCAGCTATCAACATTTTCGGCCCCTAGTGTGATCACTAATAAGGATTGAATTTCCTCATCTTCGACAAATTCCTCTCAGTGAAGATCTGTCATGATGGAGTCTTCAATGTGGCACAAAGTGCCCATTATTATTGATGAAAGTATGAAGTAAGAAACAATAAATATATTTCTAACTGGTAGTTAATAACACAAAAAGACTAATGATATTACTTGTTTTAAGAACCAAGTGAATTTAACGGAAGTGCTGAATGTTTGCTTTTATATTTAGCTCGAGCATGATTATGTATTATAAGTAAGTCAAAATAATAATTAAGAGTTATTTACTTTACTTTATCGATTATAATCACATTTAACCTTTAGTGGACTTCTTGCCAGTCTTGGCGAAGGACAAAGTGCGCAATATTGAAGAACTTTATTACTGACAAGATGAAAACTCCAACGAAGGCAAAGATAGATTATTTTAGAAATTTTGTGTAATTTTCCTCTTCATTTTATATCAACTTATTTCAAGTTATAGCCTTGGAAATGTTTTTAGTTTCAGCTTCCAGATAAATCACATACAAACTGTGGTTGCTTTATTGTATTTACAAGTGGTTATTCGTGTTTGCTTATAATGAAATGTTTATTGTTTAGTTGGGGAATTTTCGAAATCTAAATGTTATGAAAAAAGACTTTTAGCTTTTAACTTATTGACATGAAAGCATTTTAGCTGATAGCTAAATGAACTTGTACATTAAGGTTTTATTATCTATGTAGTTATATATATATATATGTGTGTGTGTGTGTGTGTGTGTGTGTGTGTGTGTGTGTATGTGTGTTTAATAACTAAACGCCTCAGGCCCATATCACAATAAGTCACAATCAATGGCGGTATAAATGACAATATGTGAATAATAAGTAACATTTTCACACTAAATACAGATTTCTAAATTACGTTATTTGTAGATCTTTCTCTTATTGCACAATATATATACATGCCTAATGCCTAACAGTAATATTTTGTGAAGACATAAGAATAATCAATGTCTATGTTCACACTTCTCAATAGCGTTGCTAGGAGTTTTTAACAAACGAATCTTAAATTCTATGTATACTATATACCTTTTCTTCAAAATCATGAAACAGTATGTAAATGTTTAACAAAACTGAATGTTTCATAATTATAGGGAGAAAAACTATGACAGCGATTGTGGGAAAGGCTTCCTTTCTTTTTTTAAAAAGAAATTTTTCTAAAAACTATAAAAAATTAAAACCAAATAAAACCTAAGGTGTGTGTAGGGTCCATTGATGGAGTAACATACGTTTTTACAACGCAACCAAGTAAAACATTCAAGATTGTGGACATTACTATAACGCGAATAAGAAAGAAATTAATTACTATTACATGTAAATAAATGGATTAAATTAAAACTTGATATGCAGAAAGTAGATAGCAGTAGCTAGCAATAAAATCTATAAATTCACTGTGTGGTTTTCTTATTTTGTATTGGCTTTTCATGAATATACTATGTAAATAAACGCCCAAACAAACGTAACGTAAAAAATAACGATGAATGTCATTTAGTAAAGTAGATAAAGTTTGATCATGATGTTCGGATTTGGTTCAAATATGACATCCGTAACTAAACATACATGAACAGAAAAATACCATCTCTGTTTATTAATAGAAAGATTCAATTAAAGTTTGTATACCGAACGTAGATGTCAAGTTATCGAGATTTATACGTGACAGATTTTCCCGCTCTAATTGGCCTGTCAGCTATAAACTAAATTAACTTAAATGCCTTGTCGATGATATATAATAGCATTTATATATTCTCTTCCAAAATTCAGATTAGTGCTTTCCAGTTTGAAAGGACTATATTGATTTAAAGTTTGAGGAAAGAAAATTGCAATGTAAAAACAAGAGGCCCATGGGCCTAAACGCTCACCTGAGGATACATCCAAGATTGTTTGCAAAGCACAAAAGACAATGATTATGTATTAGTTACAGAAATTTTCCAAGTTTTCTCAAGTTAAGAACTCCCACAAAAGTTAATCAGAAATATCCACTCAAATTTCATTTATAAGTAGCATATATAATATGCATGAAGTTACTGTAATGCAATGAATAATTTCCAAATAATTAACAAATTTCAGTATACTTATACAGCTATGTCCTTGACCTTTGAACATATATGACCTTGAACCATATATGATCACCATGTCAATACCTACAATATTCTAATATACATGCCTATACAAAAAGTTAAAGTTTTAAGATAATAAGCAATTTATGTCTTCTTTTGCAGCAGTGACCTTGACCTTTGAACACATTACCTCAAACCATATATCAATATGATCATTGCTGCAATACCTACAATATTCTTAATATATGCCTATACAAAAAGTTAACAGTTTTTAAGATAGTTAGCGATTTAAGTCTTCTTTTGCAGCTGTGACCTTGACCTTTGAACATATGACCTTGAACCATATATCAAAATGATCGTTGTCACAATACCTACAATATTCTAATATACATGCCTATACAAAAAGTTAACAGTTTTCAAGTTAATTAGCAATTTAAGTCTTCTTTTGCAGCTGTGACCTTGACCTTTGAACATATGACCTTGAACCATATATCAAAATGATCACCATATCAATTCCTACAATATTCTAATATACATGCCATATACAAAAAGATTATAGTTTTCAATGCTAATGCACAATTTTGGTATTTAAAAGCCAAAAATAACATTTCAGGGGCAACAACTCCTACATGGATTATCATATAGTTACGAAACTTGGTACCTTTTTAAATTTTGTCATGCTGAAGATTTTAACAATGTTTTGATTTCATATATTTCTTAATATTTGCAAGAAAATTGCCTAAAACTGCATAAATCACAAATTAGGTCATGACCTTGATTTGTGACCTTGACCCTATTTTATAGGTCATTTCAAGAAAAAGTCAAAACTGAAAACCCTATGACATTATCTGTTCAAATAGTCAAGTTATAACAATTTGAAGCCATTTTACGAAATTTTTAAAATTAAACGCAAAAACGCGTAACCCATTTTTCGACCAAATTTCACGAAATGAACAAACTATTAGGCATAAGACCCTAGAGAAGCCAAATATCACATCAGATTTTTTCTCCCATCATCGGTTTTGGAGAAGAAGATTTTTTAAGATGTTTGGACCCCTAGGTCACCTTGACCTAGTTTTGGTAGCCATGGCAACGCCATGAACAAATCTGAAATGCACCGGCCCATATATGCTTCTGACCTAGTATCATTGAAATCTGTTCCAGTAGTTTCAGAGGAGATGTCGAAAATAGGTGTTGACGACGCACACACGCACGCACGCACGCACGCACGCACATACACACGCCGCGCCATGCCATAAGCTCACATGACCTTTCGGTCAGGTGAGCTAAAAACCATGAATAACACTATTCTCTGAAACGATAATGGTATTGCAATATAAGTGTGTTAATTTTTATAAATAGCTAGTTTACTACAAGTATATCAAAATTTTGATGAAAAGAAATAAGCTTGAGACAAAGTTTATGCTTGATATACATATCTGCTAAGCAACCAAGCTTCTTCTTAGAGAATTTGACTTTATTCGTGAATTTAACAGCATTTTGTCAATAAGCAAACTTTGTTTGATTAACAACGTAGAGATGCGTGATTCGTTTAGTAAAGAATAAACCGATACAGTGCCATTAATGGTCACACTGTGTTTTGTACTTAAGCATTTCCTCACTGAATGTCCATTAAAAACTCCAATAGATTATTTTACGATACAAACGTTTATTACATGACAAAATACTTTTATGATAACACATATAACTTTAAAAATAAAAACGAAATAAAAAAACCATTCCTCTATATTTGTTTTAACTATATCACTATCTGTTGTGTTTGTTGTTTTATTACACGCCAATGAAGTATTAGTTGTCTTAATACTACCCTTTTCTACATTTGTACTATCAGCTTTACCAATATCAATAAAAATACTTCAATCTCTTATTGTACAATGATTATTCCGAATAAATATGATATAAAAACTAATACAACTCAAGCTTAACTTCATAATTACAAATTAAAAAAAATCAGGAGTCTATAATCCATAAAATACGTCAAATTCAAACACCCACTTTTTGTATTAGACTTTTCCTGTCCTTTGCCGAAAACCAGGTTCGACTTATTAAAATTATGAAAATAAGCAGAAGAAGAAGAAGAAGAAAAGAAGAAGAAGAAGAAGATGGGATATAGTTTTGTTATTTTTTTACAATGCCTAACCAAAAGTCTGGGTTTGTAATGGTTTTTTTTTTTTTTTGTTTCTTCTATTAACATAAAAGCTTCGTGTTCTTCATTTTTCTTTTATTTGAAAAACTCATTGGGTGTAGCTAGCTAGACTGAAGGGCTAAGCCTTCCGGAACACCTGGTCTTACTTTGCTAGTGATATTTCACGTGTAAAACTTAATTTGCCAGTTTATGCCTATTACTTTGCTTTTGATTTTGTGATTTGAACATTGACAGGTATACCACTACGGTAGCTCAGTTGGTAGAGTGCTTGTTTCGTATGTGGGAGGTCGGGGTTCGAACCCCGGCCGGGTCTGGCCAAGACTTAAAAATTGGTAGTGACTTTACCTATAGCTGGTGACGTCTCAAAATGAGTGAAATATTCTTAATGGGACGCAAAACCAAATAAAATCTATCAATCAATTGACAGATATGTTTGTGTTTGATTTGCAAATTAAGTACATTTATTTATATCATAAATAATAATAATAATAATAAAATAAAAAATTGAAGCATTAAATAAAAAATAAATTTAATTACACTGACAATATTCTTGACAAATGAGGTGCAAAAATGATACCAAAAAATAAACGCCTGTTACACTAGTAATATAAACCTGACATTGCACCTCTACCGCTATGTTTTATTTCAACAGCTGGTTCAGTACTTAGTATAAAATATTTGATGCTTAGACCCATCCATTAAATATTAATTGATTTTTATGAAAAATAGAGTGTATAAAGTCTACAGCTTATTTACAATACTCGTTATACTTGTACATTCGTTTCTATAATATTGTAATATATGTAGTAAACATTTTGTCTCAATGCGGAGAGTCCATAGATATACTGCATTTAAATAAATGCTGCTATCTGTATAAAAGACCATGATATAAATAGTGACCTAACTTACATACAAGATAATCCGATTGTGCTGATGTGTTAAGGTTCATGACTTTACAACAAAATATACAAAGTTGGATAAACGGGGGTAATAGAAAGATATATATTCACTGTTTGTTAATGTAGTGTATTTATCTGATATATATATATATATATATATATATATATATATATATATATATATATATATATATTCTTAAGATATAGAATAGAAAAGTTCCTTGATTAAATTGAATTTGGAGTTTAAAAAGATTCATGGGAATGGATAATATAAGTGTGGATAATATAAGTGTCGTGAGAAAGTCCGAAAAGGATCTAGAAGGAACCTACCTTGGTTATCCGGTAACAATCTCTCTCTCTCTCTCTCTCTCTCTCTCTCTCTCTCTCTCTCTCTCTCTCTCTCTCTCTCTCTCTCATATAGGGGTGTATTTATCTATCTAAAGCCTGGTTGCTAAGATCACAACTACTCAACATCTGATTGTTCTCTGTTAACTATTTGTCATGTAGTTACATAGTCCTACTCTGTCATGCTATAGCATCGTGTTTTTGCTTTGTTATAAAATATTATTAATATTATTGTACTTTTTCTGCATATAAGAGGTTATTTATGTAGGAGTCTATGCTTAAGTATGTATTTAACAATAAAAAAGTTGGTAATATTATCAAAAATATCAATTCAGGTTTGTGGTTTGTGTTTAAACTTTTGTGATATATATATATATATATATATATATATATATATATATATATATATATATATATATATATATATATAATTATGCATTATTATAAAACACGGCTTTAAAACGAGTTCAAATTAATTATAATACAATAAATTAAACAAAACGTTTGTAAAATCATATAAATGAATCATTCGTCAGTTGAATGTTAATTTACGTCTTATTAGCAAATTTTGAAGCTATTAGTGACGACATATTTTTAAATTCTAAAATCGTGGTGTATTTGATACACAAGTGTGTAAGTATATTTGATCTACATTGTACTAGTGTGTACTTATGATGACTAGTGCAGTACGTTCGCCTGTATTGTCGCAGATGAACCTCGGAGATCACTCAGTTCATTATACTGGTGCCAGGCTACCCGGTGAGAAACTAGGACAAGAATAAAACGTTCTCACATGTTGTCGACTGGGATCGAACACTATAGCAATGAGACTCCTTAAGTTTAAAGGCTAATGCTCTACCGATCATTTACCGCAGTGCAACCCCTAATAAATAGAAATTAGATAAATCTTATCATTATTTTATCTTATAAAATAAGATTGAAGTCGAGTGGGGTCCAATCACAGCGATGAGACGTCTGGGTTTGAAGGCTAAAGCATAGGCCACTAGGCCACCGCGACCCAACACTTAATAAAACTTATGAGGATAAGCTTTATCAGTTAATTTATCTTTTCATTCTGACGAGATAAACAAACAAACAGACCCTATATCTGTATCTGTTTCGAACATTAACCCGTTGTATGATGCCGAAAATAACCACGTTTGATCAACTAAATTGTTAGGTAATGGTAATAGCAATTTACTTTTCTTTTCACGATTCAGAAAATCCAGTACACAGACGTACCAGTTCCTTTATCGACACATAAAACCCACTCTCTCATCAATCCTTAAGCTTTTGTTTGATGATTTTTAAGGCATGTTTCATGGGATAACTATAAAAAACTCTACAGCTAATTCTGAAGCTTTCAAAACCTTTGTTCACTGCACGATATATATGTTCCCGGTGTTGAGTGAATCCTCCCCCGTCTTGCCATTGCTATGTTAAAAGTCCATTAAAGTTATTCATAATAAAGCTTAAGTTTTTTTTCTATATTATTCTTTATTATTTTCTTTCTTTTTCTTTTCTTTTCTTTTCTTTTCTTTTTTTTTTTTTTTTTTTTTTTTTTTTTTTTTTTTTTTTTTTTTTTTTTTCGTTGTTGTTGTTTTGTTTTCCTTCTTATTATTCTATCTTTTCTTTTCCTTTTTTTTTTAATTAATTTTTTAAAAAGTTGATTAGTCTTTTTAACGATCGCCTGCCTCATACTTTTGTTGTCTGAATGCTCATATCTTTCACTTACAAAATTAAATCAGACTCACCAGAATGGTAGTTCGTTTACACAACAATACTGAACAGTTCGATCATCAGACAGAAGGCGACCAAAGAACAGAATCTGATATTAACTAAAACAGGCGATCGATCATAGAATAAAAACCGTGCATACAACTATACGCCATAAAGGTTTGTCAGATTGACAAAAAAAAAAAAAAAAAAAAAAAAAAAAAAAAAAAAAAAAAAAAAAAAAAAAAACATTAAGTACACAGATAATACTGGACTTCAATAAAACAGATATCAGACTTATTACCATATCTGTTTTTTTTCCTGATTGAATGTGAAACTCGAAATATGATTAATTTTTTTACTAGGATTGTTTTTATATTAGAACCGATATTGATCAAATCTGTATAAATACATCACAGTTTATTCATGATACAAAACTATATTCATTTTACTTAACTGACTGTGATATACATAAATTGTAACAAGGCTAATATGAGTTTTTATCTGTTTTTCTTGAAAATTTCTCCTCTCTCTCTCTCTCTCTCTCTCTCTCTCTCTCTCTCTCACACACACACACACACACACACACACACACACCTTAAAAATGTTAAAGATTGTATGTATGTTTCCTCTAGTCAAAAATAAACATTTAAACAAAAGATATAACACTCGATTTTTTAAAACGATAACATTTTTGTTAAATGACGTAAAATAACAATCATCTAAATGATAATTGACAAAACATTATTGGTTTTTTTTTTTTTTAGATCTTCCTCTTTTTTACATCATTATTATGTGTGCATCATATATAAGTCGCTTAAGTAATGTTGTAACATATAACAATAGTGTTTGGAAAATGTGTTTTATGTTTTTCTAATCTTTCATTTCTTATTTCATTGTTAAATAGGCACTAAATCTCGAACAGTATATAATAAATTAATTCTGGTGTTTAACAACATCTATATCTGTCAGAATTGCCATGTGCTATTTCTGAATTGTATTATTTCATTAAATTTCAAAAATAGCTAATTACAGAAATATCTTTGTTTGTAGATGAACGAAATTAATTTTTTCGTTATCACAAAATCCGATAAAAGCCTTTAAAAGTCATAAATAAAATAAATTGTGCTCTCAATAAAGGCTTAAAAGTTTATGAGTAATTACAGTAAAACATAATTCATGAATTTACAATCTTTAAAAGAAGTGTTATTTTATGGGCAGATTGGTCAAACTAACGTTTCCTTGCAGTGATATTCCTGCTTCACCTACGTATGGTGTATATGTTTCACAGTTAATACGGTACAGTAGAACTTGTTTCCACTACGCGGACTTTCTAAAAGGAAGCAAACTGTTTACTCATGGATATTGCAAGCCTAGGCTAATCAAGATCCTTAAAATGTTTATGGCCGTCATCACAATATTGATAAGTATAGAGTCAGTGTATCCAAACTTATAATGGATATATTTGACTTACCATAGTCATTTTCAAACGGGTGTAGCTAGCTAGACCGGAGGTGCTTCCCCTTCCGTAGCAAACGGCCTCATTTCCTTGATGAATGTTCACGTGTTTAACTAAATTGGTCAGTTTTCAAAGTTCTTTTTTTTTTCTTTCTTTTTTTTTTTCTTTTTTTTTGGGGGGGGGGGGGGTTGTGATTTGGACATGGACTGGTATGTTTGTTTATTATTATTATTATCAGTTTTTTTTTTTATACTGAATATTAAGCATCATATTTCATATCATAAAACCAAGCAGTTTTGACGCGAAAAAAGTTCATTTATTCTTGAAAGCTTTAAATCGGCAGAAGAATAAAAGCAAAAAATTTGTATTGATTATCTTTAACTCAGTTCCAAAAATAATCCAAAGATTTACCAACATTGCTTAACCATGAATAAGATTGTAATCCAGATATGTTGAAGATTCATTAAACATGAATGGCTAAGGCAACAGATAATATCTGAAGGATATAAGATCTGACCTTGTCAAAGATTTGGAATATTTTTTTCTACAAATAAGTAAACTGTTAAATTTTTGAATAGTATATAAATCGCATAAAGACTTATTTTTTGTAAAAAAAAAAAAAAAAAACAAAACAAAACAAAACAAAAAAAAAAAAAAAAAAAAAAAAAAAAAAAAAAAAAAAAAAAAAAAAAAAACGAATAGCGAGCTTCATATAAGGAAACCATTGATAGGGATATAACTTTGATCACATAGAAAAAAAAATTTTGGAGGGGTTTTATCTTGATTTATTTTTAATTTTTTTTACCCTCTTATATTGATTATGCAATTTAAAATGTGCAGGTTGCGTAACACTCGAGATAACAATTTCATTTTAACATTACAACTCATTATTTGACTCAATTTTGTACAGGTATAATAAAATCAATTAATCATTTTCGCATGATAACAATCATGTACCGGAGGTTCTATTTATTGATTTGGAATCCTAGTCGACAAAAAAATGAATATTTGAGTAGTGTGTATTAAGACAAGTTATAATTGCTAAAAAATCAGATCGGATCTTGGAACAAACCCTTATAAACCATCTTCAAAATCAAGAGCCTTCTGCTTTGACATGTCGATAAATTCACAAGTCATATGCAAAGTTTTGATTTTTTTAAACCAAATGAAGTATTAAAAATTCTTCTTTTTAAACCAGTTTTTGACCTTGATTTGACAGTTTCTAATTGGACGCGTATTCTTATGTCGTTAGTTGCCCTAATGGACAGTATGTGAGGATAATCAGTTTTCTTTTGGTGGTGTTTGGACCAATTCACTACTGCTTGACGTAATATAGTGTATAATGATTGGTCTTTTGCTGTAAATAACAGCCTTAAATTAGACCCTATTGCAATAATTACCATTGTAAAAAGGATATGATATAATGTACATGTGTATACCCTATTAAAATGACTCTAAAACAGTTATATAACCTTATTTTAAATATTCACAGTCATTGTAATTGGGATAGGGTATTTTGTATACACGATGAGAGATTTAATAGTTTTATTTCTCAAAAAGAGCAACTGCTTTAGAAGCGTGAGATAATACGAAAAAAATTAGTTATCGATAACTAGAGTCACAAAACTTCCGGCTTTTACATCGCTTGTCGAAACATGAATGAATGTGAATAAATATTATAAATTCTTTTCAGCGTGCATACATCATATCCTAACCAAATTACAATGACCTCAAATCTTGAAATTTTCGTGATTATGTACATTTACATACATGTAATTGCATGTAAAGCATTCAATATGATGATCTCGCACCTCGTCTAATATAAAGGTTAAATGTAAACTCTCACATTATATGATTTTATTGTCCATACAGAGCTATACAATTGGACAACTTATTTTTACATTTTAATGAATGATTCTTTTTTTTTCAAGTACCTGTTTTTAATAGTAAATATTCTTGAAATTCTGACTTAATAAAGTATTACTTTTTAGCTCACCTGACCGAATTATCTTGAAAACTGTTCACGTTTTGTATAGGTATATTTGATAAATGGTTTAAGGTCACAGGTTTAAAGGTCAAGGTCATAGCAGTATAAAAAGATTGAAATTGCTAAATATATTGAAAACTATTAACTTTTTTGTATAGGTATGTATTTAGAATTTTGTTTGTATGGATATGACGATCATTTTGATATATGATACAAGGTCACAGGTTCAAAGGTCAAGGTCATAGCAGCATAACAATATTGAAATTGCTTAATATATTGGAAACTATTAACTTTAGTATAAGCATGTATTTAGAATATTGTTTGTATGGATATGACGATCATTTTGATGTATGATACAAGGTCATAGGTTTGAAAATTCAAGGTCAGAGCAGCATAAAGAGTTTGAAATGGCTAATTTTATTGAAAACTATTAACTTTTTGTATAGACACGTATATTAGGGTAATGTTTGTATTGATATGACGATCATATCGATGTATGGTACAAGGTCATACATTCGAAGGTCAAGGTCATATCTGTTTAAGAGAAATTTAATTGCGAAATATATTCAAAACTGTTAATTGTTTGTATAGGCATGTATATTAGAATATTGTATGTATTGACATGACGATCATTTTGATATATGGTTTAAGGTCATAGATCAAAGGCCAAGGACCTAGTTGCATAAGTTACTGAAATCGTTTATGATCTGGAAATTATTCATTGTACTACCGTTCTACAAGCATATTAAGTACTTATAAATGACGTGAGTAGATTAAGTATTGTGGCAGTTCTTAACTTGGGAAAACTTGGAAAGTTTCTGTACTTAATATATTATCTATTGCACTTTGCAAACAATTTTGAACATATCCTCAGGTGAGCATTAAGGCCCGTGAGCCTGTTGTTTAATTAGTTAAGTCACATCATTTAGTACAAATACCTATGACTTAATTACAATGATATTTTATTACGTGTTTACTAACTAGATCAGTATGATATATAGAAATGTATATTGTATTGAATATAAATTTATGCATACTTTGTGAATGATTTTTTTTTCATGATTATTTTTATCAATATATTTTTTTATATATTAAACAGTGCACTTTTTGAAATTACTTGTGAATTTCATTTTTTAAATACAAATATCTTTTTTCTGCCGTTATGGTAAATATGCGGTTCTAACTGACAAACAAATTTGTGATTGAAGTTATTCAACCTTCTCATGTAATTCGATTGCTTTTTTATAATTTTTGCGGTTCATTTTCATCTTAAATTGATTTTAAAATGGAGACGTTGTTGAATAATAAGGAAGTCATTATGTTTATCTGTATCTTTGCTTTAAAGATTTTATTAATTAACAAAGAGAAAGCATTTGATTTGGTTGCATATAAAACGCCTTCTGTGTATAGTTTTATCGTTTTAAAACTTCATTGCAATTTGATGTTTTAATTAAAGCTTCTTTATGCAAAACTGGTTTTAGTCTTTTCATAACAGGCAAAACCTTGTTGACGTTTGTTCATTATGAATCAAACAAATGTGAATATTGTACAGCTTAGCACTATTTGTTGTACAAAACAAAAATCCAGATATTTCTCACAAAGTTCTTTTGACTTTAGTTATACACATATTGCTTGGAAAATGCACTGTATTATTATGAGTCTGACACATATTTACAATTGGTGAAGACAGAGTTCAGTTGAAGAATTCAAATTTACTTTGATCGCAGCAATCAGGTCTGGAAGGTTGATGGGCACCAGAGTGCTCAAAGAAAACCAACGACTTTCGGCAAATTAAGTGACAAACTATCTAATACTAGATTCTGGCAGAGTGTGATTCGAATTTTTGCGTTGAGAGACAATGTTATCCGTAAGCGCACGCTTAAGACTACTCGTCAAAGATGCTCCAGTTAATGATTGACATTTTAAAATTATAGTATAATACATGTATATTTACATATTGCTTCATACGACTTTTAGCTTCATTGGGCTTTTTAATGATATTTAAAAAAAAGTATTAGGAAAGTGCTGAAAATAAAATGTATTAAATTATAATTATTTATTTTTAATTATGTTAATTATATTAGGGGATCGAAAGTTTCTAAGGCCCAACATTCTATGACCTACCGAAGAATGCAAATGTAATCATTCTGATCTCAGAATTTGATTAATTATTTTTAAAACGTTTAATACATGTTTTATAATTATACGATATTTTATTTCATGTACATCTCCAAGTTCATAAGTTCAATTCTGACTCACAAAAATTCCTTTAACTGTATTCAGATAATTTTTGAGTATTTTATGTCAAAATACAAGATCATTAAAAAAATGGAAGAAAAAAAGTTTTTAGAAGAAAAATGTTTATAATTATGCCGATGCTGAATGTTTTCACACATTTTGGTTGTTATTGAAGATCATATATATAACGTCGGTTTGAATTTCAGCAGGGAGGTAGCATGTTACACAGTAGATACATATATAAACATCATCATGTTAATTAGAACTGCATGATTACAAACAAAATGTCAATCATCTGCATAGGGGAAATTTTTAAATAGGCAATTAGGTAATTCTCAATGGGCTCAGATATTTACTGTAGTTAATATAAGTTATATTCATAAATAACAGCTTATTAAACCCTTGATCTAAGGATTACGCGGTCATTACCGCAAAGAAGCAATACATCATTGCTCATTGCCCTTGTTTTTTCCTTTTCATTACAGTTTCAGTCGGTTCATTTAATCTACAATATTAGCCCCAGTGATAATTTTTTTACATGGCATTCACGCAGTCACTGGTACATCCGCATGCGTTTTTTCACTGTAAAAAGTAAAAAAAAAACTATATCCATATACTTGCAGATGAATTTATTTGACATTTGATCCTAAATTTGTTTTATCTTTTCTGCATTTGCAGTCAAAAAATGGAATGTCTCAAATAGTGAATAAGAACTGGAAACTATGGTTATTGAAAAAAGTAATATATCTCATACGAACTAATTGAAGAAGCATAGTGACATTTAATGAAACTAGATTTTTGAAAAAAAAGACATAACTATACAATATGGTTGTTGAAGATAAGAAAGTGAAATATAACTGAAACTACAGACCTAAAATATGTATAGTGACGTACATACATACATACATCTCTCTCTGTGCACACACACACACACACACACACACACACACACACACACACACACACAGGTTGCTATCGGAAATTTAAATAATTAATTTAAAACGCAAATATGATAAAATAAAACTTTATTGTTACTTGTAGGCAGAACATACAGCGCAAAAAATCATATATTGGATAGAGTTTACTTTGATTGTTATTCTGAACTTGGTCGTCATTATCCTCATTATGCGCAGAAGTAAAAAGAGTTGGATGTTCTTCTACGTCATGCATTTAGCCATATCCGGTAAGTTTTAAGATAACAGTTTAAATACAGTGTCTGCTATAAGACAACAAAGTGTACCAGCCAGTTCTGTTCTGTTACTCAAAGGTTTATTTTTTTCATATCTCATTTAGTTTTCAAATATCATTTAAAAAAAAAAAAAAAGGAAATAACTGTTCTGCAGTTTAATATTTTCGACCATGGATTTTACTGTCACAAATCGAGGTTCATCTGACGATGCTATCGGAGCAAGGCACTTGACAATTCTTTTCTGTCGCGTTAGCTATTGGCCCTATTTGTGCTTTTGTCTTAAAATAAAAATCGGCAGTTCGGAGTTCGAAACAAAAGCACATGTATCGGCGCGTAGGAAAACATTGCTTATTCGTAACCTAGATATCACACGGCATCTTAACTCCAATTGTAAACAGAGATTTTACTGTGGTCGGGATCCAATCAAAATGAAGTTTATCATTAATAAAATGTTAACTGGAGAGATATTTACACCTGTAAGTCTAAGTGTTTTTGACAGCCTCAGAAATTGCTATCCTGTTCATGAATGTTATTAGTTTTATTTGGCAGAAAAAATAACAAAATGAAATCTCTACAATCATAAGCAGTGAAACTGAACCTTGTTACTTTACGTACATAAGCTATTATTTGTTAACTTTTAAATAAATCAAAGATTTCTTTTCTCAATAACATGTTTTGTTACCGTAATTCTAAACTAACTAATTTAATCGAGTGTTTATTCATTTTTCTTCTGTTGGAAACAGACAATAGTTAAACATTGACAAGAAACAGATTTCAATGTTCATATTGGAATTTTTATGATAAGTCGACAGTATATACGCCCACGTATATATTAGTGCTTATAAAATGTTATAGCTATCAAAATATACAAAACAGTGCCAAAAGAATAATTATTAAAAAGTCGACAATATCTATCTTAATATACATAATTGAAATTTGCCAATAATTGTTACTGTGATAAATGGAAGATTAAATTAAAATGTCAAATGTTTTTGTCATATTATATTTCAAAAGTTTGAATAGAATATTATCCGTGTACTGTATTTGAATCAATCGTTTATCAGGCACTTTGGGGGTTCCAAAAATAATTTTCATGTATCTTATGTATTCAAGTTGTGACCATTTGGTTTTTAATGAAAGTAATTTTTAAATGGAACCTTTACGAGATCAAGCACTTTATACAACAATTGATACCATGTTAATTTTTTGCCTGGCGCCCGTCGTTTTGCTACTTTTTGTATAAAATTATCCAGAGGGGAATCGTACGTCGAAATCGTTATACACTATTTCAGTGAATCTGGATTCCATTCAAAGTTGCTTGTTTTATAATACATGTGGATTATACAATTTATATTACATTGTTGGAAATGCCAAGATAACATACATAAAAATTATATATTTTGACATACGTATAATAATAAAATTAATAATAATAATAATAATGAATGATAAAAATAATAATAATATAAAATAAAATAAGTTGACTTAAATAGTTCTTAGCAGAAAAATTGACATTTTCAATAACTAATGTAATAAAGAAGACATAATGACAAACAAACGGAATAAGATAACATGTTAAGGTCACTAATGAAAAGACCCTAGCCTAATCTGAGAGGTCACTAAATTTAATGACATTAACGTTATTATGTTTTAAATAATTTCAGAGCCTGTTTGATGGAAAATAATAAATCCTTAACAAAAACATTTCAAATAAATTCTGGGTACTTCTTTTTCCTCACTAATTTTAGAGCATTATTAAATTGAACGAATCTTGATCGTAAAACAAGAATTAAAAAGAGTAATAAAAACACATTGTTGTTTAAGGTGTTTTAACACACCATTGCTTTGCAAATGTAACTCTTACTTTCTGATTGTATGCGTTCTTTTCCTGTAAAAGTTTTTTTGTAGGCACTAAAACGTTATTGTGATCCTATCAGCCATCATTGTTTTATACTTTTCACTAATGGTTCACTTATATTTATTTGTAGAATGTTTGAATTATTGATACGGTCTTCTCTGGGGAATGCCAAAATCTTACACCATGGCGAAATATATAACAAGTTCTTTTCTTCCTCGTATTTTTATTATTAATTTTTTTATTTTGTTTCGTAGAAAAGATGTTAATACGGGAACGTTTGATGGTTATTTTTTAAAAAACGTTCGACACGATAGGTTAAGATAACGCTTTTCCCTGACAAATCCTATTAAACCAAGAGTTTGTTTATTGTCAGATAATAGCAAAGGACAAAATCTCACGACTCGACTGCATTAAATATTTAACAAAAAAGTCCGCAACTTGACTTATTGAGGATAATATTTCACATGCGTTTATCTCAGTGTAGAAGGTTATTCGTATAGCTATGTCGATGTTTACCACTGCGGTAGCTCAGTTGGTAGAATGCTCGCTCCGTAAGTGGGAGGTTGTTAGTTCGAACCCCGACCTAAGATTTGAAAGTGGCTGTTGACTATTTTTTCGCCAAGCACTCGGCATTACGAAATAAAAGTCACGGTTCTTTCGGATGGGAACTAAAAAAACGAGGTCCTGTGTCATGGTAGGCGTTGCAATATAAAAAAAAAACCTGCTGTATAATGCCATTAGCGCAACGTATAGGCAAAATCTATGCAATTTCTTGCGACGTCTTGATATAAATGAAATATTCTTGACTGGGACGTTAAACACCATTACTCAACTCTTAACTCTGTCGATGTTTGTATGGAACAGTTACAGTTGGTTTTCCTTTCTTGTTTTTTTTTTCATTTAATTAAGTGGATTGGATGTGATGTGATGTGATGTGATGTGATGTGATGTGATGTGATGTGATGTGATGTGATGTGATGTGATGTGATGTGATTTGATTTGATTTGATTTGATTTGATTGTGATTGTGATTGTGATGTGATGTGATGTGATGTGATGTGATGTTATTTTATTTTATTTTATTTTATTTTATTTTATTTTATTTTATTTTATTTTATTTTATTTTATTTTATTTTATTTTATTTTATTTTATTTTATTTTATTTTATTTTATTTTATTTTATTTTATTTTATTTTATTTTATTTTATTTTATTTTATTTTACTTTATTTCATTTTATATTTGTATTTTTTTAACATGTGCTCGGACAATATGGCATTAATTTTCTATAGTTGGGAAACCCCAAGGAAAAATTTAAAGAAGAAACAATGTAATAATTCAGTACCTTCAATCATTTTACCAAAAATTATTAAAAAGAATTACCAGTTTTAAAATATCTAAAGTTCTTATTATTAAAATTTGATTGAAATTTCAATTGATAAAAAACAAAACAGTCCAATTGAAAAGAAAAAAAATCAATAAAATTGTGTTGGGAAAAAGATTGAAACGGGCTGATTTTTCTTTGAAAAATATTCCCATTTGGAAAAAATCCTAAAAGACTTTGAGTTTGTTAAAACATTATTAAAACAAAAGTACCTGAAAAAAGGTCTAACAAAATAAATTTCTTCCCAAAAATTCATTCATTTATGGAAAAAATTTCATAATAAGTATTTTTTTGGAGAAATAATAACATTTCCATAACATAATTTTTTTTACATATGTGGCGATTGATATATAATATAAACATTATACATTACGGTTTTACAATATATATCACCATACCATAGAATAAACACATAGCATAAATATTGTATTATAAACTTATATAACGGAACTAAAATAAATGTGTCCATTTGAATAATATACAGAGTATACGACAAGTGATTGGGAAAGTCCCCTACCTACAAATCCAGATCCACAATGCCTACTACCGAAACTAAGCAAACTAACCCCCAACCAAAAAATGTATTTTAAACAAAACAAGTTAAAAGAAAGAAAAAGTAAATTAACTGTAATATTATTTTCTTATAAATTTACACAAATAAATGATATCTCTGTTGTTTACACTTTTTAATAAACATTTTAACGTATTTGTTATGATGTAATATTTTTCTTAAATAAATTTTCTTCTTTGATCTTTGACTTTTTCACACTCAGAAAGTTTACATTTCCTTTCAGTTTGTCAATTTTTTCCATCTTCCCTTTTCTATCGGTAAACAATGGTAAGTGGTTCTAAAAGTAACAAAAATTAATCTTAAATTTAGATATATTTTAGATCTCTCTCTCTCTCTCTCTCTCTCTCTCTCTCTCTCTCTCTCTCTCTCTATATATATATATATATACATATATATATATATATTTGGTAATTTTGTATAATATTACTTCTAGTGACTTATATTTCAGATTTGACAGTAGGATTATTCTATTTATTACATCATTGTCTTTCGAAGGCGATTGGCTGGCATGGAAGCGAAGCATTTTGTAAATTGATAAAATACTTAGCTTACGTATCATTATACGCCTCTTCAGCAATGCTGGTAATTATCAGCACGGACAGATTATATGCACTGTCATGCCCAATTAGTGCAGCTAAAAGAAGAAAGAGATACAGATACATTACTGTACTTATAGGATGGTCAATATCCTTCATTGTTGCTCTGCCGATTCCTATTCTAGGTGCAAGACTTGATCTTGCTGGAAAAGAAATAATCTGCGATTTGTATTATGATAGCGTTTTCCTTCAACAGGTAATATAATTTTTTTCCCTGTATAGCTTTTGCAAAAAGGGGCCATAGTATAGTGACCTATAATTTAAATCATGAATAAAAATATTAATTTGGAGAAAAACTAAATTTCCTGAACATTAGTTATTCGAGCGGATACTATAGCTGTATGATTAATGTCGGCAATAGCAACATTTTTACAGCAAGCAGAAGAAGTGCCCAAGGCAACACAGTTATCTCTTATGTTTGATAAATGCCACTGAATTATCCGCTTCACTGATAAAGTCTCTCAAGATTAGCAATTGGCATATGAAAACTGATATTATTTTGAATTAAAACTTGTTCTATACTATGTTATTATCTAAATTCAGACAGTGGTAATATATATATTCTACTTCACTATTTCATATGCTTCTTTCTTTCTTTTTTCTTTTGTTTTTTAGTGTAAGAAAGCTAATGTGTTAATGTGACAAGGTATTCATTTTTAGAAATGTTATTGTTTGTCAATTTTTGTTTTCATTAAAAAAATAAGAGAAACACTTAATTTTGACATTTATAATTTAAAAAATTAAAGTATTGACAAAAAAACACACATTTTTCTTTTGGAAGAAAATCGTTTCTGCTCACATTCCACTACAAATCTTTTTATATTACATTAGATAGATGTAACAAATAACGAATTAACAAAATAGAAAAATCAGTGTGTGTGTGTGTGTGTGTGTGTGTGTGTGTGTGTGTGTGTTCAAACTGACTTTAACAAAATAAATAAATAACTTAAATCACTATAAACAGAAGGTATTGTATTTGTTGTCAACAATGTGACGAAGATGAATTATTTTTGCTAGTAATCAAGGTATTGTATAGTGTTATGACAGGTTTCGAATATATTTTTTGCAATATATTGATATATTGATAAAGATCAATAGTGTATGAATAAAACATTATCAACATAGTTATATTGAAATTATTTTTACGTTTGAACAAGCAGGGGATAATTGTACTCCAATTGCAATACCTCCATCGATAATGATCAAACTATCTGTCCTTTTGTTCGAATACTTTGATATCTTTGATGTCCGTGATATCACTTTTCCGCATAGAGATTGTTTCAAAACCCTTGCCAATGATTCTTTATTAATTTAGGCTCTCTGTAGGTTCTCAATTCATAATTGATTTGTCTTTTGGTTACGCTTAAATCAGGATGTTTTTGAACACTTAAACTTGCATCACATTACTAGTATCGGATTTAATTTCTTCATTTGTCAATTCATATTGCAAAACAAATATAAAATTTTGATATAACATAAAATATTATATGTTGTGATGTTATGTAACACATTAATCAAAATATTTTTTCTAATAATCAACACATATTTACTCACTTTGCACCCTCCGATGTCGATCTAGTAGACTTAACAACTACTATCTTTCGTTTTATTTTGATACATAAATTTTAAAGATTTTGGTTCAAAATGATAAGATGTGCATTATAATTCTTTTAACTTTATATATAAAATATGTTTTTTCAGTTTACATTTTACAAAATAATATGAAATTTACTTTGAATTTCACATTTCAGATGTTTACTACAATATTCACGATGTTTGTGTTATTTATTCCCGCCATTATCATTATCGTCTGCTATGTGGCTATTGTCATCATAATTTGGAGGAAGAGTAGAAACGGATTAGTAATTTCAAGGCCCAAAAAAGGTATATAATTTACAAAAAACTAGTTGCTTTCTATTTTTTACTTAGTGTTCATGTAAATTTCTTTGTGTCAAGTTGGATAAACAAATCAGTAAAAACTGATAGGGAAGGGAAAAAAGTTAAAATGGAGCAATGTACACGGTCCACTTAAAATATTATAACCATACAATTTTCATCACCTTTTTGACTTTACCTCTTAAAATGATATCCAAAGTAATGTTTGGTTTTCCAATCATAAAATTTATCTCAATTAGGACAAATTTGAAATCATTTTATTTTTTTAGTTTTCAAGATATCTATGATTTAAAGGAATATCTCTTTTTTTTAATATTTATAAGCTCATGACATCAGTAGTGTTGTTTTGTCGAAAAAAGTACCTTAGATTTTAACCATAATTATTTCAGGTGAAAATAAAGGTAAATGATTATTACAAAAAAATTGATAATGCTTTATTGTGACTTGCTTCAAACTTATAGTTGTTGTGATATAGAAGTTTAAATGTCGTAGAATATTTGACGTTGCAACTTATAATTAGACTGTGATTTAGCTACTGCACGCACTTTATTTATTCTTTATTAGCCAGTTTACCAAGCTTTTACTTTACTTTTGGTATTTTTTTAGACTTAGACCGCTATTTTTGCATTTAGTTATTTATAAAACCATTTTACATGACTTTTTACAACTGACTGTCTGATTTTGATATTCCATATATTTTGAAAAATATTTATTGTTGGAATAAAAATAATCACTATTCGTCAAAGGTATAAAATATAATTACGCAAGCATTCCGTCTTCAAAAACTTAGAAAAACGAAGTTTCTTAACATAGTTCATACTAATAACTTATCTATATTACAAACAAAACAATGGCAAACATGTTGCCATGACATGAAAGAACAACGGTTTGCTGTTAAATATTGCTTTACAGGGTAACGAGAAGGATACAATCCAAGCGGACCTCACAGTTCCAATCTTATTATCCGGCTTATTTAGCTTTAAAGAAATCGCAAGTTATTAAAACAATGAACGTTAAGTTGTTATTTTCTTCCAATTTTTTCCTCTGCATTTTTAAATGCAACATAAACATTTTTCGATATAAAATTAGTTATGTTTAACTTTAAATTTTAGAAATAACACAAAGAGTACGATTTCAAAAATCCTTTATTGTAAAGACCACGGTTATTGAAAGCGCGCTTTTCATGTCTGATAATGCCAGTAAGTACAAATATTTCACGATATTAATTACAGCTTGTAGATGACTACATATCAAATGCATTTTCTATCTACAGCATGATACTATAAAAACAACATGTGCTGCGTATTTTTTTTTTTGTTTTTTTTGTTTTGTTTTTTTGTTTGTTTGTTTTTTTGTTTTTTGTTTTTTTGTTTTGTTTTTTTTGTAACGCATTCGTGACACGAAGTGCATGCTTTAAGAATAGTTTAAAAACTTTTAAAGTATATTTGTTTAAAGAAAAACAAAGATTTCGTCATTTATCTTTTTTTAAAAATTGTTTGTTTACCGTATATTTATTTATTTATTTATTTTTTAAAACATTGGGTATGAGAATAATCGCTATAAACATAGATAAATATCAAAAACACAAACTGAGACAATAAATATAATTGATGAAAATTCTTCACCAATATATTCTTAACATGACATTCAAAACGGTTAAATGCATATTTGTTTTTTGTTGATAGCCGTTATTTAACTATTTATGGCCGTTAATACATGATATATCTGTCGGGTCAAATTGTTAAACGGTACTTTCATATTTTTCTAATGACACTCAAAAACATAATTATATTAAAAAATGTTGATGATAAAATGATAATGATAAAATAATTGATAAAATTATAGTATTTACTAACAATATGTTATAGAAACCGTGCGGATGATATCCCTTTAACATCAATTGAGTAGAAAACAATTTTATATAAAGGAAAAGTTACATGCTCAATGAGACTTGACACTTTTTTGTCAAATGTATTGATCATTTCACTTAACTATTTTGCTATTTATGTTTGCATTGTTATGGATATTCAGTCCGATTTAATGATTTTGATCAATGCAATGATATTAAATTACCTTTATTATGCTGGATTTACACTACACGATTTTGTGGCCATGATTTACTACGAATTATGAAATATTAAAATCGTGCAAAAAATATTGGGGGGTTATCGCTTGGTCAAGACTCACTACGACATGCTACGACATGTCACATGTCAGTACGAGTTGCTGCGATTATGTACTCTCACTACCAGCCTTGACTTGTTACGAGTCGCTTGGAGTTAGTACGACTTGCTCCGACACGCTCTCACGACTTGATAGGAATCCCTACGAATTGCTACAACTTGCTCTAACTTATTACGACATGCCACGCAAAAATAAAAAAACGTATGTCACGTCCGCGATTTTGATATAATAACCTCTCGATTTTTGGCTCTCGGTATCACTTCAACTTCTGCAAGTGAATACTTGCTTACTATGTCTGGAAGGAGAGAAGCCAAGGGCGGTAGAGGTATAGTTAGAGGCAGATGCAAGGTAAACAGAGGAGGCAAGACCCCCATAAGGGACAAAGAGACCCCAGCCAGGGAAGAGTATCCCCCTGTTCCACGACTGGAATCGGTGAGTGCAAAATTGTAATTGTCAGTTTATGAAATTTTCTATTTCACATTTTTATCATGCTCACCTTCTTTTAAGGTTTTGTTCAGAAATGCTGCTCTTATTATTATTTTTTTTTTTTTGAAAAATATTGAATTTTTTTGTATTTTGTATTTTGTAGGTAACAGTAGCTCAGGTACATAGAGAGGACAATCATCCCTGCCGAGACACAGCTAGAGCCCACAGATCTGAGGGCACCCAGGCCAAGACAGTAAGCAAGGTCCCATCCAACCAACTCACCCAGGTTTCAGCCATCTGGGTCCCAGCCACCAAAATCACCAAGATCCCAGCAACTTGCAGCATCCACTTGAATTCTGATGGATCCTCAGCTTCCAGTTCTGCCGTCAGCTTTTATAATCACCATGATCTTCTCGTCTCAGCAACCATGGTCTGGCGAACAGCTTGGGTGGTCTTGCTGCTGATTCTTCCTCTGATGACTCCTCATCCAGATCATTCAAACTCAACCCTTCTTCTTCCAGGGCCAGTTCAAGCTCCAGAATTTTATTTTTTTCTGATGTCGTGGACATGTTGTTCATAGAAGTCTCTTGAACACTGATTAGGCAGAGATTATCCCTAGTTTTATGGCAGCAGCCAAGGAGGCTGAAGTGGTGTGATTGACAGCGGTGCTGATGACAAACTGCCAGGTGCCAAGAGCTATGGGAGTCGTGGCGACTCAGTACGATTTTGTACGAGTATGTACGAGTTTAATACGAGTCTGTACGAGTCACTACGAGTAGATACGAGTCAGTACGAGTCGCTATGATACACTGTCTACGATTTATGTCTGGAAATTAATCGGCTGAGTCGTAGCAAAATAATGAACATGTCCATTCTTTAAAAAATGTCGTAGCAAAATCGTAGCTGAGTCGGGGCGACTTTTTGACAGGAGTTAGAACGTGCTAATACGGGTTAATACGAGTTTCTACGACTTAATAAGACTTAATGCGAGTAATCCGATTTTAATCACATGAATCGTAGACAATAAATCGTACTAAATCGTAGAACAAAATCGTGTAGTGTAAATCCAGCTTCTGGCGTTCTTATCAGATTTCTAGAGTCTTGGTCTAATTCACTGTCACAATCACGGCGATCGGACAAAAAAGTCGTCATGAATCTGAAACATAAGAAATTATGACAAGGCATAATAATCAAGTTTTATATTGTCTTGAACCAAGTTATATTTTAAATAAAGCCATTTAATTTTTATAATGCAGTTTATGTTTTTTTGGTCGTAAAATATTCGATGTACAATGTTATTTTTTTAACATGTAAACAAAACCAGGAGGCGGGCGTTTATTTACATATGTGTTGAAAATTCTGGTCGTAAAATAAAAACTATATTATATAAGGAAATATTTTTATTTGTTGTTTTGTATTTGCAAACATGTTTACAAAAGCCTTACAGCAAAATTCTTTTTTTGTTTATATATATTGGCATATTGTTTCACAAAAAATAAGATAATATATATATATTGTGAATGATTTTACATGCACATAAAATAATGAAATAGTATTAACACTTTTATTCACAAGTTCACTTTGCAGAAAACACCGTCATTATTCTTTTAGACCACTACAGTAACTCAGTTTGTAGAGTGCTCGCTTCGTATGTGGGAGGTCGAGCATCGGCCGGGTATGATCAAGACATGGAAATTGGTAGTGACTGTTCTTTTGCACAGCACTCTGATTTTTAGTGAAAGTCACTGGGTATTTCGCACGAGACCTTAAATACCGATGAAAAATTGATTAAACCTTTCATTTCTTCTGATAAAGCATCATGCATCCCTCCCTTAATTGTTGACAATGAAGGGAAAAAAAGATGAACAAATTAAAGCCGACACTCTTAATCAATATTTTTCTTATCAAAGTTCTCTAAATGATGACAGTAGGCACCCTCCAAATATTCCTACCAGTGAAGACGTACTTTGGAACGTAGACTTAGCAAAAAATGATGTTTCAGATACTAGTATATTAGTACATCAAATACGTCCAAAGCACCTGATCATATACACCAACTTCTTCTTAAACATGCCTTTGACATTCTGGCACAGCCGCTAAGCCAAAAACTTTGCAAACTGGCAAAATATGTTATACACGTAAACTTCCATCAAGGAAGTGAGGCCGGGTGCTCCGGAAGGGTAAGCACCTCCTGTCTAGCTAGCTACACCCTTCACGTGCAAGTTAATTTTGAGAATGAAAGGAACAAAAAACTATGGTAAGTCAAATATATCCAGTATAAGTTGGGATATAGTGACTACATACTTATCAACAATATTGTGATGACGGCCATAAAACTTTTTAAGGGCCCTGATTAGCCTAGGTTTGCAATATCCTTGTGTCAACAATTTAATTGTAAGTAATTTGCTTCGTTGCAGACAGTCCCCATAGTGGGAACAAGCTCTACCGTACCCTATTAACTGTGAAACATATACACCATACGCAGGAGAAGCGGGGATATTACTGCAAAGAAACGGAAAGTTGACAATAGAAAAATTAAAGTCATCATGTTTGTCATATAGCTTCAGATGTAACCTTTCGTGGGTGTCATAATTGTAGTATAAGTCCAAATATGAAGCAGAACATGGATAATCTGTCGTGTCTTTTATTTCAAGCTCACTTGGATAGATGACATTTACATATTCTCCAAATGTTTGATTATTTAGAGACTAGAACGTATATATCTGTATATCTGTAAGTGTAGTTGAATGATTTAGCGACAGTCGTTTCTCCAGATTTGACAAGGTTCTGTAAAAATTCTGATTCATATGAATGAAGAAACAAATCAGCAAGCAAAGGTGCACAATTTGTGCCCATTTGTATACCGATTGTTTGTTGAAAGATAATATTGCCAAACAAAACAAATATGTTGTCTATCAAAAACTCTAACATTCTGTTGATGGTGTCTTCAGTATATTTTTAGTTAACCTTAGACTGTCTAAATTCCGCAAACTGAAGTACCAGTCAGACATAAAAACTTCAGAAAAAATATATTTAAGCTTGGTATCACCCTATGTTGACGTTTTTTGGGATAATATGACAGACGAACTTAGTGACAAATTAGAAGAAAAAACATCGAGACTGCACGAGTAATAACTAGTGCTATTTAACTTATAAATAAACACTTACTCAATCAAGAAACGGGTTGGAAACTTTAAAAGACAGACGACGTAAACGTAGACTTATAATCCATTACCAAATGGTAAACGGTTTAATTCCTGAATACTCACAATCTCCTCTACCTAACAGGCACTTAAATAATTCATTAATTCATAATAACTTAGGTTAGAAAGCATCTCTCTTAAAAAGCATTTCTAAAACACGAAAAGAGTCGAAAAGAAAATAGGTACCATTAACTTCGACACAACTGTTAAATTATTATTTGGCGACTGTATTGTTATTTTTCATATACACCTGGATAATTATACCTGCTTGTAAAGATAATATATTTAAAATTTTGATAATTTTTTATTTCTAAAACAATGACCAAAAAAAAAAATAAACAAAGCTATAGCAAACAAAGCATGTATTGATTTTGTTTAAAGATGAAATAAGTGGATCCGATAGTTTTACAAAAATTGCTAGGGAATCTCGTAATACAGGATGGAGAGCGTCACAGCGTTAAATAATTTTAACCACGTTTATCTTATTGGTTTATTTTTTCAGAAGGTGAACTAATGCGGCTGCGCACCACGAATGATTCCAATAGATTAACACGTGCAAAAAAACGCAGCATTGAAATGACATTTCTTGTTGTTCTTGGTATGTACACATGCACATCTATTCTTTATAATAATATATTTATAATAATATAAGAATTAAACGTTTTATGTAATTTAATTTTTCAAAAATCAATGCTTCTGATTGCATTAATTGTTAACATTGTTATAAAAACATTTCGATAGTCAAGCTAAAACAAAAGATGCCTAACCTTTATTGGGTTTATTAATCAAGGTTTAACTTTCCGGATCATATTTTAAATCTTGATTCAAGAAATGTAGCAAACCTGATTATTTTTCCTTTGTAAAACTTCTGTCCAAAATCTGGGAAAATTTAAAAACATATAAACATATAAAGTTAACTCTTCGTGATACAAGTGTTCTAATTTTTATTTTTTATTTATTTATTTATTTATTTATTTATTTATTTTTTGTAATTTTAGTTTAACTTCAGGAGCTTTTAATTATTTACTCGTCCTTTTTGAAAACAAAATCTTACGATTTCTCGTACTTTTGAAGAGTTATATATAAATAACATGATTGTATTTTTTAATATTTCAGCATTTATTATAAGTTGGAGTCCAATATGTTTCAACTACTTGCTCAGTACGTATTCTGTTGTTGCATATGGAGGTTATTATTACATTATACGAGGATTAGCGCCGCTTAACAGCGTTGTAAACCCTATAGTTTTCCTTGTATTTACTAGATGCATGAAAACAGCTGACCAAGAAAGGAGCGAGACGATAAAGAACCATACCCGTTCATCATTAATGCGACCAAACGCTAAAAAAAGTGAAGATAAAAATAACACATGATGAAGTTTGATTTTTTTGTTTTGGATTATTCATTCTAAGGGCAAAAGGTATAGGTTGATATTGATTCAATTCGACGACCTTATATGCTTAATGTGATAAATGTTAATCTAATCTTATGTCATGGATAAGTTGAATTTTATTTGCAAGTAAGCAGTACCTATTGACAGTCAAAATTCAGCACAAATAGATACATGTATTCGAACCTGAGTTTCACATACAAAACATAAAAAAACAAATCATATATATATATATATATATATATATATATATATATATATATATATATATATATATATATATATATATATATATAGTATTGGCGTAATCAAAAGTGAAGGTAGAAGCCTTAGGGTACCGATTTTTGCATCTTCTATCAGGCATTTTTATAATGTTTATAGAATGGAAAAAAATACTTTTTAAGTTTTCTTTTGAAATGAGTACCTGGCTTATCAAACATGATAGTTTTTCCAGTAATTGCGGTGATCTCAAATATATCTAAAACGTAAATTCAACCTAATTGTGGTTAGACTGTCTCATTTTGATATTTATCTTTTAATAATTGTATTCTTTTTAACTCATCAATAACATGACATTCCACTTTTTATCTCTGCATGTAGCGAAATGAAATGGAAGTTTATTTGGACCTGAATTTCACTGTTATAAACGATATTTCAAACAAATAATACATAACACATCCTTATGCGGAGTAGAAGAAAGCAACTGTGTTTTTTCCTCCCGGAGACATCTGCCGATCTTTTCGTACCGTGGAATTTGCACCTTGGCAGTGATCGGCGTGATGACGCTAAAGATAAGCCTTAATATAAGGCCCCTGATCGTCCATGGTTATCCAACACAATGGATGATAATTATTGATAAAGGAATATTCTCGGTGCATAGAAATATCAAATGAAAGAAAAGGAGGAAAACTTCCTCAACATTGTTAAAAACATTTAGTCACTCTGAACTAAAGCATTGTCGGTGTAATTCATTTTTGTAGCAAGACTTGAAAGTGGGTAGTGACTTCTTTCGCCAAGCACTTAAAAACTTAAAATAAGAGGTCCCGTGTCATGGCAGGCATGGCACGATAAAGAACCCTACTGTATAATGCCATCAGCACAACGGACAGGCAAAACTTCTGCACTTTCGCCTATAGCTGGCGACGTCTCGATATAAGCGAAATATTCTTGACTGGGACGTTAAACACCATTACTCAACTCAACTCAACTCTTCTCTAGAAATACAATTGCAGACAAACTTGATGTGGCGTTCGGTTTTTACTGATGCAATAGGTCTTGAGTTTGATTGTTTCGTAGAATATGGTCAGGCGTTGAACTTGTTACTTGTTTTAAACTAAAAAAAGTATCGTAAAATTGCTTCAAATTGTTAAAACACAGCTAGCTACTGTTAGAGTCAGATAATGACTATATATAATATATTTGAAATGAAGTGCCAATAAATGTTTTATGGTCAAAAGTCAAAAAAGTTTTTTATTTTAAAACTTAAGCATTTACACTACTATAGGTTGCTTTAAATTCGCAAATATCAAATTTCAAATTCGCAACCGCAATCCATGTGAATATTAACATGTGAATGTTAATATTTGCAACCATTGGCAATTGTCATTCAATTTAATCTCTCAAGAACGTTTTTAAAACCAAATCGCATTTGTGTGGTGGCCTATTTCTGACATCGACATAATTTTAGTCGACATAAAATTATCCCAAGATGTCGACTTAATATCTTGACATATCGAGATGATATCACATAAAATATTGATATTAAGTCGACATGTTGAGATAATTCTACGTCGACTAAAATTATGTCGATGTCAGAAATAAGCCACCATACATTTGGATTGAATAACGTTGACATTTTCCATTGCGTAATAAAGTAGGATTAATATTGGTGTTAATAACCAGGTCCAAGTTTCACAATCATTTCTTAACTAAGATTTCCCTTAACTTAAATCTGGAAATACTGTAATCTTCATTATTATTTCTATATAAAGTTTTTAGATAACAAGAGGTTTAGCTGTCATTTGAAGGCCTCTTTAAGCTCATAATATTTGTATTTACTTTTATCAAAAATGACAAAATTCTAGATCTCCCAATTTAAGTTAATGAAAATCTTGGTTGAGTATCTATTGTGAAACCGGGCTCAGGTGTAGAAACTCGTGTAAATTACGTTTTGACTTGTTTGGAGAGTGCAAAAAGGTAAGGTTTTTTTCATGTTGAAAAGAATAGAGCTGAATAGTAATAATTTCCCAACAGAAGTATTTGTGTTAATGTGATACAACATGTTTGAATACTCTACAGCTTAAATAAGAAAAAAAATTGTAACATGATGTGTTTTGATTACCAATCACGATTTACATGAATGTAGGCCTAAGAAAAGTTCCCGCAGGTAAAAATCATTATTCTTTGTGTGTAATAATTATCTACATCATATACAGATATACGAGTTCTTAGGTAAATTGGATTGTGACAGTAAAAGAATTTTACCAATTTACTTAAATGAACGAAAGTGTCATGCGCTGATTTTGGATTTGTATGAAATTAAGGATTTAAAATTAACACGTGACAATTTAAATAGAATTTAAAACCGTCGCATGACAGAAGCTATGTTTGTCAATCACACGCCATAATATAAAACAAACACAATAGGTTGTAAGAGATAGAAAATAACATATTATGTCACCCTACTATAAATACTACATACATGTACATTTTCTTTGGCCAGTCTCTGATAAAGTTATACGAAATTCAACTATTCGTCAAGAAACATCGTTACTTTGAAATATTTTCCGCTATGAGTGCTATACAGATACTAGAATTCATTATTTTTTTTATACTTTATGTAAAATTATTAAATTTTGATTATTCCCTCTGTACAAGTAATCACTGCAAATTATGCTCTCTCATCTTGTACCGATTAACCAAATTCGTTCTACATCACAATATGTCTTACATAATTTGTGAATACATGTTTTGATTTTACATCTTGGAGTGCTTTCAAAAGATTAACTTCTAAAAATCATTATTGTGACAATAAAACCTGCAAAAGAGTAAATAATTTCTTTGATCACCATAGGGATTGTTGAATGTGCATATTGCAAGCTTTATATATTACTCACTTATTTCTTCACGTATACATTGTTCATACCAATAAAAAAAACCGATGAATTAAGAAAATCCGAACTCACATATCAAGCCAAAAATACCCACATAAAAAGCAAATCCGACAATTTACATAAACATACAAAAAGAGAAGGGTGGGAAGTTTACAGTAAAACAAACTTATAAAAAAGTATACGACGATAACTTGCAAAAAACTCGAATGTCACAACTGAGAAACACTTCAGTGCCTTTTATTAAACACATAAAATTTACATACAGTGCAAACAGTTAAAACCGGTTTGTTTAATCATGAAAAATGACGAAAAGTTCCGAGTACTGGTAATGAGTATAAAAAAAAATACATGCACCTATTAACATAAGTACTAATGCATGTCACGTATGTTCAAATATTTTCTCAATCTTTATAACTATAAGGGTGGATTAAATCACATTTTTAAAATATTAGGCAAATAAAGTAAAGTTTGAAAAGAAAAGAATAATCATTTTTTTAAGTTCAGGATAATGTCTCGGTGGCCTTTCACTACCTATGTCCGAGTGCCGAAGACATATGAAAAATAAAATACTATTGTATACTGACAAGGTGGTAGAGACTAGTGTAATAAATTGATAGAATGATAATCAGTAGTGTGGTATACTGGCAAAATGGTTATCAGTAGTGTGGAATACTTACTTAATGGTAATCAGTAGTGTGGTATACTGACAAAATGGTCATCAGTAGTGGGGTAAACAGACAAAATGGTAATCAATAGTGTGGTGAACAGACAAAATGGTAATCAGTAGTGTGGTATACTGACAAAATGGTCATCAGTAGTGTGGTATACTGACAAAATGGTAATCAGTAGTGTGGTATACTAACTAAATGGTCATCAGTAGTAAAGTATACTTACTAAATGGTAATCAGTAGTGTGGTATACTAACAAAATGGTAATCAGTAGTGTGGTATACTAACTAAATGGTAATCAGTAGTGTGGTATACCGACAACATTGTAATCAATAGTGTGGTAAAGAGACAAAATGGCAATCAATAGTGTGGTAAAGAGACAAAATGGTAATCAATAGTGTGGTAAACAGACAAAATGGTCATCAGTAGAGTGGTATACTGACAAAATGGTAATCAGTAGTGTAGTATACTGACAAAATGGTAATCAGTAGTGTGGTATACCGACAAAATGGTAATCAGTAGTGTAGTATACCGACAAAATGGTAATCAGTAGTGTGGTATACTGACAAAATGGTAATCAGTAGTGTGGTATACAGACAAAATGGTAATCAATAGTGTGGTATACCGACAAAATGGTAATCAGTAGTGTAGTATACTGACAAAATGGTCATCAGTAGTGTGGTATACTGACAAAATGGTAATCAGTAGTAAAGTATACTTACTAAATGGTAATCAGTAGTGTGGTATACCGACAACATTGTAATCAATAGTGTGGTAAACAGACAAAATGGTAATCAATAGTGTGGTAAACAGACAAAATGGTAATCAATAGTGTGGTAAACAGACAAAATGGTCATCAGTAGTGTGGTATACTGACAAAATGGTAATCAGTAATGTAGTATACTGACAAAATGGTAATCAGTAGTGTGGTATACTGACAAAATGGTAATCAGTAGTGTGGTATACTGACAAAATGGTAATCAGTAGTGTGGTATACTGACAAAATGGTAATCAATAGTGTGGTAAACAGACAAAATGGTAATCAGTAGTGTGGTATACTTACTAAATGGTCATCAGTAGTGTAGTATACAGACAAAATGGTAATCAATAGTGTGGTAAACAGACAAATGGTAATCAGTAGTGTGGTATACTGTCAAAATGGTAATCAGTAGTGTGGTATACTGACAAAATGGTTATCAGTCGTGTGGTATACTGACAAAATGGTAATCAGTAGTGTGGTATACTGACAAAATTATAATTGTTTGTGATATCTGTATTTTTATCTTTTATTCCATCTGAGTACTGTCGAGGTGCAAAAATTGGAAATCGGGTGTAGATGATGAAGTATCCCTCTTGTATTTAACTATACACAAAAACAATGAAACATTGAAAACCGCCCTTGGATGCAGAAAGACCTTAAAACACATTCAAATTGAATTTTAATAATATTGATTTAATAGACTTCAAAGTTTTCCTTTACCTCATAATAATTCCCCTAGTGACCCTACACTGCATGAAGTTGATAGTTTCAATCACTTTTATAAAAGTATTTGTGAAGTTGGGAAAACTGTATTAAATAACTAAGATAAAACCCATATTCTTATAATGCAAAATTAAAAGACTTCGTGTTCATTGATGAAATCAATCTGATATTACTCGTGTATTTTAGAGGCATTTTATATTGAGATCAAATGGTAACTATGGTAACAAAATTCAATTAATTTTTAGACATTAAATCGTTGGTGTAAAAGTATGCATGTTTTGCTTATTGTAAAAAAGGTTTAGTAACGATAATTTATAAATCATCTTGTATTCATATTAAGCGCGGTTGCCATGGAAACGTAATAAATATTTTTACATAAAAAGCGTGCTATCAGATTCGAAACAAGTCAGATTATACATAAACTTGTATTGAAGATACCTGAATCTTACCTCTTGCTGAATCTAATTTTACCGAATTAATTAAAAAAGAACGGTAACATGATTCCACCTTAAAAACTTGTCCATATATTTATTTATGAATTGTCTGTCTAATAAAATTTTTGGGAGGTTTTGTTTGTCTTTAACTTTAAATTTTCGCAATTTTATCAATCAAGTTTGAAGAATCTTTTTAACATACAACTTATCTTGTTTTAACAAGGTAGTTATTTTTTATATGATTATCCCCAAGATGTTTAAGAAATTGTTGCAAAATTATACATTTAGTCTGGACGTTAAAAAATGTTTAGAATATTTTTTAAGTATTTAGACATTTTGTAATTGCGTTAAGTTTTTTATTTATCAATTCTCTCCAAAATTCCTTATCTATCTCTCACCAAACACATGGTTTTCTGTTAAAATATTTCGTTTTAAGTTACAGATACTTTATGACTATTATTTCAGGCTTCTATTTTTGTGTTTGCAAAAATATCGGTTTGATTTTAAACAAATCATTGACTATGATGCATAAGAGTTAACTTTTCTATTCAAAATCACCTACAACAGAAAAGGTTTAGACAGTTTGAGGACGTCATCTGTATGCAAATAAGAGAATCAAAAACGTTTTAAAATGTTTTTACCCTAAATTATACCAACTCGGTGAATCCTTGGTAGAGTGTCCGCCTCGACAACGGGAGATCGTGAGATCGCACCAAGGTCGGGTCATGCATTAGTCTTTGAATTTTAAGATATTGCTTCCCCGCATGCCGTTTAGTAATAGAAAGACAGAACATCGACTGGTTCACACGGCGCCAAAATAATGGACTGTGGGAGTGATATGTTTGTTTGCTGGGAAACTGACTGATTGAACTAGCACCTTACAAAAACGTCGCTCTAAATGCGCGTTAGTACACGGCAGATCATAGTACACACTCTCACATCTCACGCATTCGCTTGTTCTTAGATTAATCAGGCCATAGAAATTAATAAACGATTGGCTGAAAATTTTCTGGTGCGACGTTAAACAACATTAAAACCAATTACAATAATAACCCAACATTTTTATAACATGTCCGACCTAAGACTTTTATGAAATCCGAAGAAAGCCGCTTATTGATTATAAATATACTATTTTTATACCTTTGTTTATCAACTGTCTGCCTGCCAATCTATCACAATGAATCGTTTACAGCATCAGTGGGGTCTTAACTTACATATAATATACAAAAGGTACGCTTTCATTATTTGCAAATGTCTAGCAAAGTTTTTATTGACTAATGTTGTTAAATAACTTGTTGTTATTATATCATTACCGCTAAATTCTCATATCGTCAGTCTAAATATGAGTTTATCTTGTTACTTCATTACATTTTCTTTGTTATTGTTGGTCTTTTGCTGTAGCTAATGTGTTTGTAAAATACTTTGGATTACTGTCTATATCCACTTATCCCAGACGTCGCAAAAATATGTCTTAATAAAAAAACAAAAGTACGAATATTGACTTTTGTTAAAGAAGTCTAAAGCCTTTCTCCTTGACTTATCGTGACATACGTCTACTAATAATATAATAGTCGCCTCGGAAATTGATTTTTTGTTTCCATGGTAATTATGTAACGACCATTTATTTAGCAGTGATAGGTTAATAAATACATGTCTTTCGCACCTAAATCAATATAGTCTGTCTGTAATATAATTAATGCTTGAAAGATGTCAACAGTTTTTATAGAAACATCAGTTTTTTTTCCAGAATCTTTTTGTTATATTAATGTACATATGTTTATTACCAGATTTATCCGATTAAATGCGCGTGCTTTTATGCCTTTAAAAACGCATAATACAGAATAAATTAGAGAAATGCCATTGACCATTATCATTCTAGCTGCTAATTATTTCCAAACTTATTAAAGCGGAAGAATAAATTAATAAAATCTTACTGAATGTTTTCATTTTTATTGTACTAAAAGCATCGTTTAGTATATTTCATGTCGCCATATCGGATTTTGTCCTAAACAGGAGGCCTCGGTGATCGAGTGATATAAAGCACGTGCTTTCGGATCACAATGTCTCTCATCGCCTAGGTTCGTTTCCCGCTCGAGCAGGTTTGAGAGTTCTTGCTGAAGTTGGCTGTTTTTTGGGGCACTCTGGTTTCCTCCCCATCCCAGAATCTACCGCCTCCAAATGTGAAATAATCTTGACTAGGGCGTAAAACACTATTACTCCACTCTACTCTTTCTCAACGTCTAGTGTACTTTTTCCTAAAATGTTTCAGTCTTTTCCAAATTTCATACATTATTCTTCAAAGCTTGCAAGACAATGGACATCTAGCTGATAACAATATATATGTATTTAGCCTCTTTTTGTAGATTCTATATCGAAAAACTAAATGAACTTATCCCCTCAAACCTAAGATAGTATGCTATATGTTTTACATTATTATCTATGGTTTTGATGATCGCATTTTTGTTTTTATACATGTACCTATGACGTTTGGTATTTTAATATTAGAGTTATTGTAAAGTAAAAGTGGTTATTTCATCTCTTATTAATTCGCGGTGACGATGGGTTATTATACGTAACTATAGTAACATTGCGATATCAATACATACGCTGCTGAAACTCTCTTACTTTAAAACTACACATTAATTTGAGTGTAAGATAGTAAAAATATTTCTTCTGAATTTAAAAAAAACACTTTATATAAATAGTAATCTCGACTGTTTTCTTCCTTTTAAAAGTTTGATGTCTCAAAAATTAGTCTCCGCGGACACCTGAGGCTGTGTTATAACTAGGAAAAGTTGACGCCATTTGCACATTTACAAGGACTTTTGTTACTTGAAAGTATTAAACTATCACATATTTAAGTGTTTTCAAGAAAACAACGATATTACTTATTTTTAAAAAAGTAGATGAAATTACAATTCATATTTTTTTCTTTCAATTCAGAATAAAGGGTTCATGTTCGCGATCGGTTGAAATACGACACAAATTCCCGATGGTCGAATAAATTCAAATTTTTAATGTCGTAAAAAACGACATTAAAAATGAATTTCATAGACCATCGGGGATTTAGATCGCATTTCAGATTTTATTGCGAAAAACTAAAAACGTTGCAGCGTTCGCACATTCTGGAGATATCAATGTATACAATGTAACTTGCACAAAATTATATTCAAAATATCATATAGATTTTTCATAAACTGAAATAAATCTTTTACGTGTCACTCGATTGCATTTCGGTCAAATTTGAAGGTACAAATGTATATAATTCACTAAGACATAGTTTATAATACGTAAACTTAAGACAATTATGAGCTACGGAAGTGCAGTTAAGATCTCTAAAAAATTTTTTTGATAATTCGTGGGAACGAATTATAATCCGTGGAAACGAATTATCAATCCGTGGGACGAATTATAATTCGAGGGAATGAATTATTATTCGTGTGAACGAATTATAATTCGAGGAAACGAAATATAATCCGCTGGAACGAATTACTAGACCGTAGAAACGAATTATAATTCGAGAGAACGAATTTTAATCCATGGGAACGAATTAGAATTCTAGGGAAGAATTCCTTATTCGAGGGAACGAATTATAATGTAAACAGTACTGGGTTTGCACAGTGGCATTAAGAGTGGGGTCTGCAGCAAAGATTTTTTTTTAGAATTTATTTATTTACTATAGTAAATTATTATCGGTTAACAGAGAGCATTTATGACGGGAAGGATGGTTATCGCTAATTACTCCCGTTTCCTCCACCATCTATAAGAACTGGATGCCTAAATATGAGCAAAATAACCTTTACTGGAGCATGAAGGGTGGGGGAATTTACTGAATGGTGTCCCACTTAAAATCTTTATTATTCACTTTATAACACATTTGTAATGTCTGTGTTAGCTTGACAAAATGGAGTGTTTATGCTAATAAATTACAATATTCATTCATTTATTATTATCTAAACAGCAATTGAAATTCACGGTCCCTCTTTTCAATACCTCGCACAATTTGCAGATAATATGACTGAGTGAGAAACAAAAACGACAGAAGTCTGTAAAAGATTTATTAAGGAACAGGGGCGACCATGTCCAGTTTGTTATCTCGATTTGAACGACCGAACAACCCTCTACCCCCACATAGTAATCGCCTGGAATAGTAGACTTTTTATCCAAACTTCCTCCGCAGTTTTCTCTCAAACAAGGTACTTTATGTAGGCCATTATATGTATAATATGTTTCCATACTATAGATTGACATGTGCTGTTTTAAAAGTTTATAGAAAAAATAAATTAAAAAACAACACATGATATGACTGTATTCTATTTAGTTCATTACTAAATACTCATAAGAGTACATACTGTATGATCAATATCTTCAACAAAAGACTTGAAACGATTCCCCTTAAATGTCAGAGTATAACATACAAGAGTCAACTGCTTACATATATTGATCACCCCACTAGTAGTTTCTGCTACTTCACCTATAGCTGGTGACGTATCGATATAAGTGAAATATTCTTGACTGGGACGTAAACACCAATCTGAGAACTTACTAGGGTACAGATAAGGCATCAGAGATTCCTTTTCGTCAGACTGAGTCACTCTCCGTGTTTTGTTTAAAATGAATTTCAGTTTCTTGTTTAGTGTTAAAGAAACAAACCAAAGATGTATTATTCCTTTATTCTGAGCCGGTTACTACCATTAACCAACTAAACCGAACTAACCACCATTAATTATTTCATAATTATAAAAGTGAATAGACTACTTGTCCAAGTATGTGTCATATCGCTCACCATAGAACATTTCCAATTTATATTGTGATTTATTATTATTATTATTAAGGGTTGTTTCAAGAATTTTACCTCTTTTGATTGGGTACCAAAGAAACAATACCCGGAATAGTAACACTTTAGTTTGGAAATGAACCATTTAAGCATTTTTATCTGTGCGTGACCTTGACCTTGAAAAATTCTTAAGTGTCTCTAAGAGACATGAATGTCATACTTCATAGAAAGAAATATACAAATTTCTTTATGTGATAACCCATCGTTAAAGCATTTTTGTATCAGATCAGTATACTCCGTAATGTCAGCAAACCCCATTCTAAATGCCAATTGTGCAAACTCAGCACTGTTTACATTATAATTCGTTCCCACGGTTAAGTAATTCGTTCCCATGGATTAGTAATTCGTTCCCTCGAATTATAATTCGTTTCAACGGATCAGTAATTCGTTCCCTAGAATTAAAATTCGTTCCCACGGATTAGTAATTCGTTCCCTCGAATTATAATTCGTTTCAACGGATTAGTAATTCGTTCCTTAGAATTAAAATTTGTTCCCACGGATTGGTTATTCCTTCCCTCGAATTATAATTCGTTTCAACGGATTAGTTATTCGTTTCTTAGAATTAAAATTTGTTCCCACGGATTGGTTATTCGTTCCCGCAAATTATAATTCGTTTCCATGGATTGGTAATTCGTTCCCACGGATTATAATTCGTTCCCTCGATTCAAAAAGTCATGTATCGTCGTCAAATGTTTTTTGGAAACTACATCATTTTTATTGCCATGTAGAAGTCTGGGACCATAAACAGAAAAATATCAGAATTGATTTTCATCTCTTATTAGTACTATTTGATAGGACCAAGGTGTTATTTTTACAACAAATTTAATTTCAAAGCTAATGCGTTTTTTTAAAGCTTGAAGTGCAGTTCATTAACCTCCTCAGTTTCAAATCGTTTGAAAATGTCTGAGTTTTAAGGATACGCACAATAAATCAAATCTATGCCCGAGGTAGAAATTTAAATGAAACAAATTGATTTTAGGATTTGTATTTGGAAACGGAAATTATACATATTGTTTAAATAACATTTGTAGTGAAAATTTTATTATATTATTATGTAACAGGAAATAAATTTATTAAATAAATGAGAACACATAAAAATAAAATAATAAAAAAAAATTAAAAAATGTTGAATAGGGGTTTGTCAACACAATAAGTGACAAAAAATCTTGTATGGGAAACGTTTACATTACATATTTCCAAAAATATTAAGCGTCTTGTCCCCCCCCCCCAGGGAATACTGCAACTGATGCGGCGACTCTATATACATTCTGCGTTGATGGATTCCATTGTAGCGCTGAAAGTGGAAAAAAAACATGAAAAAATGAATGTTTATTAAGTCCAGAGTAAGAGTTCAATAGTTCAATAGAGTGTATAAATTTCAAAATTTTGAATTAATGAACAATATTGCCAAACCAAACAAGAGGCCCATCGACCTTAACGCTCACCAAAGTAAATGTACAGAATTGTTTGCAAAGTGCAATAGATTAAGTACAGAAAGTTTCCTAACAATACTTAGTCACTTTTCATTTTAAGTACCTAATATGCATGTAGTAACTGTCGTACAATGAATTATTTCCAAATCATTAACCGTTTCAGGTATACGTATGCAGCAATGCCATTGATCTTTGAACCTATGACCTTGAACTATATATCAAAATCATCATCATATCAATACCTACAATAGTCTTATATATACATGTCTATGAAGAAGTTAACAGTTTTCAAGATAACTAACAATTTAAGTCTTCTTATGCTATGAATTTGACCTTTAAATTTATCACCTTGAACTATATATCAAAATGATTGTCATGTCAATACTTACATTATTTTAATATACATGCCTTTAACAAAAGTTAATAGTTTTCAAGATAATTAGCAATTTAAGTTCCCGTATGCAGCTATGGTCTTCACCTTTGAACGTATGATCTTGAACCATATATTAAAAACATCATAATATCAATACCTACAATATTCTAACCTACATGCATAAACAAAAAGCCAATAGTTTTCAAGATAATTAACAATCTTATGCTGTTATGACCTTAATCTTGTATGTATGACCATGAACCATATACCAAAATGATTGTTATATCAATATCAACAATATTTTAATTTACATGCCTATATAAACGTTCAAATAACAAATTCAGTCTTCTTATGCTGCTATAAACTTAGACCTTTGAATGTATGAGCTTGAACCATATATCAAAATGATCGTCATGTCAATATAAAAAAAATTCTAATATACATGCCCATACAAAAAGCTAATTGTTTTCAAGATAATAAACAATTTCACTCTTTTTCTTTCTTTTTTTTTTTTTTTGGTACTATGACCTTGACCTTTGAACATATGATCTTTAACCTAATTTTTTACCTTTTCTTAATTATCTCCCCCACTTAGATTAGGACATGGTCCTTCATTTTAAGAAACTTTAACCCCCTCTTCCCAAGGATACTCTGTGCCAAGTTTGGTTGAAATTGGCCCAGAAGTTCTGGAGAAGACGACAGACAACGGACAAATTTTGATCAGAAAAGCTCACTAGAACCTTTGGCCCAGGTAAACTAAAAAGGATATTTAAATAATCAGCTCACTAGAACCTTTGGCCCAGGTAAACTAAAAAGGATATTTAAATAACCTTATCTCTAGTATTGTGAGTACTAGGATCAATGAATGTTACGTAAAACTCGTGTTTTACGCCGTTTACTGTTTAACGCAGCAATTATCTATGTCCTAATAAAACATCTGTATTTGCAAGATATTACACAATAAAATGTCATTTAATGTTAATCTTTTCTTATCTGTCATGCTTTTGTATAATAGGTAAATCAAAGAATCACGAAAAAGCATTTATTCATTGATTCTCGAACAAACAGGGCTTCTTGTGATAGCTGACTTTTGACCTCCTTGCGGTGCTGATGCTGTAGTTTTTGTTTAGTAGCACAAAACTGGTTTTTATTCACAAATTAGATAAGATATGTAATTTGGTCAGCAGGAATAAGTACTTTCATATGAACGTTTACTTCATTGATAGGAGCAAGACTTTTTTTTTGCTTTGATAAAAACGCCATTATTTACTCTAGAAATGCCATGTGCTACTTTTTTAAAAAAATTTATGAAATAATACATTCAAAAGTTCCAAATTGTCATGTCTAATTTTAAATGTATTCATTAAGATTCAAAAGTAGCACATCGCACAAGAATTCAATGTAAACTCTTTTAAAATGATAAATGAGACATCGTGATAAAATCAAAGAAATGTAATCACTTCATAAATAGGGGTCTAGTTGTTGTCTAGTTGTAGGGGATGTAAATCGCTGCGGTTTTAGAATTTTAACTACAACGATGAGCATTACCTTCATTTCCCGGGGGTTTTATCATGTGCTTAGCTTTTATTGTTTAGTTGGACTGTTTCTGTCATTTTATCTTTTTGTCACGGGTTTCCAGTTGCGTCGGCTGTTGTCGTGTTTTTTTAATTAGACTGTGTAAACTCTTAATAATAAACTCGTTAAATCTATCTAGTTAAAAAATATCTGATTATCACGAATTTGTATTAATGTTGTGAAGTGAATTCAGCAATTATAAACTGCTCTTTAAGACATATGTAGTCTCAAGGCAAAACAAAACTGTAACTGGGATAAAAAAAAAACGGGTTTTAAAGTAAAAAGAATCATTTAGAAGCCCCAAAGTGCAACGTTACCTTATAATATTGCCAGAATCAACATCTGCTTTTAAACTGTTTATTAACAGAGTAGTTATCAATCGACAGTCTTTACATCAATGTCTTTAAAGGCTCATTAAAAGTTCTGATTGAAAACCTTTTGACATTTTAAATGTTAAAAACAAAACTTTTATTCGCAAAGAGAAAAGAGATTTTTATTTCGGGGTTAAATACTTCAGGAACTGATAAAAACATAATTATATGTAACCGATCAATCGACTAACACATGATTTATTGTAGCATTTACATTCCAGTTATCTGCATTGAAAATAAGCACATTATTCCAGCACATTAACTTGATCCAAACATAAAGTAATTCATCGTTTCATTTTCAGATTATGAGATGACAGTCGTACTTATGCATTATTTAATTAATTATTTACATAAATGTATTTGTTTTCTTGATTTAAATCAACTTTATATATATATATATATATATGTGTGTGTGTGTGTGTGTGTGTGTGTGTGTGTGTTATATAGATATATATATATGTGTGTGTGTGTGTGTGTGTGTGTGTGTGTGTGTGTGATAGGTCAAATTGGACTTTTACAACATAAAAGCACAGCATTAACATTTTGCCTAAAGCTGGATAAGCAAGATCTTTGACAGTGATTAACTTCATGATTTTACACAATCTACGTTACTTAGTTTGTATTTTGAAGCAATGTATTCTAGACGTTAATATATCCGATAACTTGAATTGTGGTTGGATTCCGGTCTGGTAACGCTTAGGAATTGGTTTGTAACAGAAAGAATATTACCATTACCAAGAGGTTTAGTTAAGTTTTTACAATATTCATGAAACGATTGTTGTTTAATGCTTTAATTTTACACAATTTAACAAAACCACAAAACTTTGTAGTTATTAAAAATCACAAAATAAATAAAATAAAATAAAATAAAATAAAATAAAATAAAATAAAATAAAATAAAATAAAATAAACCGTTTGTCGCAAAATCTAGGTTGACTGATAACATCCAGCACAATATTGAATTATAATTATGTTCATATTATGATAACACGGCAAAATGTGGTACATTTATATCGATGGAAATCACACCAAAATCATGGGTCTGACCCAAGACTTAAAAGAAGAAGGTGACTGTTCTTTCGCAAAGCACTTGGCACTACGAAATGAAAGTCACAGTTCTTTTGGATGGGAAGTTAAAATAGACGAGGCCCCGTGTCACGGTACGCGTGGTACGATAAAGAACCTTGCTGTATAATGCCATCAGCGCAACGCACAGGCAAAATTTCTGCACTTTCGCCTATAGCTGGCGACGTATATAAGTGAAATATTCTTGACTGGGACGGTAAACATCATTAATCAACTCAATTTTTTCAATTGTTTCGAGAATATGCAAGATATCTACCAGAATTCTTAACAATAAGTATAATGATATCCGATGTGAGAGCACTAAACGTTGATCAGTTGCTGTGTACATTTGATCATTTGTTTAAAAATTTCCATGTGCCAAGACTAAAAATAATTAAATAGTTATAGATTTTTTTAAGAGAAAACAGTTTAATTTTCAACATAACTAATTTAGAATTAAAAATACTATATAAAAAAGTTTTAACACTCCCGTTCAACAATCACAGTCAAATTCACTATATTATTTAATATTAAATGCTATGCGACTTTAACCATTTTTAAAATCCAAACCATTGACAGAAAAAAATCCTACTAGGGTGGTGTTATTTATTATTCTATTTAAAGGTAAAAAGTCTTATCTTGAATCAAGCTAGAAATGATGATACTTTAGATCTAAAATAATGTGGTTTTGGTTATTTATTTCAGCAAGTCTGTAGTTATTTTAATACTTAATTGTATCAGTGACAAATTGCTGATTGTACTCTTCAAACTAGAACTATTTTTAAGCTTATTACAATTTAAGATTTGCCATAGCTGTGGGTTATGACTGACATGTGATACTATTTTTAAACTTCACTTCAATAATAGAAAAATCACGCTAATGTAAATACGATCATGTTACAAAGGATATGAAAATATTTAGTATGGCGATCCATCATCGGCTTAACCACTCAAGTTAACGTAATATACTTATCCTTTTTTACTAGGAAGATGTCTAAAAAATAAGAGGGATATACAAAAGTTGACGTAATTCTACTCGGTGCGCCGGTAATTGGAGGGATCTAAGATAGATATTAAAGGAAAAATGGCGTCCACCATGACCAGCGGTAATTTTTGTTCTGAAACATTTTCTTCAGATTTTGCCAAACCAGACTGGTTGAATGCCGAACATGAAACAGGGGTAAATAGAAGTGCTTTCTTAACGAGTATATGTTTAACAGCTTGCTTTATTTATGTCCCTGTTGTTGAGAAGACGATTGCCCGGTGTTGAAAAGGGAGGGGGGGGTGTTAGCATGGTTAGTGATATTATTTAAAAGACAAACCCTAAAAGTAATATTTTCATGAAAATATTTATTTGCCCTACAAGTCATGTATATTCTGATAGCATCTGACTCAACGTCTCCAAATTTTGTGGAGAGAGCTATATGGATTCGCAATAATTATTTGTAACAGGAACGCAACAGTAAAATTCAGAAAAAAAAGTTTCTCTATCTGAACTTAAGATCTGGTCTCTCAAATGTTAAAAATCATAAGATGAAATCGTTAAAGATCAAGACAAGAAAGTCTGTCAGTTTATTACACTGTTTCTTTGCTATACTTCTTCCATGTGGTTTTGAGATTTTTCACTTATTAAAAAAAAATATCCAGATTCTGATTAGATAACCCATTCTGTTGTCTTATAGGTTTATAGTCATTTCGTACCATAAACATTTATGCTGCCATATTTTAATTAGAACAATTTCTGTAAAAGTTGCATATTTTTTAATCAAACTAACACCCTAAAAAGAAGATTCCCAGAATAAAAAATTGTAATAACTAATTATAATTTATTATAATAATTATTTACATTTTTAATTTTTTTTTTAAAAAATCTTTTTTATTATGTCTGAAGTCATTGGTACAAAATGGTTGTATCACTGAATACTGTTTAGTACGAAATAGTTATGTGACATGGTACAAATTGGAGTACGAAATGAAAAATTAGGTATCAAATAGTCATGGTATGAAATGACTAGCTATGGTCTTATGGACTTCTTTGATTTAATTGTTGCACACAAGAGGGGTCTTTAAAATAAGATGGAATATACCAAGTTTACACATGCACAGTCTTTACCAAATCTATGTTCCTGAGTTCTAGAATTGTTTTAATTATGTTTATGGTTTTTTTTTTTATATTTCAGACCACTATTATGGCAGTACAGTTTGATGGTGGAGTTGTAATAGGAGCAGATTCCAGAACAACAACAGGGTAATTGAAAAGTTTATATCTTTCTTCAGAGAAAAATGAAAAAAGCCAAATAATTATTTATCTCCCTTTTTCAAATTTGTTAGAATACTCATTAACGGTTAAATACGGTTATACCAGTAAACATGTTTATCACATGTTTCTTCTTGTTTGAAAATTGATGACACATTTTTTTGCTATGACTTTATTTTAAAATGTGTATTAATTTTACATTAACTTTTCTTGATACATAATTTTTTTGATCGGTTTGGTAAAATTATAACTGGTGATTTTTGTATAATTATATTTATTTAATAATAATAATAATATTATTATTATAAATTAGTAAATCAAAGAGATAGGTAAGTTATGGTTGAGAAATTCACACAATTTTTCAAGTAATGTACAGTCTGGTTAAACTTGTGCCAATTTTTTTCTTAAAATGTTTTAATTTGATAAAGTTCCATCAATTTTTTTTTTACCTATTACCCTGTAGTTTTAAGTGAGATAAAATAAAAAAGACAAGGGCTTCTTACCTGATCTTTATCACTGTTAGACAATCACTTAAATCACCCATTTTTCCAGTAAAACAGAATAAACATAGTTTACCACACTGATAAGGACTCAGAATATCTTGATTAAAAATTGACAAAGAAAGCTAGAAACTTTTTCTTTTTATCAATTCATTGTAAAAGAAAAACACATAATTAAAAATTGTCTTTTTATATTCTGTAAAAAAAATATATATTATTTGCAGATATATGAAAGCATCAATATAGCTAGGAATTAATATACACCACATACTGAAAAGAAACCACAAATTCAACTCTTTCTTCAAAAAGAAGTTTAAATAAAGTATAAAATTTCTAACTGAAATGAATAGATGATATAATATGATGTTGTGGACATGGTTATACCATAAAGCTTGAATAACACATCATACACCACTTTTTGTTTACTAAGGGAAGAAAACACATGTTTTCTTGTTTTAAAATTTTATTTATTATATAAAATTAGCAGTATTCATTTTTAAAAAACGTTTTTTGTCAAAAAATCAACTCTTTATTGTGTTAACTTTTGGAGAATAACTCTAAAATAGAAATGGTGGCTGGTGACCTTTAATTAACTTGTTTAACAGGCGATATAATCAACTTTGAGTATTATAATTCAACTGCTTAGTGTCCTGTCTTATTTGTATTAAAATACAAGAAAATTAATTTAAAATGTAACTTCCTTCTTAAAATGAGCCTTTACAGTTAAATTGTCATTCATCATTGTACTTATCAGCATTTACATTTTATTCTTTGTAGAATACTCACATTTCTCAGTTACATGTTGTTTGATACATGTACATAGTTGCATTGTCTCAATCATCCATAAAAAGAATTTAACTTTTTTCATTCATACATGTCTCTCAAACAAAAAACTCTAATCATCATCAGAGTTAAAGACACACAGTCTTCTCATGTAACATCAACCACAAAATATTTATGTTGTATCTGTTGTTGAAACTAATAAATATAAAAAATAGGTATAAATAGCCACAAACTCTTAGAATATACTAGAGTTAAAATTTATTTTTTTCATTATCATAAGTGATAAATAGTTTTTTTTTTTTACAAAATTTTCAGAGCATACATAGCTAACCGTGTTACAGATAAATTAACAAAAGTAACAGATTATGTGTATTGTTGTCGATCTGGATCTGCCGCTGATACACAGGCTATAGCAGATATTGTTAATTACCATCTCAACTTTCACAAGTAAGTTTTATATAGTACATAATAAATAGTTGTATACATGTATGCATTTGCATTTATGTTGTTAGTCTTGATCTACTTGGACATGAACAAGTCCTTGACACACATTCACATGTCTGCTGCCCTGCATCTGATTCGAGGTCATGACAGATATAAAACCAGTATCAAATATTAATCTAGCTGTGAAGTAATTTTGTGTGGGTTATACACACTGGTAACTTCAGAGTTTTAAAGGATTTTGGTGACACTTGCTAAGGCCAAAGGTGAGGATTTTTCTGTATGCACACTGTTTTCTCAAAATCTGAGAACTAACTGCCTCAATCTTGACTGGGATGTAAAAAACCATTACTCCAATTTCTTTTTCCATTTACACAAATGAGTTATTTACAGAGGATTTGCTTTAAGATTTATTTTAGTATCAGATACAATTTTTTTGAAAAATAATATTTGCTTACATGTACTTCATCTATTTGATATAATGTTTAAGCTAGCCAAAACTTTTCCTCTCTTATTCTTTATAGAATTTAAATAGAGTTGTCTCTCTTGATTTACATTTTTGCATTCAAAAATGCCTTTTTAGACATTCCAAAATTTAACTGTGTTGAAGTACATATCAGGTAAACAATCAAATTAATATTATTTATATGTGTATGGCAGATCATCTATTGACTTTTGTTTAATGTTGGAAAATATACTACAGAATTTATATTGTATTAGCAAAAGAAAATTAAAAAATATTGTTGGCAGTTAGTAATTGTTGCATATGCCTCTAACAATGCTCAAAGACATGTATTTAATTTATATTTCCAGAATGGATTCTGGAGAAGAACCATTAGTATTTACAGCTGCTAATGTCTTCAGAGAAATGTGTTACAACTATCGAGATAGTCTCACAGCTGGAATAATTGTAGCAGGCTGGGATAAAAAGAAAGGGGGACAAGTAAGTACAGCTTGAAAGCTAAAGAATTTTTAGAAATTAATTATAACTATAGTGACAGTCTCAAAGCTGATATAATTATAGCAGGCTGGGATAAAAAGAAAGGGGGACAAGTAAGAACAGTTTGACAGCTAATGACTTTTGAGGAATACTAGTAATTATAACAATAGTGATAGTGTTACAGCTGGTTTAATTGTAGGACAGCTGGTATAATTGTAGCAGACTGGGATAAAAAGAAAGGGGGCATTAAGTATAGTCTAATGACTTTTGAGAAATTAATCATAACTATAGGGACAGTCTAACAGCTGATATATTAGTAACAGGCTGGAATAAAAAGAAAGGGGGTCAAATAACTATAGTCTAATGACTTCCGAGAAATTGTTGTAAGCTTTAGAGAAAGGTATAAAGATGGTACATTTGTGTCAGGCTCATACAAAAGGAAATGAGCTCAAGTAAGTAAACATAACAGCTAATGGCTTCTGAAAGATTTATATAACTCTAGAGGTAGTTTCTTCAAGTATAATTTTAGTGAGCTAGGATTAAGAAAAATTTGGTTAAGTTAGAGATTTACTCTGTTTATAAGGTACTAAATACAAATGTATGTTGTGTGTAGAAAATGTTTAAAATTTATCATCAAAAGAAATAAGTTTTGGTCCAGTCTGGCCAACCCAGTGTATCCTCTTGAAATAGTGACCCATTTTGTATTTTAAGTGTTGATAAATTTTATATAAGTAAGTGCACATGTGCTTCTACCTATTGGAATCTTAACCAATTACACCAGAATAATCATTAAACCAACTTTTTAGCTTAATGAACATACTGGTAATCATGCAGAGCTTATGTATAGTCTAAAATGTTCTATTATTTTAGTTATTTTTTAAATATTTTTTACCACATTCTAAGACTTAATTAAAATTTAAAAAAAATTTCTAAAAATAAAAAAAAACCCTTTTTATTCAATATCTGGTTTAAGACTTGGTTTGTCTTAATTTTGAGATTTTTTACTTATGATAAACAAAATAATAGTAATTCATAGACTGTAGATTTCTTCTTCACTTTATTTGCTTAAAAAAGAGCATCTTATTCAAGAGCACAAGGTCTTGGTTTTGAACCCTAGCAGTGTCAAGGGAAAGACTATAAAATTTGAGATACAATTTCCATTCCTGGTGCTAGGCATTCATGTGGCATGCTATCAAATGGTAAATGTGACTGTTAGAGTGGTCTGATGTGTGTCATAGATGTGTTGTGGGTTGGCATAATAAAAAGACACCTCAAGTGCATTTAGTACACAACAGACTATAACACTCACTTGCATATCCCCAGCATAGACATTTTTTCTTTGTTAAATCCTTAGAGATTAAAAAAGTTATTCTAAACATGAATAGCTGAAACAATTTATCATAAAATGCCTTAAAATACAGTATTAAGGTACAGAATCTTGGCTAAAATTCAGTATAAAAACCTCAATTTGTAAAGATTTAATCAAGACCCTGTATCTCAATTTTTTAACCTGACTTTTTAGTGCCTTTTAATTGGATAATGAGCTCAGGGATTTTATGGCAAATGCTAATCTACTAACATAATATGTTATGTAAAAAACTTAATAATTTTGAGATACAGGATTATAGACTGATTTGGATGATGATATTATGTTCTTGTGACGGATTGTTTAGTGGTTATCTTTAGGTGTTGATTTCTATTTACAGGTTTATACAATTCCAATAGGTGGTATGATAACAAGAATGCCTGTTTCAATCGGAGGATCTGGTAGCGGTTACTTATATGGTTATGTAGACTCAAATTACAAAGATGGAATGACAAAAGATGAATGTCTGCGGTTTACAGCAAATTGTAGGTTTAATCATGTATATAATAGTTAAAATAAAAAGAGTGGACATGTCATGATCACTTTTGCATATACATGTACATGTATTTCTATTTGGGAAATTTAAAAAAGAGAGAGAGAGAGAGAGAGAGATCAACAGTTTACTATAGTTGTGATTCAGAGGTTATTGTGTTGCAATTGTGTACTTGATTTATTTAATTTCATAAAATTCACTGAAACACTTTTAGGGAAAATATTTTTTGGACTCTTTGGCATTAATTTTTGGCATGTTTTGAGTGAAGAGACAAGTTTAATAAACATGATTTAGACAGAAGTTCTGAAATATAAAGAACCTATGAAGACCAATAGAAAAAACAGTAAAATAATCTTGACTGGAGATAAACCACAGTTGCTAATTGAAATAACTGAACATGATAAAATGAAAATATAATTATTTTTAAGAAGTTCTAAATGATTTTTTTGTCCCACAAAAATTCTGCCAGTGTGTCAAGATTGGATCCCCTTCATCTCCCTGAAGTTTTCAACGTTTGAAAAATTCTTTAATTGAAATATGACAGGTAAATGTATATTGGTTTATAGGTGCCAAAAGGAACATGGCGTGCATTTTTTAGTAGCTTGAATATTGATTTTTTAAATGAAAAACATCAAGGTTTTTATTTTGTATTATATTTTTATTATTTTGACCCAGTCTTGAAAACATTGCCCCAGTCCCCATTATTTCAAGGCTTGATCCATGATGAATTCACATTTCTTAACGAACACTGCCTTCATGGATAATTTTTTTTTTCAATTTTTTTGTGTTTTGTGTTTCAGGTATATCATTGGCTATTAACAGAGATGGTTCCAGTGGTGGTGTTGTAAGACTTGCCTGTATAACAAAAGATGGAGTAGAAAGATTCTTACTCACAGGAGATGAAATCCCCAAATTTTTTGAAGACTATTAAGTTACTTTAAAATTTGTTTTTACAAAAATCATAATAAAATATGCCAATACACGTAAAACATCCAGTAACAACATTTAATTGACATGTATACAAGGGACTTAATTATCGCCATTGAAGAATGGTAATTCATGTGCTTCATTTCAGACCTTTTTTTTTCTACCAGAAAGATGAAGAAATACATTACATTTTGTTATGTCTGGTAGACTTAAGTGCTAATTAAGTAAGATGACCAAAGTGCTACTGTAAAATCCTCAGTACTGGAGATAATGTATAAAATGTATGTTTTTGAATAAATTGTGAAATTTTCTGTTTGTCTTTAGTTATTGATAATTTTTTACCAGATCTGCACTATTTTTTTATTTTCTTTATTCTTTAAATTAATTATTAGGACAAGTAATCTTCTAAATGTATATCTCCTAAATGTATCTTAGTTCTTCTTTGTAACTTCTCTGCATTTTTAGCTCACCTGAGCTGAAAGCTCAGATGAGCTATTGCTATGGTTCACCGTCCGTCGTCTGTCATGCGTCGTGCGTTAACTATTTACATTTTAATCTTCTCCTCCAAAAGCACCGGGCCAAATTTAATGAAACTTGGTAACCATCATGCCTGGGTGAAGCCCTTTCAGATTTGCAAAAATGAAGGAGTTATGTCCCCTTGGGGCCCCATAAGGGGGGAAAGATTGAAAAAACTTTCAAAATCTTCTCCTCTGAATGTACAAGAGGTATACCTTAGTTATTTCATTTATAACATCCTTCGGTCATGTAGTTTCAGATTTGCACAAATGGTAGTTATGGGGCTCAAAATGGGGAAATGGTAAGGAAATGAGTGGGGAAATTGCTAAAAATTATATATTTGTCACTATATCTTGAAAACTATTAACTTTTTGTATAGGCATGTATATTAGAATATTGTAGGTATTGCAACAATGATCATTTTGATATATGGTTCAAGGTCATTTGTTGAAAGGTCAAGGTCACAGCTGCAAAAGAAGACTTAAGTTACAAAATATCTTGAAAACTAATAACTTTTTGTATAGGCATGTATATTAGAATATTGTAGGTATTGACATGATGATCTTTTTGATATATGGTTCAAGGTAATATGTTGAAAGGTCAAGGTCACAGATGCAAAAAAGACTTAGATTGCTAATTATCTTGAAAACTATTATGTTTTTGTATAGGCATGTATATTAGAATATTGTAGGTATTGCAACAATGATCATTATGGTATATGGTACAAGGTCATATGTTGAAAGGTCAAGGTCACAGCTGCAAAAGAAGACTTGAATTGCTAATTATCTTGAAAACTATTAATTTTTTGTATAGGCATGTATATTAGAATCTTGTAGGTATTGCGACAATGATCATTATGATATATGGTACAAGATCATATGTTGAAAGGTCAAGGTCACAGCTGCAAAAGAAGACTTAAATTGCTAATTATCTTGAAAACTAATACCTTTTTGTAAAGGCATGTATATTAAAATATTGTAGGTATTGCAACAATGATCATTTTGATATATGGTTCAAGGTCATTAGTTGAAAGGTCAAGGTCACAGCTGCAAAAGAAGACTTAAGTTACTAATTATCTTGAAAACTTATTACTTTTTATATAGGCATGTATATTAGAATATTGTAGGTATTACGACAATGATCATTTTGATATATTGTTCAAGGTTATATGTTCAATATTATATAAGCTACTTATGAATGTGATGTGAGTGGATATATTTCTGATTAAGTTTTGTGGGAGTTCTTAACTTGAGAAAACATTTAAAGTTTCTTTACGTAATATATTGTCTATTGCACTTTGCAAACAATATTGAACATATCTTCAGGTGAGCGTTAAGGCCCACTGGCCTCTTGTTTGGAGGAAGAAGTCATGTTTTATAAGCTAATTCATGCCCTTTAGACAATCATCAGCTTACACCATTTTTGTGTCGCCTGACTAGGCGACATATAGGGATTACTTTCGTCGGCGGCGTCGGCGTCTGCGGCGTCCGGATTTCCTTGTCTGGAGCATAACATTGGTGTTGTACGTTCAAATGACTCCAAACTTGGTGTGCATGTTTCTGGCAATGACTCGAAGTGCAGTGAATTATTTCCCTTTGATTGATTTTAATAGAGCATTTCTTGTCTGGAGCATAACTTTGGTGTAGTATGTTCAAATGACTCCAAACTTGGTGTACATGTTTCTGGCAATGATTCGAAGTGCAGTGCACAAGAACCGCATATCTATCTTTTTCCGTTTTTGAATTATTTCCCTTTGATTGATTTTTTATAGAGCATTTCTTGTCTGGAGCATAACTTTGGTGTAGTATGTTCAAATGACTCCAAACTTGGTGTGCATGTTTCTGGCAATGACTCGAAGTGCAGTGCACAAGAACCGCATATCTATCTTTTTCCGTTTTTGAATTATTTCCCTTTGATTGATTTTTATAGAGCATTTCTTGTCTGGAGCATAACTTTGGTGTAGTATGTTCAAATGACTCCAAACTTTGTGTGCATGTTTCTGGCAATGGCTCGAAGTGCAGTGCACAAGAAAATCTATCTTTTTCCGTTTTTGAATTATTTCCCTTTGATTGATTTTTATAGAGCATTTCTTCTCCGGAGCATAACTTTGGTGTAGTATGTTCAAATGACTCCAAACTTGGTGTACATGTTTCAGGCAATGACTCGAAGTGCAATGCACAAGAACCACAACTCTATCTTGTTCCGTTTTTGAATTATTTCCCTTTGATTGATTTTTATGCAGTGTCAGGCGACACATCTGTTTCAAAGAAACATATCTAGTTTTAACAGACAAATATGTATGTTAGGTTTAAGGTCTGTCTAAGTGGTAGAGAAAATAGAATGCATAATGTTCTCAAATATTGATCAAATTACTCCATTTCAATAGATTTTAAAGGATTCAATACATGTATTTCAATTCATTTTACTTTTTTTGAATTTTTTTAATGTGCCTTATTTGCAAATTTCTTTGGTTTTCAGATAACAGCTCGTGTTTTTTTTTTTTTTTTTTTTTTTTTTTTTTTTTGGATTTAGATAACATTGATCTGTTTTATTGAGAAAATGCCTCAGTCATGTTTAAAATATGACAAAATCCACATATGGAGTCTTTCTTTTTATTTTACAGAACCCAGTCTCCGATCTCCTTCAATGTTTTTGTATCATCCTTGTTTTTATCTCAAGCAATAATCACTTATTCTAAATTTGTATGATAATTTTCTTTTGGTTCAAACTTATTTGAAACATAAAGATAGCTTGATTCATCTCTGATCAACAGGGAACATGGATTCATCAAATGTTATACAGTTGGAAAGTTAACCTTTTGAAGTTTATTAAGACACGCTGGCATGTTCGATCAATATTGGATTATGTAATTAATCTAATCTCTGCATGTTGAGTGACCGACTGTATCAAAGTTAAAAAATAGATTAATAATTAATGGTACTTGTAATTGAGTTAGAAGGCTAATGGAACTTTTGTATGTGATCTCAAATTCAAAATAAGTTTAAAATTAACAAATATAAAATTTTGAATAACATATATAATATTTTGAAGGTTATCTTCAAAACCATCATATCTTGTAAAAAATTGCAAAGTAAAATAGAGAAATCAATAATTAATTAATAGTGCTTGTGTTAGAACTAGAGGATAATTAGAATTTTGTATGTGATTTTAAATTCAATATGGGTTTGAAATCAATAAACATCAAATTTTAAATACTGGTCTTTGTAATATGCTTAAATGTGTTTCAATTTGAGGTAGAGAGATCAATCAGTATGACATGTTAGGTACTCTATCAACAAATACCTTATTTACATAGTTCCACAAACTCATTCTTTATGCTTCAAGTTTTTTCAAGCTCATTCCAAACTCATTAATAAGTCAGCAGGTTGATCCACAGGAGCTTGTGTTTGATGCCGATTTTTTTGAGCTGAACTAGACCGATAGAATAATTAATATATGCTTTTTAAAACTCCTGTTTTTAATTTCGTGATATTTAGGGGTCTAATATACATGTAATGGTGCATGATTACTTAAACTCAACACCTATCAGTGTTGCAGATGTCAAAATTAAACCATTTACGTTAAAATGCCCTTCTTTCTTAGGAAGCCAAATACTTCCGATGACTTTATGAATTAACTTGTAAATTATACTGGATATGACTTGTATATGTTACAAGAAATGAGACGACAAATTTTGGCAACAGTAACACATTTGATCTGTTCGCTTCTGTTTATGTCACACATAACCTTTCACATTCCGCTTAAAGACGGAAAACATGGACAATGCGGAACATAAATAACAACATGTTATCAAATAGCTGCATTACAAAAAAAGATGTTTTATAAGCTAATTACTGTCAAATGCTAATGCATATTATTGATTTCGGCTGTAATTATTATAACAATATATTGTTACATAAGGAGGTATAGTTTTGTTTAAATGATGTTATCTGGGGTTAATGTTTTTCTTGATATCATGTTTATATTTCCATATTAATTGTGCAGAATTCAAATGCATGACATATGGTAAAAGAATAAAGATTAGAACTCTTGACTTCTGTTGGCATGTGTCGGATTTTACTATTACGTTTTAAGCTTATTACCTGAGCGAATGCTCCAGGTGAGCTATTCAGTATGTTTCCTCTGAGCGAATGCTTCTGGTGACCTATTAACATCGTTTTCTCTGTTGTCTGATGTCCATTGGTTGTTGTCTGTCCTCCGTAAACTTATCAAGAATTCTCACACCAGTAAACCAGTGGCAAAAATAACTCAAGGATGATGCTAGGCCAGTGACCTTTTGAGTACAAGCTAATTGACCTTTAAACAATGAATCGGAATTATTAAACCGTTTTCAACCAGACATGAATTGAAAGCATACCGTTTATAATTTCTTATTTTCCTTATTAAAGTATTCATTTTAATTTCCCATGAGGTTTTCAATGAAAATGTACTTGTTGACAAGCTATAAACTTTCTTCAGATGTTAATGGACTAGCTTTTTGGGATAATTTTACCATTTTGTTTTTAAAATAGGCTGTTAATGATCGATTCACCTTTTAACTATATGTATTGATACAAGAAGAATTTTAAGGTTTAACAAGGTGTACTTTGCAAAATCAAGAACAAAGAACAGACTTCAGTAAAATGAAGGAACAATGAGCAAGATGAACAATCAGTAGACAATCTAATAAGGGATGAATTTGGAATGTAACCGTTATTTATTCGAACCAGAAACGGACGAATCTGATGAACATATTGAGTCGCGACCAAATTTCGGGTAGGTGGGGAACGTTTACAACCCAGTTCAGATTTATATTCTTATATAAAAAGGCTTGTTCTTCGACTTTCAGGGGAAAGTATGATCCCAGGCAAAAACACGTAAACTTTCTCGCACGGTATCTTTCGATTATGACCACTTCCTCATCGAGGCTTCAGGAACACACTTTATCTTTTGCAGATATCAAAAAACCTTAATTTTGAAATTTAGTTTAATTTGAAAATAAAGATATTTTTGGTTCTTCTATTGTTCTGTATAGTGGTTACAAAAACAAAATTATTAACAGTGGCTTACGGACACAAAAGTAAGTAAACTTGAATGCAATCAAAGTATATTTTGCCTAAATAATTAATTAACGTGTCAAATACCATTCCTTGAATTTTATCATTCAAAAAGGGTATATATTGTTATACCATTTTCAAATGTATTGAATGATAAAATTTAAAAAAAAGCTTTATGACAAACGGTAATTACGGCGTAACATCAACTGCATGCCAAATGGCATCGTTCGTGAAATGGCATTGTTCGTGAATGTTTTTAATTAATTTTTAATTATCATGTCATGCTTCTAATTTAAGCAAAACATGACAGTCACGCCAATGCCATTACTAGGTACTAGTACATTTATCCTCTTAGCTATGGAAACACGCAAACATAAAGCATCATATTAAGCACATATAATGCGGTTTATTTCACAAAGGTCGTAAGTTAAGGATTTGGGGCTTAATGGAGCTTTTACAGTTAGGTTACTGTTACTTATTTAAAGTCAAAGTCAAATAAGTATCGTGGTTATACATAGACAATTTCTACATGTTGCATGTAAGCCTTGCCGATAAATAAAAATGCTCAAAATCGCTTTTACATCATACATATGAAAAATACCCAAAATGATTTCAACATCCTAATGTGAAATAAACAGGTGATATCTATTTTCAGTTTATTTTAATGTTTATTTTTCACGTCTAATATAGGCCATCGGCAATTGACATTAAATAGTACTGTAATACATGCGTGATTAAAATGATTCTTTTTTTAAATCAAGATAGCTGTCAAAAAGTCACGTATACATGCACTAGTCAAGAAAAAATACTACATTAAAGTAGGCAATCAAATTGTTACAATATTACACTAAATGCGCAATAAAATCAAAACACCTATAAGTCACGTTTGACAGTAACATGACATAATTCCCCCAATAAATTAACATAACAGTTCGGTCATTAACTTTATCAGTAATGCATTCATAGTCAACGGTTGACGAATTTGTGACAAAAACTGTTTAGTAATTAATTAATTTTTATATCGTTTTTTTATAGTAGTAACACCCATGTCAAAAAGTTAATACGTCATACAGTATGTATTGAGGAAAAACCAATAAAAACATGAATGAATTTGTTTAACAGTTCAACAGTCCACGTAAATACTAATTTTTCAGAGGATATATTCTTATATTTAAATTGCAAATTTCACAAAATTCTACCTTTAAGAAAATTTAGGATGATTCAAGCCAATATCTTCAAACTGCTTTAGCTGTGAAAAATATGGTTTTATACAGTTATTAGGCGATCCAAATAATTTGTCAACATAACAAATCAACTTAGCTTTGTTTCCTTGCAAACCATGAACAAGTCAGCACACACGGAGATAAGGGTAGAATAGAAAATCTTCGAAACTTTCTTTGATTTTAATGACGATAAAATTTTAAAAAAGTTAATATGAACGATATCAAATAATATCAAATTAAACATATTTAAAGTTCTTTAAAATAAGATTTATTTAATCTTTCTACCAATAAGACTCTAAAATACAAGATTTTGCCATCCTTGCCTAGCGCTTAGTATTATGAGGAAAGAGTATCCCCTGGTTCTTTCGGCTCCAGCATAATAAACTGGTGTAGTGATATTCTTGTCCTGTGGTATACTGACTCGGTGAGCTAGCACCTATTTAAAAGTCGCAATTAGTGCGCGCTAGAAAAGGCAAGCTCTAGTACACAATTGCACGTCTTATGCATACATAGATTATACATATAAATTAATGTCCAGCTGAAATATTGCTAATGCGAAGTTAAACAACATTAAACCAACAAGTTTCTTTTAAAACAAAGTCTGGAAACACTGTAAGATACCTTGATTATTTATTGAAATGCACAAATGTTTGTTTTAATTATTGTAGAAAAAATAATACATACTAAATGAAGTATTGTATGAAACACGAAAAATTAACTACGAACGTTTGAGAACATGAAAAAAATAATTATATTTGACAATGTTTTCAATAGCTTAACACTGCCGTACTACGATGGGGGATGTGCGGATAACCTTTGTTTGCTTTGCATTTATTATTCAAATTTTAGGACTTTTATCTAGTGATTTAAAACTTGAAAAACTTGCGACTTTATATTTACCATTTAATTACTTTGTCAATGGATCGGCGCAGTTTGGTTATGACAGCGGTGCAGTCGAACAGATAGCATATGACCCAGTAGATAGAATAATCTATACTGCAGGTAGGGACCAAAATGTATATAAAGGACTTTTTTCGTCTTTCTTTTGGTTATTACAAGTATATATAAAGTGCTTGAAGTTTCTTTTTAAATGCACGAGTTTTAGTTGTTAAATGTTTGAAATGTTCAAGGTCGTAAAACTATCTGAACAAAATCACTGGATTTTTTTCTTTGGATTCATTGTTCGTTCAAAGTCAGGACTTTTATAATCAGTTGTATTAAAATTTTAATTTTAGATCCATTACTCGTTCCCAGTCGGGACATTGTTTATTGATTTATCTCGTCTTGTTTTTAGTTATTGTAATGTCTTCTGTATCACATCAAGTTTTCATTTCATTGATGTCTAAAGAATCCGTTGTCAATGTAGCATTACACAGTATAAAGTAGCATTGGCATTTTTGTGCATAAATGAATAAGTGGTTGCATTCTATGTCGGATAATTCCTTCTTGTATCAACATTTTAGTGTGGTAGCATTGTTGAACTGGACCATTCATTTGGTTATCTTTGTTAGTTGTATTATGGAATTAAACTATTGATCTTAATATCTTTGTTGGGCTGTATTGTTGAATAGGACCATTCATTCTGGAACCAACATATCTTTGTAGTGGCATTTACGAATCAGAACGAGTGAGCGAGTGAAATTTTGTTTAAAGCCGCATCAGCATTATTTAAGCTTTTCGCGGCTAGAAAATGTTACTTTAGGAATCTGACTATAAGTCTTTGTACGAGGTGGGGGCATTGACGAATCAGACCAATATTTTGAACACAAGTCTTTGTATGAGGTGGGGGCATTGTAGAATCAGACCAATATTTTGAACACAAGTCTTTGTATGGGGTGGGGCATTGTCAAATCAGACCAATATTTGGACTGTTACAGTTAGTGTAAATTAGTATTGTATAATTTAAATGATTCCTTCTTATACTACTGTTTTGTATTGAAATTGTCGAATCGTATTTAGTTTTGTTTTGTTTCAAACTATTTCTTATCATACGAAAGTCTCTCTGAACCCTTTGATAATAAAAGTCCTTGTCCATATCAAACTGGCAAAATATGTTATACACGTGAACTTCCATCAAGGAAGTGAGGCCGGGTAAAAATAAGATAAAAATTTCTTTAAATATTCTTGTTTCAGTATAGGTCTTATAACTTCAATGATCAAACAAGTTCTCATTTTTAAGCGTTTTCTTTGAAAACTAGCAAATAACTTTGTTAGGCTTTGTTTTAATCTGTGCGTTTTAAAGAACAATTTCTAAATAGCAAATGATAGTTTGATGTGTTTTTCTTTTATTGCATTGAAAAAAATAAATAAAATGAATAAATTAATGAATAAATAAATAAATAAAATGTTCTTCAATGTCTTAGCTATATACTTTTCTGTCTAAAACCGGTTATTATATCATAATGTTTTTGCTCATACGGCAACAGAAAAAAAAGTTTGGTTGAATAATTAAGCTTTTTTGGTGTTTACACAAAACAATATTTAATCATAATGCACGGTATACTATTTGTACTATTTATTATTCATAACATATAAGTAACTGACAAGAATAAATTATTCTTGCTATCTTGAAGGTAATACGTGTTAGAAATACATGGTTATTTTTTTTCAATTATTTTTTCACATAACTTTTAGAAGAGTAATCTATGAAATTCACAAAGGTCATCCAACATTTTCAAACATTTTTAGCTTCTACTTATTTCAATATCTGTTATATGTTGAATATTTGTGACAAAGAATAAAACGTGACAGAAAATTATTTACTACATGAAAGGAGTGGAGTAATGGTGTTCTAGTCAAGAGTATATTCATATACTGAGTTGGTCGGTAGTAGGATGGTTGAGGAAACCGTAGTGTCCGGGGAAACAACCCGCCTTTTGCAAAGGGATCAGTAAGTGTCACTTTAGATCACTTGGCCACCAAATAATCTCTTAACTACATATTTTTTGACGTGTTTAAGTAAACTTTTTTTTTTCAAAAAGTCACAGGTTATCCTCAAATTACATGTTTTTATTGTGTGGGATGTGTGCTTGTTTTCAGTAGAACGGTTTTGTCTTTTTGGCTATTTCGGTATTAAATTTAATTTAGTGACATAATTAATTATTGTAATCATGTAAAAGCCAGAATAGTCTAACGTGTTCTTTCTATTTCTATAGAATGTTCAAGAGTTTTGCTTTAAAAGGATTTGTTTTGTTTCATACGGACTTGTGACGTGTGTACCACGAATTCATTTTACAAAACCCTCAAAATGGGCATTGTATTTGCCGTCGTATCTAGTAACAGTAAAGTTGAATTAGGCTTCGATTACGGAGAAAGAACATGTGAAACGGCAAATTTATATTAAAAAACCTGTAAATACATATACATAAAATACCCATTCATAGGACAAAGAGGACAAAATACAACAATTACGGGACAATTATAAAATACTGGCAACGTGAATGTCAATTGAGCAATTTTTGCAATTATAAACAAAGGAAAATAAAAAATGCATTATTATGAATAAGTAGATGATAGTCTAGGCCTTGCCAAGAGAAAGAAAATATTTGATAACAATTAAACTTTTGCTTATTATTTTTAAATTAAAGGGGACAAAATTGTTCAGATAATAGATCTTGCACATGTCAACAATCCAACTATCGTCTCCTACAAGATATTTCATGACACTGCAGAACTGACGGACATAGAATATTGTAACGGATTTGTGCTATTAGCAAGAAGGGATGGTCGGAATAGGGAGAGAGGATTTTTGGAGATTTACAGAAAATATAACAAGCATTACCTTAACTTGGATCTTCTTCATGTTATTGAGGGTAAGTATATTAATTTAACAATTAAACTGTGTTAAAATGATGTTAATTGTCAATATGAATAAAGAAACTTTACAAGCAAACTGAATAACGCAAGTTTGCGCGTTATGATTGTTTTACCTCGCAAAGTTTTTGCATTCAATTTTGCATTCATAATGACAATAAACATCATTTTAATAACACAGTTCAATTGTCATATTTTCGTTAAATATTTTGAAAATAATAATTCATTGATTTCAAGGATAAAAAATTTTCTTCTATGACACATGCACATCAGGAGGAGTCTAGTAGACGCAACAGCCATGAAGAACGTAAATGGTGTATTTTAGACGAGAACGTGATTTTCGACCGAAATATAGTCCACAAATAACAACACATAAATTTTGTTGATATTCAAATTATTATTTTAATTTTATATGTGTAATATTCTCAATAATACTTCATGTTTATAAGCCGTCTTTGTAACATCTCGTAAATGCATTTTTAGCCGTATCAAACGTGTTTGTTTACCTATGATATTGTAGTTTCGGATTGTGTGTTGCATTTAATATGTATTTATATACGGAGTCACGTGACTTTTGTGAATTTATGGCCTACATGAATGGGAATTTCGCATGGCAAATGAAAATATTAAGTCTTCTATAAAGGATTCTTTTTCTATCATTAATTGTATTGTGTCAATTCAATTTTGTAATTTACCTTTTTACGCCACAATATCTCATAAATGCTAAGTATACGGACTGCAGCTCATTATTGCCCGTTTATAAGAACTCTATTTAGCATTTAAATTATTTTTCTTATGTAAGAAAAAGCTTTATTTCCATTAGATTTACTGTAATGTGTGATACTTTAAACATACATTTAATACTGGGCTTGATTAGAGTCTCGGTGGCGAAGTGGTCTGAATCGACGGCTTCAGGATCACAGCGCCTCCTACCGTCTAGTTAGAATCCTATTTCAGACAGTTTCAAGTGTAAGAAAATTTGACAGTTCGTTAGCTTAAAGTTTTTTTTTCTGGAACTCCGTTTTCCTCCAAAATCCAAGAACTAGCCCCCTCGATAAATAATGGTAAAAGAATTTTCACTGGAGCGTAAATTACCATAAATCTACTCAATTTAACTCTTTGTTGGTTTTTACAATTTTTGTTCGATTAGGTCAGCAGTGAAATGGCATTGGTACGCAATAGTTGTGTTAATAAAGCTTTTGTAAGATTTTAAAGTATAATAAAAATAATAATAATAATAATAATAATAAACGTTTATATTTTAGTTGGGAATGGGCCAGACGACATACGACCCACATCTGACTGCCGTAAGATTTTAATAGCATTAGAAGGGGAGGTGTATTACAATGGAATAAAACTCATAGATCCGCTAGGTGGCATTGGTATTCTGACATTTAGGACAAGTGACTTAAGTCGTCGCTATAGATACCAAATAGAGCACTTTACATCTTTTATTGACAGGTAGTGCAGCCAATGAAATTGAACCATTTATTGTGTAATATTTCCGTATTTATAAAGGATCCGTTTGTTCTAAAAACCAATTTTAAAGATGAAATACTTAAAATGCTACGAAAAATAGTTCTTGTGGCGCAGTAGTTGAGCTCATTCGGGCCTTTTTCAGCCAGAAATCAAGTTTTAATACCAAAATAATTATAGGTACATGTATGCAACAGGAAAAAGAAAAACCCAAAGGTTGAAATTGAATTGATTTCCGACCCCAAATTACTGAAGGGAAGTGCTAAATGAACTGAGCTGTCCAGACTGTTCGCTAGGTTGAAATCAAGGTCCACTATTCACTTTCTTTAAATCAATATTTAATTGGAAATGGTTTTATCATTGCTGAGATTTTTGTTTATTTGTTTATTTATTTATTCATAATTATTATTATTATTTTGAGAAAATTTAAAAGTTAAAAACTTGAAATTTTTTTCATTAGAACAGTCAATCTTGTAAAATTGCAAATTATATGTGATATATGATACGTCTGAAGAAAGCTGAAAATTATACTTTAATATTTTAATCCCGTGCAAAATCCTTTTATTCTGACTTGTTTTGTGTTGTGTTATTGATTGTTTTGAATATTGTCAATGAGTACATCACAAGATAATTTGTACAGTACTGATTGATCACCTACACGAGTTCTATTTCGTATAGTTTTGACATTTGATTACAACGACATAAGCGCCTTTAACAGCATGGTTCTATTGTTTTTCCTGACGCATACTATACTCCGGCACGTGCTAGCTTAGAAACTGTTATACCCTTCTTGAAGAGTGTGCCTTTTGTAAAAAACATGACATCTCGATTTGCAGATATGAATATAAAGATATGATAGAGCAAGAAATGAGTTTTGATTTCATGGATATAATTTGTCTTTTTTATTTGTCAAATATGGCTATCTGTACTAATACTTATGGTGTCAAGTAATGTACTATAAACACCATCATGTTTTCCAAAGATAATAGCATAGTGGCACAGGCCATCGTGAAAACATAATAATGTATCAATATTGTGTATGTTATTCAACAGATTTTTGTATTTCATTTTCAATAACATATATTTCTAAACCATTGACAACAAAAGTTCCGATTTCGTGATGCAACGGACACAATGGAAATATGACATTTTTTGCAACTCTAGCCATATATAAGAATCGTTAGCAAACCTATCTATTTTCCTATTATAAATTAATTAATTAAATTATTTATTAATTTATTAATTAATTAATTTATTTATTTATTATGCCCCCTTTAAAAAAGGGAGGGCATATTGCACTGCTGCTGCCTGTCGGTCGGTCTGTATGTCTGTCTGTCGGTCGGTCGGTCTGTGTGTCCACCAACAGTTTCCGTTCATTTTCTTCGCAGAGGTTGCACATACTGAAATGAAATTTAGTATACAGATTTATCATAAGAATATCTAGGTCAAGTTTTGTTTTTGGTACGATCGAGCAATTTTTGACAGAGTAATCCCCCTTGGACTTAGAAAAGTTCCAATCATTTGCTTTACGTTCATTATCTCTTCAAAGGTTGATCAAATTAATAACTGATATAACATATATAATTAGGTTGGTTGAATATGGTTATATTGATAATTTATAATTTAGAAGTACAGTCAAAACTGTATAAAGGTCTATATGTTTGTGCAACCTATAATTCAATTTTTTAGCTTAGACACATCATATTTGATAGATTTATTCATCTCAGATAGTACTGGTAGATGGCCCCTATTGATTTTAAGATCAAAAAGTCAATTTCATTTCCATGTACACTGCCCACAATGTGTATTGCCCATAATAAAAGCTTGTGTACCCTATAATGTCTGTCCATGAAGGAAGGGGGGAGGCATAAGTGTTTCACAAACATCTCTTGTTTATTTATTTATTTGAATTAATTTTTTTTATTATGATTTTTATAGAACAGCAGAACTTGTAAGGAACGGTACTAGGTATGTATATAGAGCTCAAGATAATACAATAGCACATGATCTTGAACCCGAGTCCATTGCTCTTAACGACGATGAAACCAAGGCTTATATATCATTGCAGGTAAGAATAAAGTCTGGATTAGCTAGATGAATAAACTGCGAACTTGAATAAGATATCCCTGACTATCACCCAATATAAATTTATTTCTGATATTAAATACAATTTCTTTATATTTGATTCCGACTAAAATATAAAATCATTGGAATAGCTTTTTTTTTAACAAATAAGGGTAACAACGTTTCGAAGCTTAAAATATGGATGTCATCGAACGATTCTAGGTTACGTTCTCGGAGGTCATGATCCAAGCTTTTTTTCAGTAATTAAATGATAACTATATCTAAAATTATTGAACAAAGATTAATTCAGATTGTAAATATAAAGTATAAGAAACACATTAAGGTAATTTTTATGGTGTTTTCCTATTAGTGGAAGTATATTAACTAATCGACGAGAATTTTTTTATCATTAATGGAGTAATTTGTGATGGTTTACTTTGCACTTGTAAGACAAAGATGACATATGAAGCCCTCAAGAGATATAAAGTCACTTAGCATTTTTGTCACCTCTCTTGTAAATCAGTTTGAGGTGCCAAACTCTATATCTCAATAGCATTTTCTGTAGTTTTTTCTTTTTCTTGAATCAATTCCTTTGAAGCAACAATTTTTATTGCTGGTTTTAAAAGAACTTGGGGAGATTACTAAAACCAACGTTCTATGAATGTCAATCAACAATTTTATACAGCATTAATTGAAATTTAATCACTTTTTACTTTAATTTTAGCAAATTAAATTCAATGTATAATGCATAATAAATTACTCCAGAATACAAGTAGGGATTATATTAATTTCAACAAATTTTAACTATGTATTTTGCAGATTATTTGAATGTTAAAACTGTTTTTTTTCAAAATAAGAGCACGACTGACAATGAAACAATGACAATCCATTCAAGGTCAATAAGAATATTTATAGGACCCTAATGATTTCTATTTCTTCTTAAACAACATCGTAAGATCACGAATATGTGTAATCCTATTGTAATAAAAGCTGTTTTAGATCGAAGTATTCACGCGACATTCATTTGACACAATAAGATAAATAAGTAGCTCTGATACTTTACGATTACATTATTTGATTGTCTGATTATTAAAAACAATTATCAAACGGAAATTACAACTCAAAATGAAGCGTTTATACTTTACTTGATTCGGCTGATTGGTTGGTAGGTTGGTTGAAATGTTGTATAACGTCGCATCAGCAATATTTCAGCTATTCGCGACGAGAGATAAGTTATTAATTTCTGTTGATTAATCTATGAACAAGTTCGTTTATGTATGAGATGTGTGAGAGTGTGTAAGGACTTGCTGCGTTCAAGCTTGTACTCGGTGATACCGTTTTGTAAGGTGCTAGCTCACCAAGAAAGCATGCCACAGACAAGCATACCACTCCAGCTGGTTTTTTTTCGACTAACAAATAGAAACTCTTCCCAATTAATGCCGAATGTCTGTCAAAGAAGCTATATCTGAAATTCTAAAGTTACATGTATGATTCTAGTTTCGAATCAACGACACACCTCCTTCAAGGTGGAAGTTTTACCTCTGAGCTATTGAGGCTGTTACACATGCCTCAGTACGTCTATATGTCAGCTTGTCTTTAACGAAAACATACTTTGAGTTAACAATAAAGAAAATAACGGAAACATTAATGATTATAATGTATGTTTTATATATATAGGAAAACAATGCAATTGCTGAGTTCGATATGAAAACAGACAAAATAACGGCCATTCATCCCTTGGGATATAAAAACTGGAGGTTTTCAAAATTCGATGCTAGCGATAAAGACAACGGTACGTACTGGTCACACTAAGCAATTTTCTTAGAGATTTGGGTTAGGAAAATAAACTTATTTTTCTTTTTCTAAAATTATATATATTACAAAGTGTACCGTCTTGGCAAGGAATATATACATTTTAATTTCAAAGAAATTTGACCGAAGCAATAGTTTCGGGTGATGTAGAGTTTTATATTATAAAACTCTTTTACAAAAACAAGGATCGATATTAGTCTATTTCGACATTATAAACTACATTTTTAACTCGCAGAGATAATCCACACACCCATATAAGCTTTTATCATTACAGCATATTACCACGTAGCACTCCAACGGTTTACGTGAGGAAGAATTTAAACTCACCTTTAAGAAATACTAAAATTTCGCCACGAAATCATATTATGCATAAACGCATTTGACGTTTTAAAACTCAGAATGTATATTATAATTTTTCATAAAATAAAATTAGACACAACTCGAATATTAACTATAGTTTTGCAAAAACTAAAATTTCACAGACCTCATGATTATATTCAAGTTCGCATGAAAGAAATTTCGTATACCTCAAATTATGTAATAGTTTCGCATAAAAAGATTCCACATACCACCAAATTGTACATCATGGAATTTGCAATAGTAAAAACAACACGAAACAACAGAACTTAAAGAGGTAAAAACAACACGAAACAACAGAACTTAAAGAGGAAACAGGTAACTAAGACAATAAAAACATTTTTGACAACTGATTAATGAACTTTAGCCTTTGGACGAGGACTGGTTTAATTAAGAAATAAATTCCAGATAAAATGTTTTGTAGGTATAAATATCAGATCTTGGCCGGTGCTGGGGATGTACCAACCAGACGTTATAAGATATATGAATATAAATGGCCGTGGTTTTATTGTATCAGCAAATGAAGGGTCTGCGAAAGACTTTTCTGGTGATGTTCCGAACGGATTCACAGAAAAAGTCCGAGCAGGGAGTTTAACGTTAAGTCGTAAGTAAAAGGCATCTTCTGTTTTGTTCTGGGTCTTGGTGTTGATGAACACTTTCAGATAGATAAAAAAGTTCTTTAGATAAAAATCACTTTTTTGCCAAGATAATAATAATAATAATAATAACAATAATAATAATATAATAATGTGTTAAATATTTAAAACAAAACCACAAAATATTCAAGCTAATTCTACAAAGATTTACCGTCTTATTATAACAAATACAAAAATCGATAATTCATACAAAGGAAGCACGGTTTGATTTTCCAGTGCCTAATAGATTGTCTTATTTCATTAAGAATAATTAGGAAAGTTTCAAATTATACGACATCAGTCGTTTCTTTGTCATTTTATTAGTTGATCTTTGATTTGTAAAGGAATATGGTAACGTTATCGGGGAATTAAATATTCCCCGAAGCAATTTTATTCTATGAAAATGACTAAAACTTTAACAATGATATTATTGTTTCAATTATGTAATAGTTCGCATTTTGTAAGTTAAAAATTAATGTGGAGAATTTTTTAGTGTGAAATAAAATCTAAAATAATTTTATTTTTGACTTTAGGTAAATCGCCCATCAAAATATGGGCAAAAGCTAATGGATTTGAAAATACAATTCTGTCTCCTTCAAACCTAGGTAAGTAATTTAATACGGCTTCAGCAGTAACCTCATCCAATGCAAATTATTATTCCGCAAATTTTCTTCAAGGCACATATTACTCCGTTTATGAGCAGTACATTGAAATAAAATCAATGATTCTGTGTCACATCAGACAAAACAAAATGTTTAGCTAACAAATTTACGTCAAAATCTTAAGGTTTAAAATATCATTTTACCGTTGGAAATATCCGGAGATTTTTAAATGAATGGTTTCTTTTATTTTATCTAACGAAGGATTGTGTTTTAAATCAACATTTCTAACAGTTTTTATCCCTTAATCATCTCTTTTGTAAAAATAAATAGAAAGACTCTTTCATCCTTCTATAAAACATGGAATAATTATACAATGTTTTATTTCTTAAAAACATGTTACTGTAAATCCCGATATTTAATCGCTTGAGAGAAAACGATTTTTTGCCAAATGTCGGTTTCTTGATGCAAGTACAGGTTTTTTATAGTTAACATTTTAACATGTATCAATCAGGATTTATGTTGGGCCTTTTGATAAAGTAGTTTTAATTTTTGTTCCTAGACCAAAACCTATCGTGGATGGGTACAACCTTGATTCGTTTGGTATTGCTTTTTTTCGAGCAGTTAATTACACTGTTGTTTTATGAAAAGCTCAACACACACACACACACACGCGCGCGCGCGTATTATTCATCGATATGGCGCGACATTTGTTGGAAAAGATGAACATCTCCAATCAACCCAGAAAGCTTAAGCTAATTGGTTAAAGTTATTAAGTCCCCCACCTTACTATTGGGAACATTTATTGCTTTTCTTCCGTTTCCGGTTCTCCATTATTATTATTTTTTTACCCTTTAACTCTTTTGTCCGCAGGATTTCTCCTAGGCACATCATTCAATTTCGTTAAAATTTTTAGGGTAGGTTTCGGTACCATAAGTGTGATCCGGGGTTTAAATCCCATGAGTTCTTAAAAACAAAATGATTTTCCATAAACACTTTGCGGTGTACTGTAAAACCTTATATATTTATGATCAGCATCTCAAGGCACAACAATTCAAATATCAAATTTTTCCCTGGTTTACCACTAAGGGGTGGTGCCAGATGGGGTTGTGTCATAACTTTTAAACTGTCAAGATCCTCACCCCTGAACTATATAGTTTCTGGTTTTTTTGTGATAAAATGCAAAAATCGATACTAATGAAAGACACTTAGGTCATTCCCCATTGAGGGGTGGGACAGGGTTCAAACCTCGGCCAGGCATACTCAAGACTTTAAATATTTAGATATTGCTTTCTTGCCTGGTGGTCTGCACTATGAAAATAGAGTATTGACTGGTTCACAAGGTGTCAGGATAAATGAGAGGTATAGTTCTAAGCTATGATTAAATATGATACAAAAAATACACTCAATAAGCAATTTTGGAATGGTTTGAACCACTAGAATGATAAAACGAACTTTCAGAGAGATAAATAATAAGTGGAAAAGAGTTAAATAATACTGTTTTATACCACCCCAGTCCCAATTTTTTGAAAACTTATATTGATGCAGTCGGTAGACTTTTATAAAGCAAACTTACAAGTTATAACACATTAGGATCTTTCCAAAAGAGATTTGGAGCAACTGTGATCAATAAGTGCACACAAGCACTTTAGACCAGCGGGAGGACATTGGACTCCGGCCGGGTCATACATATGACTTTGAAATTAGAGATATTGCTTCCTCGACTGGTGCTCAGCATTATGATAGATTATCGACTGGTTCACCTGTTGCCAGGATATTGATCAACTTGGGGTATTATACTTGTCTGTGGCATACTGACTCGGTAAGCAAGCACCTTCCCAAATTGACACCCCGGGTGTATGATAGTACATAACAGACCATGCTACACACATGTACATCACACACATACATGAACTTGTACTTAGTTTAAATTTTACATGTTCTTTTTACATTAATGACACATAACACAAACTGTCATAAGGATATTCCTAATCATGTTATTAAATTTGTATATAGCTGAAACATTGCCGATGTAACATTACACAACGTTTTAACTAACCAATCATATGGTGCAAACTGGATTAGGGATCAAAATTTTGGGTGGCGGAAGACTTTAGTCATTGTGCTTGCCACAATTGCATTTCTATTAAGATTTAGATCTGGTCTTTTAAGCATTTTAAGAACTTTGGTTAATTGGTTTTAATTCGAAGTAGTCTTAGAAGTGAAACATTAGTCTTGATATTAATGGTTTTTTTCTTAAGTCAAAGTCATAGCATTTCTTCTTCTTAAAGTTTTCCAGTGATGTATTGCAAGTCTTAATACGAATGTTATAAACATTCGTACTTTATCTAAAAATTGCTTTAAATAGTGTTATGTGTAGTTGGAAAACAGCAGTAGGTTTTTTTGATGATGAGAAAATGGAGTACCCAAAAATAATCTCAAGAAAAGCTTAACTGAAAAAAAAATCGCAGAAAGACCGCCCCCCAAATCAAACCTAAACATTTCAATCATTAGATCTAGACTTGTTTCAAGTCACTTGATAACTTATTTACACTGTAACTATAATTTGATCGACTTTTTTTATTTCATTTTATTTATTTATTTATTTATCTATTTATTTTTGCTGAATTTGATATTTTCATAAATAATTGTTACATTCATGGATAGTAATATTTATTTTCTTGTAATATAAATCTTAGCGACTTTAAGTACAAAAAAATGGCTTAGTTAACTGCTTTTTAATTTATGCACTTTGTTGTATCTAAACTTTCGTATTAACTAACATAATAAATATAGACACATGGACTTGAAAGTTTTTGTACCTTTCAAACGCTGACATTTTTAGAATTGTATCAAATAAAACACAAACATACCAGTCCATGTCCAAATCACAATCCCAAAAGCAAAGCAAAAACTTTGAAAACTGGCAAATTTAATTATACATGTACACATGAACTTCCATCAAGGAAGTGAGGCCGGGTATTCCGGAAGGGTAAGCACCTCCTGTCTAACTGGCTATACCCGTCACGTGCAAAGTCAATCAATGATTATTGCTTCAAATTAATAGGTAGATTAGAAGTAACAAACCTAGAAGGAAAACTGCCAATATCTAATGCGTACCACCATCTGTTTACATTTGGAACAAGAAGTATGTCGATATGGCGCGCACGAGATATGCGACAGATTTTTGACAGCGGAAGTGATTTTGAAGATGCAATCTCCAGATTTAAACCAAGTGTGTTCAATGCTGATACAGGGGAAGCTGGTGCTATTCCCGCTTCTACATCTGATTCTAAATCTGATGAAAAGGTAACCAAAAATCAGTTTAGGCATTTTGTTTTTGTATTTTATAACATACTATAGATGCATTTTAAAGAAAACTTCACCCTCATCTTCTTGTCTGCCACGAGACATTCAAGCCTTTTTTGTTACTTTTGAATTGGATATTCCATGCTACTTGCTTTTCTTTAAAATTTATATTACTTCCTTTCATTTCTCTCACTTTTTGTGGCTGCGTGGTCTAAAGCGTGCGTTCACAATGTTCTCACCACCTAGGCTCGAATCCCACTCTGACAAATCTTAGGTTGCAAAAGATTGTGAGTTCACTTGCGAAGTTTGGTTCTCTGCTGGTGGAGTAAAACTCCCCGAGGGTATCCATAACTCGGTAGGCAGTACTTTGTGCTGTCAGAAAATATACCATTTAGCAAAATTTTCAGTTGCCTTAATTTTTGAAATTTATTTAAAACTAAGGTCTGGTCCCTCATGCAAAGCATTCCTTAGCTGGATTTGGATTCATATAATTTAGGAACTTTAGATCCATTATTTTTCAACTGTTTGGTTTATGTTTTTTTACCTAGTCAAACTTTTCGGCCCCTAGTGTCACTGATGAGGAATGATTTTCCGAAATGTGCACATATGGCACATTAAAATTTAGCAGGTATTTGTGTTATATATTACTACCCCTTAGCGGGTATCGCTACTGGTGGAGTAAAACTCCCCGAGGGTATCCATAACTCAGTAGGCAGTACTATGTGCTGTCAGAAAATATATACTATTTAGCAAAATTTTCAGTCGTCTTTTTTTTTTTTTTGAAATTTATTTAAAACTAAGGTTTGTTTCCTCATGCAATGCATTCTTTAGCTGGATTTGGATTCATATAATTTTGGAACTTTAGATCCATTATTTTTCAACTGTTTGGCTTATGTTTTTTACCTATCAAACTTTTCGGCCCCTAGCGTCACTGATGAGGAATCATTTTCCGAAATGTGCACATATGGTACATCAAAAGAATCTAGATTGGAATGTACAACATATTACTCCGCTCCACTCTATTTTACCCCCTTTCATTTCTAAGCCGACATGCTCAAGAAGTCAATCGCTTATGCAGTTTTTGCATAGTGAGTTCTATTTTAGAAGCTATCACTTTTTTTGATTGACTTTAAATCCTATAAGTTTCATCAGCTCTTTGTATGATTTTCTTTGACTTAAAGGAGATTAGATTCGTTAAGTTGATTGAGATGGATGCGTTAGGAGTAGATTTTGCATATTCCTCTAACAATATTACAGATTTAATTTTCAGTACATTAAAATGGTTATAGTAGTTTGTCTAAAACAGAAACAACAACTATTTATGTTGATTTTTTATAACATCATGGTAATATAAAAAAAATTCATTGTCTCTTATGTTTGAGAAAGAAACAAATTATAAATAGTACTTTCCGCGTAAAAATCGCAATCGATTTTTATCAAACAAAATGTTGATGCATAAATTTACCTTGAACCACGTTTCTTTTAAAATACTTGGATGGAGACAGAGAGCGAAACTGTATTAAATGTCTTATACTTACCAGTTTAATTGAAATTAGAAGAGAGCGTTAGATAATGGGGAATATTAACGTTTTTTAAAGCCATATAACTGGGCGAAATCTTCACTTCAAGTACAGCTAAGTGTATGGCAATCCCTCATCAAGTTAATAGTTTACTCATTTAAAATTTAATCTTTTTTCAATCCTAGCATCTGTAGCTAACGAGGACCTCGGCGGACAAGTGCGCTTACATATCAAAGCGCCCCATCGCCTAGATTTGAATCTCTTTCAGGGAGTTTTAAAGGTTTTTTGGTTAGTTTGCTTAAGATTGGTTGCATTCATGGAGTACTCCGGTTTCCTTCTCGACCATAGAACTGAGCGCCTCGATATAAGGGAAATAATCTTGATTGTTGCCTCAAACCCCTTAACATTCACTCTGTTGGCCTCAATAGCTGAACAAATCATGTAGGTTACATAACAAATGCAACCAAAAACACGTAACAACACAGACTAATTTACAAATTTCGAAAACATGGACCAGGGATTATAAAATTCCACAGTGAACTGGACCAATAGATTACGGGGAAATGGTTAAAATTATTTTCGGTTGACTGAATCTGTAGTATTTGTTTTACAACACATAGAGCTTGAAACGCACGCACGCACACACACACACACACACACACACACACACAATAAAGATTTAAAAAACATTACTAATGTATATCCATAAAATTGCTATATTTTAATGGTTGTGTTTCCGAACACAGTTTTTGTAGAAAAAGGTTTCATACATTATATGGCAGAACAAAGATTCACAAATATTCAATAAAAATGTCTTGAAATTGTCATATTTACCTTGATTTATCTAGCGATTATTGTTATAAAAACGTTAAGTGATATTATTGGTTACAGTGATGATAATTGATGACTCCATTTAATACTGATATTACTCAACTTTTATCCTTGCTTATGTCATTGATTTTTACTTTAAAATAAACTTGGATGTATTTGAGATTTTATAGATGAACACTAAAAAATATTACCTACCGCGTCATCTCTAATTTTTACAAAAGATATTTTCCTGAGTTTCGCAAAAAAAGACTGACGTAATGAACCCTATATACCAATCTACAGTGCCGTGTCTAAGATAATGTTTTATATTTTGAGATAGTGTTAACTCTTGTAGTCACTTAAATGAACAAATTGTTATTAGAGATCCAAAAAGTACATTTTAAAAATCAATTAACCGTATGTAGTTCAAAATCCATTGCAGATTGTTTTGATAATAAAGGGAATGTGACGTCAGCATTACATCATAGTGTCACATGGCATCATCCCACTCAATTATTTCTTCCATGTACATTTGGCGTCCTTTTACATGATTTTTTTTTAAAATTGACTATCATAAGCAACTTGACTTACTGCAACTTAAAACGCAATGGTTATTTTTATAATTCGTCTGCATTGCATAAATTTTCTTTTGGAGTGCAGTTAGACATAAAACATATTTTCAGAAAAAATTGTTTTCGAAAGTAATCTTATTTCCTTGCAAGACAAAACTGTATAGTTATAGGATAATATCGAAACACACGTTGTTTGAAAGACAGTTTAGGCTTTCTGTAACCTTTAACCTATGCATGTAATTATTTTGTTTTATACCTTCAGGAATTAATACTAAAATTATGAGCATTATAAATAATGTTTCGATTTTGTGTTAAAATACTTAAAAAGGTAGGAGCGTTTGTGTCGACTATTCCAAGAAACACGGGCTACCTTCCATTTTTAGTTTACTTGACCATAGGTTATGGGTGCATATGTCATTGCGCAACGTGCGTATTTGCGTACGTGTGTGCGTCGCTGACACCTATTTTCGACTTCTCCAAAACTGCCGGAGAGATTTGAATGGTACTTGGTCAGAAGCATTTATAGACCGGTGCAACTCAGATTTGTCGCTACCAAAACTAGGTGACCCAAGGGGTACAAAAATCTTAAAAATTCCTCTTCTCCATAACCGATAACGAGAGAAAAAAGCTGACATTTGGCTTTGCTAGAGCCTTAAGCCTATAATTTATTCATTTCGTGAAATTAATTAAAAAAAAAAAAAACGGTTACGGGTTTTTGCGTTAAATTAAAAAAAAAAAAAAAAAAAAAAAAAAAAAAAAAAAAAAAAAAAAAAAAAATTCGTAAAATCGTAAAATGGCTTCAAACTATTTGGACAGATAATGACATGTGGTTTTCAGTTTTGGCTTCCAAAATGAATTTAAGGTAAAAGATCAAAGCCATGTCTATTTTCTAAACAAGTTTAAGAGATAGATGAAAATAATTCATTTCAAAAATGTTCAGAACAACAAAATCTAACAACGGCACCATTCGTATCTATATGATTATCCATGTAGAAGTTGTTGATCTTTAAATGTTAGATTTTGCTTATAAATTCTTCAATTGTGCATTAGCTTGAAAACTATTACCTTTTTGTATAGACATGGATATAAACGTATTGTAGATAATATAGTTATGAGAATCATTTTCATATATGTTTCAAGGTCATAAGTTTCAGTTGAGGTCAAACCTGTATGAGAAGATTGAATTTAGTAAGTATATGAAAAACTGTAAACGTTTTGTATAGGCATGTATATTAGAATATTATAGGTATTTATATGTCAATTATTTTGATATATGGTTCATAGTCATAGAATCAAAAGTCAGGTTATAGCTGTGTAGGAAGACTGAAATTGTTAATTATCTGGAAGACTAAATATTTTTGTATAGGCATATAAATTAGAATATCGATATGATTATCATTTTTAAATAAGGATGATGGTCATAACTTTAAAAGGTCAGGTCATAGCTGCATAATAAGATTGAAATGGTTATTTATCAAAAAAAAAAAAAAAAAAAACTATTAACTTTTTCTATACACTTGCATATTAAATTATTGAGGTACCTTATGTCAATCATTTTGATATATGGTTTAAGGTCATAGAATCAAATGTCATGGTCAGAGCTGTGTAAGAAGATTAAAATGGCAAATTATCATTTCAGTATAGGCATGTATAAAAGAATATTGTAGTTATTGATATGACTGTGTTTTGAAAGATGATTCAAGGTCTAAGGTTCAAAGGTTAAGGTCATAGATGCATAGGAAAACTTTGAACGTTTTTATATAGGTATATTTAATAGAATGTTGTATGTATTGGTATTACAATTATTTCGATGTATGATTTTAGGTTAGGGTTTAAAGGCTAGGGTCTAACTGCATAAGTATAATGGAATGTTTAATCATCTGGAAATCATCAATGTGCTTTAGTTACTACATGCATTTAAGCTATTTATAAATTAACTGTGACTAGATATTTCTGATTAACTATTTGTTAATGGGTTTGAAAAAGAGGAAAACTTTAATAGTTTCTGTAATAAGAGCCATTTGTCTTTTATACTTTGCAAAAGATTTGGGTCATATTCTCATGTGAGCGTTAAGGCCCAAAGGCCTCTTGTTTCTGTTTAAGAGTAGACACTCGCCTCACTAACAATACAATATGCCTTTTCTGTATGGACATCCTTTATTTCACAAAATCACATTTTTGAACCTCTTGAGCGTAGAACAGGTCCTTGGAAGAGCTTAAGACAAAACATTGAACAGTGCCAAAAATATAACATAAAATCTAGGATGAGACATATTACAACATTAAAGTTTTAGTAACACCTATCAATAAGCAGACAAAGTTGCTTCTCCAGCTGGCTCTTGCTCGATGTTTTGTAAAAAAAACATACCAGAAGTGCGGACAGAACAAGTCACCAAATCATAAATTGTTCCAAAGGACCACCCGTAAGTGGAAGAGTTAATCTCCTGACATTACCACTTCAGCTACTTGTAACACCTAAGGAGCATTCCGAACATACTTTAAAAAACCATAGACCATATCACATTTATTCAATTAAATTTCTTTACATAATTTCCTACCTTAATGAAATGATTAGTGTCCAGGTATGGCAATTTACGGATTACAGTTTCCCTCGTAAACACGATAGTTTTAAATCTTACTAGTGCAGATCTCAATGTGACAGTTATTCAGAAAATTGACAGTCCAATTTATTTGATTGAGAATTTTAATAATCTAAATATTTCCGCATTGCGACGTTGTTTTTTTTTATTAGCCATTGACATCTTTTCGTAATCTGAATAAAATGGTGAAGAATAAGTATTTAGATTATAAACAAAATAATAAAAATCATCAGTACTGCCACAAAATTGCACAGAACAATAGCCTGCCCTCTGTGCCAACAGTCATGTTATAACATTGTCGTCATTTTGTCATTCATTCGCAACTCTTACAACTCGGATTTCCCGTGTTGCAAAACTAATGCACCCCTGGTAGATTTGTTTGTTTGTGTTTTATTGGCTGTCAAAAAATTTGGAACATACTTTTTTCAGAACATTCACCGTTTATTACTTTTTAGGGACCTGAACCAGAAAACATAGAGATAGGAGAATATAAAGGCAGAAAATTAATATTTGTAAGCCATGAAGAACCAGGTGGTATTTTCCTGTATTCTGTTGGGAAAAACCCGAGACAACCGGTGTTAGAAGATGTTTGGATAGAAATTCCTGATACAAAACTTTCATGGGAAGAGTTGTACAATAGAAATGCTGTCAGTGAACTCGATACAGAGGATCTAAGGTAAAAATAGATTAAAAAAACTGATAAACTAATGGAAAACCAAGACTTAAAGGTACAAAAACTTGAAAACAAGAAATTTACCCAAAAGTATAATTTTATTGTACCATAAATAAAAAGTAGAAGCGATTTAATATCTTTTACTAATATTTTAAATTTTTTTATGTATTTATATATTAAAACGTGTCAGTATTAACATGTTCAACTTTTCCCAAGGAAAACAATAATTTAAAAAAAGCAAAAGACCAAATTGGTCTTGAAGTATTTTTCTGATTTAGGACTCGGTATACATGGGTATAATTATCTATTTAATTACACTATATGAGTTCCTTAATATCAGCCACTGTTAAGCTTTTATTTTTAGAATAGCTAAGTTTACCCCCAAAGAACAGATTTAATAGCCGAAAAAATCCATAATTCAGCAAATTGAATTATTAAACAGGTTTCTGAAGCAATATGGTTGCTTTTTTAAACATTAAATTCATTTAGTAGTCGACTGTTGGAACTTGTTAGTCATTAAACCTTAAAACACTTTTTATGTGAAAAGTCAGTAAATATTGGCTATATTGCGAGCTAATTTATACAAAGATAGAAAGATTGACAGAGAACTCGAGGTATGTGTTGTAACTTATAAGTAGATATAACACACGTTGTTTTGACAAGGTTAGCCGACGTACCAAATAAGTGAAAATGTTTAATATCATTCGGAACGATACGGATAACGCTTTGGTGTATTTTTAGGTTTGTAATAATAAAACACAAGTAAAGAAGTAAAAACTTTGAAAACTGGTTATTTAAGTACATTAGGCTTACAAAAGTAGATTATGAGAGCCTCCTAGTGTTTTACAGGTGTAGATAGCTAGACCAGAGGTGTTTATATTCCAAAGCATTCGGTCCTACTTCCCTGTAGGAAATTGACATGTTAAACTAGTTTTTAGAATTTTTATTTTGCTTTAAGAATTATAATTTGGACATTTTTAATTATATCCATTAGAAATGTAATGTCATTAATAGACATTTTTCAGTTAAAACGATCTTATACCTGAAGTTATATAACGTAGAGATTTATCTTTATTAATGACTTTAAAACAGTTTTAAAATGCGCGTAAGCCAATAAAATGTTGGAATTTGATAAGCTCTGTTACTTATTACAATGCCAATTCGCAAAGATTTATTATTATGATGTGATATAAGAAGTCAACTTTATACTTCATTCCAGCATCTTGATAGCATCCAATAAATAACAGTTTACTGTTTATTACATAATTCTAATACAATTAAAGCTAGCCTTATCAAAAGATGTAACATGACGGCAATTAAATATATTTGAAATGTAAGAAGCAACACTTCGTTGTACATTAATGCATTTTTACATCAAAAGGAAAACCAAAAATACAATGGTGTATGAACACCTATAGTAAACTTGTTTATAAAAGTATATCAGCGTCAATCAATCAATCAATCAATATCAATCAATTAATCAGTCGATTAATAGAGATGCAGATCAGTTTCTAGATCTAGGTCTTGTTTTAAGCGCCCAATTTCTACGTAACCAAATCAATATTTCTTCATGAGTTCTGCTGCTTTAAGGTTATTACTTTGGTTTACAGAAACTAAAAAACATTATCAATTTGCCCCCTTTTAGTCTCTGTCCTAGTTGCCAATTAAAGTTTAACAATATGCTTCCAACTACAGTGTATGAATTAGATATCAAAGTGTATTTTTGTAGTTCTTTTGATGTATGCCTAAATTAAAAGTGAACGTAAAAATTAATATTAAAAACTTAAAAAGGTGCAACTCTATTAAATTAACCGGAAATCAAGAAAAATATTCACAATGAACTTACAAATTGAAATAAATGTCAATTTTCATAGATTGATAATAACAGTTACACCTTAAGATAGGCTTGTAGAACCTGACCTTCAAATTCAAGGATGACAGATTTCATGCTTAATTGTGATCTTAGCTGATATGTTTGATTTACCTGATCAAAATAATGTAACGAAAGTCAGTTTTCATAAAAAACCAATAATTGTTCAAACATTAATTGAAACCATAGTTAAAATCAATATTAAATGATTTAATATGTTATTGTCACGTAGATGGATCAAAAGTTTAATTAATCAAACTGGTTTCTAATTTTAACATTATTGCAGAAACACGTGCCGGATGGACAGTTATATTGACATATGATGATGTTCCTGTAAACAACAAACATAAAAACACAGATTCTAGTGAAGTTGGTGTGAAAACATATTTTCATTGATTACTGCCTTCAAAATTCTGATTATTTTGCAATAAGACAAGGACACTGTATCTGAAATTCAGTAATTACTTTGAAATACTTGCGTGAAACTGGTTTACAGTTACAAACTTTCCCTGGGTTGTATCGTTTCTGTTTATTTCCGATAGCGGTAAAAGAACTCTTTTGTTACATTTTTTTTTAATTTAGTTTTCGTTCCGAAGATTTATAGACAATGAATTATTGAAGTAAGAATTTTTTTCCTATATAGCTTGCAATCACTGAAAGAGTTCAAATTACGTTTTAAAGTTCGTGTCAAATAATAAGGGATTATTTTTCAAAAAAGTGCTTAAAACAAATAGTAATTGAACAGCATGTATTTTGCAAAAGCAAATGCTTTAAAAGTCACATTAAGACCACTGATTTATACAACTTTCAATTTACGAAAGGTATTGTGTTAATGTAGTCGAAGCGTTGGTATCGGCGACAAAAATCAAAAGTTTATATTATATGTATGTCAGCTGATTATCATTTCAGTATCATTTTAATTATCTACCTGTTTGACACTTTTTGGCTAATAACATATACGTTAACCCCCTCGGGAAATATAATACAATTATAATTCATGCTGCATATGTTACAATTATAATCATCATTATATTCAAATGGTCTAATTTTAAATAATAAACGATCTATGTATCGATTTTAGTCGGTTAGTGTTGTACAGCGTGCGACATTTTTTCAAGATAAAAAAAAGAATATTTACGTTTATAAGGAAATTATATTGCATTTATGTTGACACTATAGAAGTCAAACAAATAACACGGGGATCATATAGAGACATATATGTGACATGATAATGAATAAACACCTGTTTACCCCTGTTTTTGTTTAAACCTACTGACTGAAGTATTGAACAATGATTGCTGTCTTCCTTGTATAGATTTGTTCCTTAGTAATAGAAGTACGTTTTAGATTTACCATATACTATTATATTTCAATATTAATCTTTCCTTGCTGGCAGCTGTTAATGGAACATTGTCTCTCTCAAAAAAATTGATATCAATGATAATAGTTTTGTTTTACAAGTGGTTTGTGTGTACACGTACAGAGAAGATTTTTATATTCAAATTGAGCTGGAGACGGTAATTATTTCGAAACTCCAAGGCCTTCAAGCATTTTCTCTTATAATTTCAGTAAATTACCAATGGTTTTATTAGTGAAATGACTCCAATTTTCGAAAGAATAGCTCAGAGGTTAAAACACATGAATTATAAATACATATATATATATATATATATATATATATATATATATATATTGCTTAAGTCAGAAACATATTAATGTGCAATATCTACTATTGACAGATCATCTTTGCGATTCTGTAATTTAGGTTCCAAAAGCCACGTTACAGGCTAAAAATGCTATTTACCCATTATTGCCTTTTGTTGGGGGCACTATGAGAGCATTAACAAATAAAGTTGTAACTGGTAAACATTAGTTTTCATTAGAAAAAAATTAACAAATAAAGTTGTCACTGGTAAATATTAGTTTTCATTAGAAAAAACTCATCAACATCGACGTTCCCGAAACGTCCGCCAGCCTCCATGTAGTCGTCTGTAAACAATAACGATGAGCGCCAACTGGCGAAATTCGGAATGGGAGATAACTCCGTCATTGAAAATTGCAATAGGGCCCGGCACTATGCTTTCATAGTTCCTACCGTGTTATCCAATGGAATACCTAGTTTCTATCATGTGATGCACTAACTATGTAAAAATGAACACTTCTCCCTTTACAGAACTTAAAGAATTATCCTCTTTACTTTTGCAAATCTGACAACCCTTCACTTAACTACACACACTTTATCGCCATCATCTTACAATATTTAAAAGAAACACACCAGTCCATGTCAAAATCACACCACGGAATAATAAGCAAATTAACAACAGAATAGCAAATTTATGTAAGTTTAAAACACTGGTCATTCTTATCCTAAAATGAGTAATTGGGATAAATAGGATTTGCTGCCGAACTTTCTCTAGGTTCCTTCGTTTAATTCTTTTTTCTTAACAAAATATGTAAAAACTGTTGTTACATTTGTTTTAGATTTGTGCCACAAAGCCAGAGTCCAAACGGTCAACCATTGCTTATTGCCGCAGGTTCCGTAAGTGGAACAGTTTCCATATTTAAAATAGTTGAAAGATCAGTTGGTAAGAATTTTGATATACAGGTTTATTATTTTTAGATTTAGTTTTTGCATGATAAAAAACCATGAAGAAGAAGGTTTGTTTGTTAAAACAATCGTTATTTTTAGCTCAACTGGCTAAAGCCAGATGAGCTTATGGCATGATGCGTGTGCGGTGCGCGCGTGCGTGAGTCCGTCCGTCCGTTAACAGCAAAAACTCTGAAACTACTAGGCCAATTTTAACAAAACTTGGCAGGAATGATCCCTAAGAAAAGTAGATGAAAATTTGTACAATTGGTTTCCAAGGCAACCAAAAGTAGGTCACAGCGACCTAGAATGCAAAAAAAAAAAAAAAAAAAATAAATAAATAAAATAAGCCTCTTCTATGAAATCATAGGTTATATGCAAAATCTGATGTGATATTTAGCTTCTAGATACCCTTAAACATATAGGTTGTACATTTCGTGATATTCCGTATAAAACTAGGTTACGCGTTTTTAGCGTTTTTCTGTCATACTTCGTAAAAAGGGCAACTAAGGCTTATAATGGGATATCAACTTTGAAAATCTCCTTCTCTGAAACCATGAAGCCTTAATCTTTCATATTTGGCAGTTAATATCAGCTTGAGCCCCTTTACAAAGTTTGTACAAATGGTGGTCCCCGGACTATTTTTGGCCCCATCCCAGGGGTCCATATATCTGCATATATCAAGTGATTGGGCCCATCAAGTTTAAAAACTTTCTTCTCTGAAATTGTAGGGCCTAAAGCTTTCATATTTGGCAGTTAACATCAGCTCAAGTTTCTTTACCAGGTTTAGTACAAATGGTAGGCCCCTGGGTAATTTTTGGCTCCACCCCAGGGGCCCATATTTCTACATATGCATATATTGGAAATCAAATTTAAAAATCTTCGTCTTGAAACTGTAAGGCCCAAAGCTTTCATATTTGGCATTTAACATCAGCTCAAGTCTCTTTACTAGATTTGTACAAATAAGGGCTCCCGGACCATTTTTGGCCCCACCACAGGGGCCTATATATATACATATGCATATATTGGAAAATCAAATTAAAAAATCATCTTCTCTGAAGCTGTAAGGCCTAAAGCTTTCATATTTGGCATTTAACATCAGCTCAAGTCCCTTTACCAAGTTTGTACAAATGGTAGCCGCCAGGCCATTTTTGGCCCCATCCCAGGGGACCCATATATCTTCATATTCATATATTGGAAATCAAATTTAAAAATCTTCTTCTCTGAAACTGTAAGGCTTAAAGCTTTCATAATCAGCTAAAGTCCGTTTACTAGGTTTGTACAAATAAAGGCCCCGGGCCATTTTTGGCCCCATCCCAGGAGCCCATATATCTACATATACTTATATGGGAAATCAAATTTAAAAATTTTCCTCTCTGAAACTGTAAGGCCTACAGCTTTTATATTTAGCATTTAACATCCGCTCAAGTCCTGTACCGATTTTATATAAATGGAGGCACAAGAACCATTTTCGTCAGTTGAGCTCCACAGGCCCTTTAGGGCCTCTTGTTTAGATTACTATTTAATTATTACTAAACAACTTGTATACAAACATTACCTTATACTCTTGTTCCCATAATCCCACATTTTAATTATCTTTTTTATCTGACAACTTTTTGGAAATGTGCACCTATTGGACATCAAAATTAAACAGGTATTTTTTAAAAATATTTTGACCTTGAATTTAAGATTTATCGGTCCTTCTTGTATTAACTTTAGAACTACCTGGGATTGCCATTGGTTTTCTCTTTTAAACTTCATTGTTCAAAAGGTTAATTTTTTTCGCAGTAAAATATTTTCGAACGATTTTTCAGAGAAAACCTTGATTTTAACAAATGCAACATATATTTAAGTCTTGAATTTAAGCATATACAATAATATTTACAATCTCCTGTTTTCATTTTTATGATTGTAAGTCGGCAACGTACGATGAATATTAATTTAGAAATGTACATGATAAAATGACAAAATAATGAATTGAGAATTTTTTTTCAGGATTCAACTGTAGAGGAAAACCGTCTGGGCTTTATCCTGATCTAAAAGATTGCACTAAATACTATAACTGTCATTACGGGACAACGTTTAAGATGACGTGTCCCTGTTGGTTTATATTTTAGTAAAATTCAGTCCGTTTGTGATTGGCCCGAAAATGTTAGATGTTGAAATTTAGCATATGTGCTTCATTTCAAGTACAAAGCTATGGGTAATAGACTCAAATATTGTAAAAGTAAATGTGCATGGATATATCACAGAAAATCATCGCCTTTAAACAAAGTAAAACATTATATCTAACATTAACTGGTACTAGTTATATTAGCTAAACTGTATTTCAACTTACTGAGACGATTGGCAAACATTTTTTGTTAGATAGTTTTTATATCTTAACAGACTGCTCCTCGTAGATTTTAGAGTTCGTTGAACTTTAATTCTATATGCTATTGAAAATATGCTCAAGGAAAGTCATTATTATGTAATCTGAATGGAACAATCCATATATTGTCTTAAAAGTCTTATAAAAGTGCATAGGGAAGAACTTCACTCGAAAGGAATTATATCAAATAAGTATAATAAAGTGAAATATTTTATATGTATTATGTATTTTACTCATTAAATAGTACACTAAAGTTGAAAATCAAAATCAAATCATTAATAAGCATTTTTGATTTTTTATAAATCTAGCATAGGAATACACGAGTAATTTATTCAAAGTTAAATGTGGTAAACCTGGCTTAATCACCAATCGAAATTATAAGATCGGTAAATACAAAAATATGAAGTGTCGAACCAACTTAGTTAAACACACAAACGGCACACAAGCAATTTTTAATTGTGTATATAGGAATTGCTATTTCTATTCGTTCGTCTGTCTGTCTATATGTTTATCGGAGTTAAATCATGTCTGTTTATTACTTACACATCTGTTGATAGATTTTTTCTTTACAATCTTGTCACAAATTTATACTGTCACATACCACATACATGTTTTTTTTTTTTTTTTTTTTTTGCTTTAGAGCAAATTGCACAATTACTAAATCAAAAAACAGAAATTTGGTATTTGGTTTTTAGAAAGTTTTCAATAAAAATTTAAGAATAAATGTAGCTGCTAAGTCATGTGGATCCAAAAATATATGTCCTCAAAGATAGTCATCGAACAGATGTACGTGTAAACCGTTGTCTGACCTTTTTTCTAAATAAATATTACTGAACTTGTTTAATGTTACTTGTCATTGTGTTTAAGTCAAATTTGATTAGTAAATTTGAGAGACATATTTTCTATTTTGAAGTACGGAAAAACTATAGCATTAACACGTCTGAATAAATTTTTATAGTTTTAATAAGGTTGCAATTTATTGTCACGAGACCAACAGTACAACCAGGGATCAGTGTAATAAAGCAACAGAATCTTTGGGATCTCCCACGAAAATATGGAGTACGGATAAACTATAGCATTAACACGTCTGAATAATTTTTTACAGTTTTAATAAGGTTGCAATTTATTGTCATGAGACCAACAGTACAACCAGGGATCAGTGTAATAAAGCAACAGAATCTTTGGGATCTCCCACGAAAATATGCAGGAAGGATAAACTATAGCATCAACACGTCTAAATAAATTTTTTATAGTTTTAATAAGGTTGCTGTGTTTTTTCGAAACAATACATACGCTTTAGGCAATGCGTGTTGAATAAGAAAAGACGTTGTTATTTTTAACGATATGTTAAAGATATAGGCTCAGATGTCTTAATAATTTGAAACCAGAAATCATTTATAATAGTCTTTGATTTTCTTAAAGAATATTATGATGTCTGCTTTCAAAGCTTCGGGGAATATAAAAATGAAAAACGAACACGATAGAACAACGATGAAAAGTGCAGTGAGGTTTTTTACAAATCTGATCTTGAAAAATGTTATTTCTTTGATAAGAACTAAATTCAAATCAATGGGCCTGAAAAGCAAACTTGATAAATAGTTGTTACTAAGAAATGCTTTAGCTACAGAAAAAAAATTACTTTATTACTTATCCTTAAAGACAGCAATTATTCAAATTTTATGTTTTGTAATATGTCTAATCAAAATATCCGATTGAGTGATAAAAATAAATCATTATTTGATAGCAGGTGGCTTTTTATACAAAATGGCAAATATTGATGTCATTTAATAGGAAAATAGAGATATTGTTTAAATTACTAATAAGATCCAAAATGGTAAGAAAAGCAATTTTAAAAAAACAGTAATTAAAATATAAAGATAAAAAACATGTTCATAACCATGACCTACGAACCCATTTTTTAATATTAACTTTAAAAAAATACCAATATTTTTTATGACTAGATCAGTACCTTGGTCTTATTCTCCAACAGAAAAAGAATCTGAGCTGAAAACTCCATTAAACGTTTTAGATTGTTAAGCTATATCAGTTTGAGGCGGTTACCAGAAACCTGTTAAGAACTTACATGTAAGACAGCAATTAAAGTTAAAAATCATTAAAGTTCGTATAAAATAACAATTTGCCCTAACAGTATGTTTTTACAATTCACGATTAATATATCTCACATTTTCTGTCGTTTAATCTGAAAAAAAGTGAAATCTTCTTGTATGTCTCTGAAATGATCATATATCATTTCGCATTTATCAGGAAACTTGATCAAATAGTTTAATATGAACTTTTTGCAAAAACAAATCAATGAAAAAATATAAAAAAAAAGAAACGCAAGATTCCAATTCGTATTGAATCAGTAACACCTACTGACCTTTCTCGATAATAAAAAGATAATATCATAAACGTTTTCTAACAGAAACAATAAAATTTGCAGGTTTCTTCAATAAATAGTGAAAAACTATTTTGGTCATTTTTGCTCCTGCTTATTGATTCTTTTGTTGTTATTTAAGGCCAAAATTTCTCATATCTTATTTCTAATAAATCTTCTTGGTGTGAACTGATATTAGGAATGATTTTTCGAAATGTGCACATATGGCATATCAAAATTTAACGGGTATTTGTGTTATATTTACAACCATTAATTAATCTTCTTTTTTTTCAAAACTTGTAAACTATTTTTATTTAAATTTATTTGAAATTTCAATCTTATAAATAAACATAATTTTTATTCTCATTTTTTTAAATCGTGTTAAAATCACGTTCTGGAAATACAAATTGCAAAATGTGGAATTTTTTATACTAAAACAACAAAACGTTATATACAATTTTTAAAGATTCAAGGTGGTTACTTTTGAATACCCTAGGGTTCAAATTGTTACTTAATTTACTTAACGACAGTAACCTATAAAACGAGTTTAGTTTTAAATTATCAGTTTTAATTCAACACATAACCTTTTTTTTAGATACCAAACATATAACATTTAAAACAAAGTATAATATAATTATTTTGGTATTATTTTATGACAAAAAGATACTTCATCAACTGGAAAACAATCTAAATGTAGGTCAATATACACATAAGAAAATGAAAGTAAATCAATAGTGAATACATATGAAGATAAATGGATAACATTTTAATACATAGGTATGGTAAAACTGATGTCTTAATAAATAAGATCCTTACTTTTAAGCGAGTACATTGCTAAATAATTTTCCTAATCAACAAACACATTATCACTTTTATCGTATCAATTATGTGAGTGGAATTACCCACTGATTCTTATACATCATTATTTTCCCCTATAGATTCATTTTATCTGCCCACAATGTTAATCTTAAGCTTTAAGTACTTTGACCTCAAACCTTTATTATTCATTCATAGTGTATATAATCAAAAATATTGAATATATTAAATATCTTAATCATCGCGTAAATACGCAGTAAATCTACATTTCTAGTGTATTATGATACCAAACAATGAAATGAAAAACCATAAAAAATATTTTTGTTTATCAACAAAACTATCTATGTATTACTTATAAATCTTTAAACTGTTTTTATCGGTCAGTTTGCAATGTCGAGATTTCAAAGTCGCATTGAATATTGCTTAAGCAGTGTGCCTTATACCGTTACGGAAGGAAAATCCTTTTTTTAAAAAAATAACTACAGTTGTAGCTATATTTTTCTTAAAGATATTGAAAACAAAACATATAATAAAGGATTTCAAGCATTGTGGTACAATTTATACTTTAATAGAATTTCTTCAATATACATGTATGAAAAACATTAGCATACTTTTGTGATTGGGTCTGTTTTTTTCTGCAAATCGTGGTTTATTCAACTGAAATGTTCAAAAAATATTTGTTCAGATAGCCAATAACAAATTTTCAAAGTGCGATAAAAACAATCTCATTAATGTTTTAAGGAACATGTGCTATGATTTTACCGCAAAGTATTTAACAATATTTTAAATTGTTTTGTGTTATTTAAAATGCTCGTTGACAAGTTGTAAAGAAAACATCGTTATCGTTTCGTCAAATGACTTATATCTTCTTATATTTCATGATATAAGCTCAAATAATCGCAGTGATGTTTGAAATATTTTTAAATGCATAACAGACTTATAACATAACTAAACGTTGAACCAGATTTAAACAGATAAGAATAAAAGGAAGAATGATCATAACATCTGACGAGTATTTCTTATTGAACATCTGATAAAGACGGAGATACAACACAACGTTTAATCTGCGTGTTTATTTATTATCAATAATACATGAATTTCACAATATAAACACTGACACTAGTCTATACAGGTACTTCTTTGTGCCGCTGTGAACATTTTAAGAACAGTGGACGTTGGTTATTTCGTTTAATATATATGATAGGTAAAGTGTCATTTCCTTGGAGACAAATGAGAGAAAAAAAATATACCGATGCTTTTGGATTCCTTATCTCACGTTCAACGCATCTGGGTTCAATACAGTGATATAGTGTTGTAGTTGAGGTATAAAGAACACTAAATGAAACTGAAAAACCAAACGAATGGATTATAGGTATAACTATAAATGTTATTTATTGTTATTGTTTTTAAATACTAGTTTAATAATACACATTTAAGGAAGTCATGTAGATGAAATTAAAACGTGTTTCAATTTGACTATCATACTTTCTGATGCTAAAACTACTGACAGACAATACAAGAACTTATTATCGTAAAATGGAATTAAATTATCTTCAACTTAAATCAAACAAAGAGACAATGTACTGGTGTCATTTTTGTTTTATAAGTAACTAAATCGGAAAAAGATAAAGATAAAGGAATTAAGATATTTGGGGTGTGAAAGACGATTGTGTATGAATGTGAAATATACTGACAGAATTTAATCAAGAAACAATGTCTATTTCTAACGAAACTAAATTCTGTTTTGCATGGATAAATGATTTTATTACGGACAACGTCACAACATTGGATGATCTGAATTATTTTTTCTTAGAGAGACATCTAGGAGGCATTATATTCATCAGTATTATGATGATAATAGGTTTGGTTGGGAATTTATCAGTGATTTCTATATTTGCTACTAAGTTTAAATTTACAAACTATAGGACATACACAATATGGTTAGCTAGTTTAGACATCACCAACTGTCTTTTAGGAATGCCGTTTTTGTTGGTATATCACACGCACTATTTAACTTTTCCGAACACTGCCATTTGTAAAGGCGGAAGATTTGTTAATGTTTTCACTGCAAATGCCTCTGGATTTCTTCTTTTAGTTATAGCTGTTGACAGATATATCCATGTTTGTAAGCCATTCAACTTGGCAAAATTAACCGATTTACAAACAAAGATAAGTTGTTCAGTAGCTGCCTTATTAGGAATTCTTATTTCGTGGCCTACTTTGGTTTTATTTGGAAAACATACAGTTGGAAAACACAACTATGATAAATTACCTTTTAACGTTAACGGAACGAGGTGCTGGGAAGAGGACAGGTATGCAAAACAGAACCTTTTAAGTGATTACTATATAGTTTTGTCAGCTTTGAGTTTTATCATCACTATATTTCTGTTTATAATATATAGCTTAATTGTTCGTTATATATACAAAAAGAAAGTAACAAATAGAGTACAACATACGAAAAAAGTGACATTAATTTTACTTGCAGTGACTGTAGCCTACGTTGTTAGTTCTCTACCTCATAATATTATACTTGTTGTATTATTAAAGAATTTTGGGCTACATTGTGGTTTGACGTTTACCGAGGGTTCTTTATTATACACATTTGTATGGTTAAATCTTGTAAATAACACAGTTAATCCAATAATATACGGATATTCAGACGCAAATTTTAGACAACATTTACGGGAATTCTTTAACTGGACATATAATAGATTTAGAAGATACAGTGTACCAGAAAGCGGAAATAGAAGAAATAGTGAATAAATTTAAAAAAAAAAAAATAATTTATTGGTTTACAACTAATCAACGGTGCAGTACTTGTTATAAAATCAGTATGTAAAAAAAAACCAAAACGGCATTAATGACGAGTAAATTAAACAACTGTTTGCCAATAAAATGTTATGTAATCAAGCTGTTTATACTGGAGACATCATTATGTTTATGAAAAGTTTGTACTTGACATACAAATGAAATTATTACACCAAAACAGAAATGAGACATTAAGATCAGAAAGGGCAAATATTCATATTGAGATAAAGTTCTATTGTTGTATCCAAAACAAACATTTATAATTTTTAAATATGAATTTTAAAATTAATACAGATTGCAATAAAATGAAATTATTGTTTGATTATAATTTCTAATGAATATTGATTCTGCGAGATGAAATAGATTTTTGTCAGTATTTATTACACCAGATAACTGAAATATGTTTCTAAAAAGCTCTAAAGCTAGAAAGTCAATTAAAAGGAATGTAAGATGTAATAGATTGGGAATTACATAGACATATTAAGGTGCAAATCGTAAAATTTGAATGTTAGGATTTAAAAAAATCACTTAAGGACAACATACAAATACTGACCAAGGTTTTTTTCATTACCATTTTGATCATTCAGCCTTTAAACAAAAATTAATATGACTGAAATGTCGTTCTTTACAAGTGGCTTGACACCTCTAGTACTTCACTTTGAGCGGTTTTATAATGAGAATTATATAACTCACCCTAAGTCAGACCCCATATTAGAAGAAATTGTTTGCAATCACTGACTGTGTTAAACATGTAACTTACTGCATATGAGTCTGTTCACTGTATAACTGTGCTGATAAGCCGATATTGCTGATCGTCATTTATCTCGAAGAAAGAAGAGAAAAAAGAAAATTAAAAGAAAAATTATGTGTATTTAGAGCCTTAAATAAAGTATTTTTATAACATGAGATTTTGATCGGAAGTCGTTTTTCTAGAGTGTATTTACAGACAAGTGTCGATGAGTTGTGTTAAAAACGTAGATGTCTGATTTCATATAAATATTTATTTTTATCGATTCCGACCTTTTTTATCTTTAGTCACACATTTATTGATTGTCCTAGTTTTCTGTTAAGAAGTTCGTGAGATAAAACAAAACATTTCTCTTTAATTCTAAGGTGACAAATGTTGTAAGGATTTTCTATAAACAAAAATATAAATCATATATACAATAAACACTTATGACTCTGATGCATTTAAAAGGATTTCTCTCAGAGATGAATTATAAAATAACAGCTGATAAATATTCTTATTATAATAAAGTGGGTTTATCTTAGTTTTCGGTAACGTTGTTCGTGAGGTAAAACAAATTAAAGGTCTTTAATTTTTTATCATAACAAAATTGAAATGTATTATTACTATTGTTTGACCAATCCTGTCAAAAATTTTACGCCTTAATACACAGAAATATATGATAACGTAAGGAAATAAAACGATGCTAAACTATATTGTAAGGTTAATTAAAAAAAATTTTGTCAATTATCTTTAAGGACATATATAAGAATCTATAAGGATCCTTAAAGATCATTAAAGGAGGATGTTGGTCTTATGTCTAAATGTGCACATCTGGCACATAAAATTTAACTGGTATTTGTGTTATATATTTACTCTATACAAAAATCACAGAAGCAAAGCAATAAATTGTTTAAATGTAGAATTACCGAACGTTACCTACTTTTTTTGGACTCTTCTGTTTCTTCTTAAATTCTAAACTGCACGTTTTGATATAAGCACAAGAATCTTGACTATGATGAAGAACACTATGTTTTCTTACATTTTTCAATTAATGATGGATGAAGCATTTATGGACATAACATCGAATTTTTATTTTCAAGTGTTTTACTTTTTGAATTTTTTTCCAAAATCGGGCAATTAACTTAGATTTTTCATATACAATAAGTGTAAATTTTACTGATTTCTTTGTTTTCATTACCTAAACAGCTGTCTTATTAGCATACTGCCATACTACAATTTTTCTTTGATAATCTTGTATGATCAATATTCCTTTTTACTTCTGTCACAAAAAGGCATACAATAGATAAACACACACACACACACACACACACACACACACACACACACTTTTAGTTTAATAATTATTTTTATTAATTGATTAATGTATTTATATTTTGAAGTAAAATTACATGATATTGACCCTTATTATATGATAAGAATTAAAAAGCTATTACAATATACATAAAATATAAAACCAATGTGGAGACATAGTAATAATTATTATTATTTTCAGCAGAAATATTAATTAAAAAGGTAAATCTGGCAAATTAATAAATATTGTCATAGGGTTGTCTACAAACACATAAGTAAATTCCACGGTTAACAATTAGACGTCATCTAGCATTGCAAGTAAATCATTTGAAAAGCAAATTCAATTTATAATAGAAAATTACTTAAATATAACTTATATTTAGGTGCATGTAGACAATATAATTGTTATCTATTTTAAGAAAAATTCATATTGCTATATTGCATAAATGTCAGTGAATTGAATGGTATCAAAGATTTGCTTCACATCAAGTTAAGCTCAGAAATTACAGATGGAGGATTGTTCCTGATATTGTTTTTTTATTTCTAGTGTTGTCAAGGACTTTTATTATCCGTTTTGGCACGAATCTGGAAAAAACACTTTCCAAGATCACAAACGCTTTAATAATGTGAAAATATTCCTTATGTCTTTTTTTAATTTTATCGATAACGTATACATTAAGAAACGTTAGTAAATGGTTTTTTTTTTAAAACATGAAATCTTTTTTAAGTTTTAAAATATGTGTAAATAACAATTATTTTCATTATTCGGATCTCTCCAGTATATAAAACGAAGCCACTGATTGCAACAAATGAATCTTATAAAACAAGTTGCCTGATTGTTAAAGACGTTGGGCTATATATCTATACGACTACAATAGAACCACTTACCGTCCGTTGTATTAAATAACCGGCAGTATTTTAGTTAACTCTATTTCGAGAAATTGTAAAGTTTTATACCAAAAGTATGACAAAGATACATGTTGCAGACTCAATCGCTTTAGATTTCCCTATGATATTTAAAGATTTTTTTCTAAACTAGAAAGAAATTCGATTAGCCTCTCTTATAACTTTAATTGATTTTAAGATAAGTCTTTCTGCACTTATTTTCTGTAACCTAATATACATGTTAAATGCCAATGCTAAATTGTTTTTCCAGCCATTTGATGCCTACGTTAAATCATATTAAACAGAATGAATAACTTTTAAAACCATTTAAGTAGATCATGTATCCGTAGTTATTTTCTGAGTAATCTTATTTCATTATTTATATATAATTCAAACGTATAAGGCTATTATACAAACAAGTGGCCCAAAAGGCCTGTGGAGCTCAACTGACGAAAATTGTTCTTGAAAAGGCATTTAGCTACTTTTCCAACTTCTCATTTGCTTTATTAGTCGATATTAGATCAGCAAATAAGAAAATGTGTTAAGAAGACAGGAAATTACTTGTATAAATGATTAAATAAGCTTGGTGAGCAGGATTAATATTTAATGTATTGAAATTTTTTTGTTTCAATAGCACATTTTGAGAAATTTGTCAAAAGGGACATCATCCAAAAAATCTGAAGATTTGAAGTTTTGGTCGATATGCACCTTATTTTTTGTGTTCTTTATTCTTACAAAGTTCTAAGAATCGTTTATGATGTTTAAGAGATGTGCTTAGAATTTGTTGCAATAGCCCATTTTAAGAAATTTCCCAAAAGGGATATTACTTATATAGCATTTACTGCATGGGAAATTTCTGGGGTTTGAGCTGATGTTAAATGCTAAATATAAAAGCATTAGGCCTTACAGTTTCAGAGAAGAAGATTTTTAAATTTGACTTCCCATATAAGTATATGTAGATATATGGGCCCCTGGGTGGGACCAAAAATAGCAAGGGGGCCTTTATTTGTACAAACCTGGTAAAGGGACGTGAGCTGAATATGAAAGCTTTAAGCCTTACAGTTTCGAAGAGGAAGATTTTTAAATTAATTTCCAATCTATGCATATAAAGATATATAGGCCTTAGGGTGGGGCCAAAAATGGCCTGGGGCTTCCATTTGTACAAACTTGGTAAAGGGACTTGAGCTGATGTTAAATACCTAATATGAAAGCTTTGGGCCTTACAGTTTCACAGAAGATAATTTTAAAATTTGATTTTCAATATATGCATTTGTAGATATATGGGCCCCTTGGGTGGGGCCAAAAATTATCAAGGGGCCACCATTTGTAAAAACCTGGAAAAGGAACTTGAGCTGATGTTAACTGCCAAATATGAAAGCTTTAGGCACTACAGTTTCAGAGAAGTTTTTTAAACTGGATTTCCAATATATGCATATGAAGATATATAGAACCCTGGGGTGGGGCCAAAAATGGACCGGGGGCCACCATTTGTACAAACTTGGTTAAGCGGCCTAAGCTGATATTAACTGCCAAAAATGAAAGCTTAAGACTTCATGGTTTCAAAGAAGACGATTTTTTTAAATTTGATTTCCCATATATGCATATGTAGATATATTGGCCCTTTGGGTTGGGCCAAAAATAGTCCATGGGCTACCATTTGTACAAACCTGGTAAAGGGACTTGAGCTGATGTTAAATGCCAAATATAAAAGCATTAAGCCTTACAGTTTCAGAGAAGAAGATTTTTAAATCTGATTTCCAATATATGCATATGTAGATATATTGGCCAAAAATGGCCCGGGGGCCAACATTTGTACAAACTTGGTAAAGCGGCTCAAGCTGATATTAACTGCCAAATATGAAAGCTTAAGGCTTCATGGTTTCAGAGAAGAAGATTTTCAAAGTTGATATACTAATATAAGCCTTATTTTAACTTTTTACGAAATATGACAGAAAAACGCTTAAAACGCGAAACCTTGTTTCTGACAGAATTTCACGAAATGTACAACCTTTATGTTTCATCTACTCCTTCTACGGATCATTCCTGCCAAGTTTTGTTACAATTAGCCCAGTAGTTGCAGAGTTTTTGCTATAAACGGACGCACGCATGCACTCACGCACGCACGCACGAATCATGCCATAAGCTCATCTGGCTTTAGTCAGTTGGGCTAAAAAAAATTAAATTAACGTAAACTAAATGTTCATTTAACATTGATGAATTTGATTTGATTGTACGTGCAAGTTTTTTTTTATTTAAGGAATAACTGTGATAATTTTTTTTTTATTGGTGTATAAAAGAAAAAACAATTTGCACACTGGATAATGCGCATAGCGCATTATTCAAAAGTGTGCAAATCGTTTTTTCTTTTATACATCAATAAAAAAAATTATCACAGTTATTCCTTATAATTTAATTAAGACATCCTATACACATTAAATATTTTTTTTAAAAAAAGACAAAAAAAACAGAAACATTGAAATCAATTTTATTAAAGCCATATTCGCCATGAGGCGGATAAATATGACCTGATTGTTACAGTTTTTATAACTAGCCAATCAGCGTTAAGATGACGCGTGATCAGCAGCTGCTCAACAATCAGTCTACGTCAGTCTACGTGTCATGTGGGCGGAGCTAACCTAGATAAATTTTTATTGAGGTATAAAGAAAAAAAATAGTCAAGTGATCTCCATTGTTTTGTATTGTGTTTTGTTGTATAAACAAATTAAAATTAAATTTTTAGGCTATGAAAAGTATTGGCAAATTGATTAAAAGACCGTAAAAAAACTGGTGTAACATTAGAGAATAATGATTATATGCGGTTTTACATAACAATGACTTTAGTTTAACAACTTAAATAAGAAATCATTTTAAAAATATAAAAAAAATTGTATTAAATCTTACTAAAACATACACAACTTCTAAATAAATTCAGTTTCCACTTACTGCTTTTTGAAATCCATAATAAAGAAAATCAAGCACCTGCTCTTAAACTTCAGCGCAGTACTATTCAAAAGCGTGTGTTAGTTTTGAATCATCTTTTAGTGTTGTGCACGGATCACTCTGGTAGCGTGGCTCTTATTTGAACTTTTAGTCTTAGTACTTTTAGTACTATCTTAATGCGTGGCGTTATTTCCTTGTTTATGTTTTAGTTATAGTGTACTTTATTACAGCATGGATCTACATAAAGGTAGCTTTAGTCTTCTGCCTAGGGCTTTTTTAAGAATGACTATGTTTAAAGATAACTTTTTTGTCTTAAGCTAAATTCAATTCGGCAGCAAAATTATGGTTCTTTACAGCTTTTTTATAGTTTTTGACTAATTAATATTTATCGACTTGGCATTGTTTTGAGCCACAATGTGTTAAGCTAAGAAAACATAAAACGTGGCTTTATTTCCAGAAAACTCTTAAATGTCCGTCAGCGTGAAACAATCATTCGGAATGGCAAATCTTCTTAATCTTCAACCAGGTATACTTTTTCATATTGACGTTGCTTTGTTGTCATTTATAAGCAACGTAATAAATATCAGCTTTGCTCTGCAAAGGTTTTGCTATTCATCTTTAGTAAATGTACTATTAAAGCCAGGCCCTGATTTTTATCAACATTTACTCTGCAGCCTAAAACAATGTATAGATGTTCCCTTGCTTTAAGCAGCCTTTTTTTTTATCAACAAGAGCCTTTATTTGCAGCGTCGTATAATTAATTAGCGTGGTTTTGCTATGCAAAGCCTTCCGGTACTTTATTTTATTGATATATTACTATCTTTAACCAGTTGAAAGGTTTCTAATTTAATGATGCTGCCATCCATTATTTCATCTGAAGAAAAGTACTTTATAATTGCTGTTATTAAATTGAAAAAAGAGACATGAAACAAAAGAATGTGGTAATGACATAGTGAACAAGTACGGACTAAATACAATACTTTTAAAACAATAAAAAAAAATAATAAAAACTTTAAGTTAGACCAATTAAGCGTTTTCGGAAGCCAATTTCCAACTTTTTTACAATCTCTTCAAATAATAATAATAACATACAAACGTACCAATCTAAGTCCAAATCACAATCCGAAAAAAAAAAAAAAAAAAAAAAAAAAAAAAAGGCAGAAACTTTGAAAACTGACAATTAAGTTACAAACGTGAACTTTCACCACGGAAGTGAAGCCAGGTACTCTTAACTAACCTGTATGTGTTTAATAAAAAAGGTTTTCAGATGTAAATGTTCGGAGTGCCTAAAAGAATAATATATATGGGTCGAGAAATCGATCCGACCTTTTTAACTTCACTTTTTCGACTACAAGAACAATAAGCATATGTAAACACATGTTTATACTCGTGTGTGTTGTTGGAAAGCCACTTACGAGAAACGGCTAAATGTTGTTGTTTATAAACTCATTTACTGAAATTTCAAAAAATGTGAAAAACAATTGTCATGTTTAAAATCACTGCAAAATTTGACTGCATTAATCTATAAAAGAAAAGTTATAAATTAAAATTGTAAATTGCGTTCATAAAACACTTTTTTAAAATGTAACAAATTTTAGTAAAATTTACTTAATGGGCTTACAGCTTTCTCACTGCAAGATTTTCTATCAGAATGGAATGTACTTGTTTCTATGAAAATATACCATCTATATTATGTTTCTGTAACTTACCTGTAAGTGATAATAATATCACAGAATGTATTTATCATTTCCGGAGTTTTAACAATAACGGGCCTTCAAAGACGGGGGACTTTCCTGTAGCGTTTAAATCACGCAACCCACCTAATAACTGTAGCATATAAAGGGACATCTTTTCCCCTATGTTGCTACCATGATATCAATATGGATATCTATGGTGGTAAACCTTTCTCACGCAAATGATTTTTCACTGTTTTTTCACCAATTTTGTCCATTTTGTAAAAGACACTTCCTTGTTTATTTTAGAGTGTTTCTCAGTCGATAAAAACTGACAAAAGTGATCAGGAACATGAATTGATATGACCAGGGAATAGACGGGGCTAATAAAGGACAACGATGCCAATTTCTATTAATATAAGGCTTACAACATATTTGTCAGGCCTCTTTTTTTCTGTATTTTGAATTGTTTTAAGATAAAAATTATATACCTGCATATGAAGGGGAATTATTAAGCGATGATTTTCTATCAGGATTTAACAGGCTTCTGCATAAATTCTGTACACATGAAAACAGAAAACTCAGCGAGAAATGTATGTGTTATCTGTTAAACTGTTAAAACTGTTAAAATAAAATTGCCGCGCACAGTAAATATGTTTTCATTAAAGACACTTTTAACCTTTTTTTCAGTGTTACTTCAAAACGACATTTGCAATTGGGGACATGGTCCTGACAGATCTGCTAGTAATTATTAGCTTCATCAACATCTGTGACCTTGATTGATCTAGAAACCTTCAAGGCAATCAGTTAAAGAAGATTTTAGCTAGCATAAACAAAAACCTAAGAAAATAATTTCACGGACATCGATTATAATTGACTTTAACATCGTGCAGTCTAAAGAAAGTAAGGTTTTTAATAACGCTTTTTTATTTTCTCGCGTACAATTTGATTGTAAAACATAAAAAACTACAATTATATTTTTGACATTGACTACAGCGTATGTTTTTGTAGTCCTTTTAAATACCATTTTCGGTGTCGTTTTAGTTTATATTCCTCGGTTGTACTTTTCCATGACTTTCGCCAAAGGCTTGATGCTTTACATCATTGCATGGTCAATACTCTTAAACAGCTTTCAAAATTCGCTTTTGTTTATGGTATTGCTGTATAGATTTGATTCCAAGTAAAAACTTCATGGATAATCCTTTTGATAAACTCAATATGTAATGTCGAATTTTTATGCGATTAGAAAAAGATGCAATAAACACAACCTTAACTATTTAGTTAACATAATTTGTGAGTCACATAGCATCTAAAGTCTTATTTTCTTGTTACACAAAAATATTAAATTTGGAAAATGTTACGTGAGTGAGGAAGTGAGTAACGGATATATCGTATAAAGCTATATCGAGATTTTGCAGCTATTCGCAGCTCGAAAACAGTATTGGTATAGTTACATTTTTTAAACAATTACAAAATCAAGGGTTTGACATCACAAAAATGGTTTATATATTAATACAAGAAATATTTTACAAAAGTCATAAATGTGAAAATATTTAATAAATAAAAACATTTAAAAAAAATGTGCCCATTGACTTTGCCTGAAAGAAATTGTATTGATGATATTGTATAAAATGTATCCCTTACAAGTGCAATTTCAATACTATCCAGCAAAAACGTGCTGAACAAATTGCTGACCTTGACAAAGGAACATTAAGATAAAAGAATGAGCATACAAAATTTGGCCTATTTTATAGCCTGCAGTCCAATGAACTGGGATAACATCTTAATTCCCAGACAAGGCTTACCGAATTAAACTTATTATTTTCCTCCCTATTACAGTGATTTGATTATTGATCATTAATATATATATATATATATATATATATATATATATATATATATATATATATATATATATATTTAAAGTTTTAAATCAGGATGTAAAAATAAACATTAAGTTTTATTTTGAAATTATTTGCTTAAGCAGCTTGATCGGCTTTGCACGTTTCATTTAAACGTGGTTACGCATGCATCTAAATGAATAAAATCTTTTGAATATCAAATTCTGCAATTGTAATTAATAAATGCAATCCTACAATAAAAAAGGTAAAAAAGAGTCGGAATGCATCATACTGTTGTATACGAGGCAATTTTTGAATATAAAGAAACAGAACTATTATTGTGTAAGCAACATTTGTTAATATCTTTTTTTTTTTTTTTTTTTTTTTTTTTTTTTTTTTTTTTTTTTTGAGAGAGAGAGAGAGAGAGACGAACGCGTGTTTTGTCTCCAACAATAACAGCGGAAAGAAACATGGTCACCATCTTTAGATTCATCAGTATAGACTGCAAGCCATTACGCATCTTTTTTATCATAATAGGGATAAAATGGTAATATTTATTTTAAATTACAGCTACTTCATCATAGTAAACAACGTGTTGGCTTGCGTGCGACTTTTAATTTTTTGTAAGATCCAAAATGTCATCTTGTTTATCAAGACGCCATGATTAATAATCTGTTAATTTGTCCGTGTGTTTTTTAAAAAAATATATCTTAGTTCACACCGCTTTCAAATGTAGTTTTTAATATGTAAAGATGTAAACAACGTTAACCTTTTTATTCTTGAAAATTAACATGCTGTTTTGATGGATAATACGAAGATACTTTTTATCTTCTAAAATGACGTGGAGGCGTTAACGTAGACGAAAGAACTATACGACGCTATACGTACGTCTTAGTCATACACAAACATAGCAGTCAATGTAAAATAAGGTGGATTTTTGATAAATTCTAGATCTTTAAAAATTAATTTAATTTACTAGTGGATCTATTAATAAGCAATAATGAAGTTTAGTTCTGATGTGGTGTCTTCACAAAGTTGATAATGACCCCAATCAGTATTTTGTATTTCTTTTTATATATTTAATATTTTTACATTTAAACTTAATTTGATTTTATATAAGAGATTGATAAAAAAGATTCCTAAAATAAAATATAAAATTAATAAATTTATTTAAGCATGTCATACTAATAACACTTGTTGTCGCCCTTTAATTAGGGCCCCGTATCGTGAATTTTTCTGAAACTTGTTTGTGATAATTGGTACATAAGTCCCTCGCTCGAGTTCGATGTTCGACCAATTCCGTGCATATTTAATGAGGCTGCTGCAATCTGATTGGCTGAATGTTTTCTGCACAATATCTTCTAAAGGAATGGTGGGATTTTGATGAAACTGGTGGGATTTTGATAAAACTTGCTTGTGATACTAAGTATATAAGTCCTTCGCTCAAGGTTAATGTTTAACAATTTCCGTGCATATTTAATGAGGCTGCTGCAAACTGATTGGCTGAATGTTTTCCGCACGATATCTTCTAAAGGAATGATGAGATTTCGATGAAACTTGTTTGTAGGAATGATAGGGTTTTGATGAAACTTGTTTGTGATACTCAGTATATAAGTCCTTCGCTCAAGGTTAATGTTTGACAAATTCCGTGCATATTTAATGAGGCTGCTGCAAACTGATTGGCTGAATGTTTTCCGCACGATATCTTCTAAAGGAATGATGAGATTTCGATGAAACCTGTTTGTAGGAATGATAAGGTTTTGATGAAACTTGTTTGTGATACTCAGTATATAAGTCCTTCGCTCAAGTGCGATGTTTGACAAGTTTCATGCGTTTTTAATGAGGCTGCTGCAATCTGTTTGGCTAAATACTTTCCGCATGATATCTTATAAGGAATGATGACATTTTGATGAAACTTGCTTGTGATACTTAGTACGTAAATACTTCGCTCAAGTTCCATGTTCGACAAACTCCGTGCATATTTAATGAAGCTGCTGCAATCTGATTGGCTAAATGTTTTCCGCATGATATCTTAAGAAGAAATTACGGGATTTTGATGAAACTTACTTGTGATACTTAGTACATAAGTCTTTTTGCTCAAGTTCGATGTTTGACAAATTCCGTGCATATTTAATGAGGCAGCTACAATCTGATTGGCTGAATGTTTTCCGCATGATATCTTTAGTAGGAATGGCGGGATTTTGATGAAACTTGTTTGTGTTTCTTGGTATATAAGTCCCTCACTAAAGTTTGATGTTCAACTAATTCTATGCATATTTAATGAGCTTGCATACTATGTGATTTGTTGAATGTTTTAAGCGTGTTATCTTATGAAGGAATGGTCGGATTTTGATGAAACTTGCTTGTGATAGTCCTTACCTTATGGTTCTCACTCGGTATCTGTAATAATCCCTTGTCTGTCTGTCCATCCATCCGTCTGTTCATCCGTTTGTCCATTTTTTTCTTCAAGTTATCTTCTAAATGATTGATAGAATGTTGATGAAAGTTGCTTGTATTACTCGGTACCCGTTCATAAGCAGAAGGTATTATGCGGGGCCCTTCCTCGACATTGGTATAGTTTACTCTCTATTGTTTAAATTTCTATAAAAACTGCGTTCACTTATCGTGAATATCATTGATTTTTGAAAATGTCACTCATCCTCCAGCTTCCTTTTTATCTTAAATATTTTACTGTTGTTTGTTAATTTTATACTCGCAGGATTATAACATCGTTAATCATAATTAACTCATTGGATTTGTCACGGCTTTGGAATAATGGTTACACTAAAATGTTGGATGCGTAATTTACTCTCACTATAGAAAAAGACATTTTTTAAAAAATAAGTGCATACTAAGTTTGGTATAAATCTGTTACCAAGGGTTTTCTGATTTTAATTGCAGTTTCACTTATTTTTAAGGATTCCCTGTCAAAGGCTTATGTATTGAAGTCTTTGCTCCTTCATTGACACAACAGTGGCCAGATATTGCCAACTTTTAAATAATAAATAATTGTTTAAAATATAAAAATTATGTTATTTGTTTAAAAATTATCAATTTATTTTTAGTCTAAACCCCACAAACAGTCTGCTGTTTGTTTTTTGATAATATATAGCTCGGAGTTGTTATGAATTTTTTAGTTTGTTAAAGAAGTGTTTTCAATAAGGTTTTGTTTTATGCTAACTTAAAACAGTTTTTTTAAATTACTTATTGTACCATATAACTGGTAATTTTAACGGTATGAAATTTTTGCGTTTTTTTTTAGTAAAAAGCCCTTTCAAAATTTTTCGCGATTTTTATTTTCGCGGCTGAAGGTGTTTGAGAAAAAATTATAACTATCTAACCGTTTTCGCTCTCCCAGGTCATTCAGATCAAGAAATTTAATTTCAACTTTCGGTTGTTATAAAAGTGAAATCGAAAAACGTAAGTCTAGACCTTTAATTCCATCTATCTTTGAACAATTTCATTAGATTATAAATACACATAATACATAAAATTTACCCCTTAAATGTCAAAAACTGCTTGAGAATAGTATTCACGGCATTTATTTTTATACTAAATCAATACCCTCATAGTGGAAAGATTTAAAAGTGTTCACTATCTTTAATTCATTATATTATACGTAATTATAACCAGAGGCGCTCCGATACAGGTAAAGAAGTTACGTATTAAAACAAGTAACCGCTGGTAATCAAGTAACTTTAGTGACTCGGATATATTACGCGATTCTAATTTTCGCGGTGAAGATATGACCGCGAATATACGCGAAAATTGAATAACCGCGTAAATTACCAGTTTAGGGTATTTTGTTGAGGTAGAATTAATGTTGTTGGTTTCAAATCCAATGTAAAAAAAATTGTTATTCAATTTTACGACATACGACTGATAGATATCGATATCAAATTCTTTATGATCTGTATATTACACATGTACCATAATTTTATATTCATTATGAAGTGTATTTTATAAATAAACATCCATCTTATTTTTAGTTTAACTAGTATATAATAAATGAACAATAATTTGATATTCATTTTTAGTTGTAAATTTAAAATGCACAATGATTTCTTATTTACTACTGAAGTTGTATTATTTATGTACAATGTAAATTTTATGCAACAATGTAGTTTTGTTTACATGTTTTAAAGTAAATACAGAAGAGTAGAGCTTGATTCTATAAAGAAAAATTTCTAAAACTAAGCAAGCTTAAAACCAACAACCCTAAAAAAATGCCGGTCTTTGCAATACTGTTTATATATATGATGTAGCTTTATCCAAAATTACCTTGGCTATATTGGACATCACACAGCAGGATGTTCCTTTCATTCTCAAATTCGTTATCCCACGTGGCAGGAGAAGCTAGCTAAACAGAAGGTGCTTACCCGTACTAAGCACATGTCCTCATTTCCTGGTTCGCGTGTTTAACTTAATTTACTTTTTTTCTTTTCTTTTTTTTTTAAATTTTAATTCGGACACCGACTGGAGGTTGTTTAAGTTTGTTCATTCTGACGTATATTTTGAATGTGCAATAATGTACAATAATTTCGTATTCAAGTTGACTTGTACGAACTAGTAAATCGTTAACACAATTTTATTTGGCAATTGGACGCTACCGTGCTTTTGCCATTACGTAACGATTCTAAACACCAAATAACTTTGCGCAGTGCCTGTTATAAATGTTAAAATTAGTTAAGCTGCAGGTTGCAGCATAAAGCTTTTGATAAAAGAAATCAGGATGTTTGTTTGTCGCCTATCAAGAGAAAACATAAAAGTCCATAAAAAGGATATTATCACTTAGTTGAAAAAATAAAGCACTATTTCGTCACATGAGACAAACTTTTCTTGTAAAGACCCTTTAAATAGCGGTCTGGATGTCTTAATTGTGAACCACGACCAGATTATATATAACATTATATAATTTGAGAGCATGTCACTTAGTCTGGCGCTCGGTTTTATTAAGACAGAGTATCGAAAATCCACCAGGCCCAGGGGTAATGTTACCAGAGGAGTGGTATACTTATTTGGGACATCGTCGCTTGATGGATTACCATCTCAACAAAAATCACACGGCTGGCCATTATTCTACAATGCACATCTCACGCAAACATAAAGTTGTTTTTAGATTATTTTTTTAGAAAAAAATTGCAAATAGGTTAAATATTGCTGACGTTTAACAACATTACAGCTTAAAGTCAACTAAAAAACAAGTTCCATCTTCGATTCGTGTTTTATTTTAAAAAAAGCTTTTATAAAAACGATATTAATTTAGAATTCTTGTACTCGAAGTAAACAAATTAAAATTAATAACTTGTCTTCGATGAATAAATCAAAATTACAACTTGTGATTTGGAAATCTATCATTCAAATTTCGAATACCTTATTTGAAAGTTACTGTAACGTTATCTAGTCAATAAAAAACATATGCTATATATTACCCTCCCGTCAAGTTCGTCGCAAAGATGTTCCATTGGAGACTGGCCAGTCAAGCGGCTGAATGTAATGATTAGTCAGAAACTCTCAATAAACTCTCGCAACATGAAGTCGGCCATTGTCTTGTTGGAAAATGAGATTATGTTGTTGGACTAAAGGAACAGCAACCGGACAAAGAATTTCATCCCTATACCTGAAGGCGGTCAAGAACGCCCAAAACAACTAACGGTGACTTAACCCCGCGAGATATATTCCACCCCAGACCATAACTGATCTACCACTAAACCTATTAACCCCAATAACGCATGCATCGACGAAACGTTCCCTACGACGTATATACGATGTCGACCATCCGGACGAAAAAAGTGAATCGCGACTCGTCGGTGAAAAAAGACCCGTTTCCATTAACTTATTGGAAATATTTTGGGAGCATGTGTCGCCAAACAAGCCTTTCGACGAGCGCAAAGCAGACAAGTGAGAGGCAGACCAACGCTTGGAGGTCTACATTGCAGACCTACCTCACATGATCGATTTCTTACAGTTTTGGGTTGAATATGACGGTTCAAGATCCGAAAAAGCTTCGAAACAGCGTCAACCTCCTAGCTCCGTATATCGCGAGGTAGAAGCTGCAGATAGTCCTCAAACAATTTTCACTATTCGTAAAAATTTTAAAAAAAGGTTTCTCAAAAAGTTAATCTTTGCCGTAATCATCGTTTAAGAACTATTAATCTAAGTTCTATTGACTTTTAAGTTGAATAGATACCAAAATACTTTATTTAATACATTGAATATCTGAATGTTAAGTGCTTGCTTTGTATGTATATATTACGCGATTCTAATTTTCGCGGTGAAGATGTGACCGCGAATATACGCGAAAATTGAATAACCGCGTAAATTACCAGTTTAGGGTATTTTGTTGAGGTAGAATTAATGTTGTTGGTTTCAAATCCAATGTAAAAAAAATTGTTATTCAATTTTACGATATACGACTGATAGATATCGATATCAAATTCTTTATGATCTGTATATTACACATGTACCATAATTTTATATTCATTATGAAGTGTATTTTATAAATAAACATCCATCTTATTTTTAGTTTAAGTAGTATATAATAAATGAACAATAATTTGATATTCATTTTTAGTTGTAAATTTAAAATGCACAATGATTTCTTATTTACTACTGAAGTTGTATTATTTATGTACAATGTAAATTTTATGCAACAATGTAGTTTTGTTTACATGTTTTAAAGTAAATACAGAAGAGTAGAGCTTGATTCTATAAAGAAAAATTTCTAAAACTAAGCAAGCTTAAAACCAACAACTCTAAAAAAATGTCCGGTCTTTGCAATACTGTTTATATATATGATGTAGCTTTATCCAAAATTACCTTGGCTATATTGGACATCACACAGCAGGATGTTCCTTTCATTCTCAAATTCGTTATCCCACGTGGCAGGAGAAGCTAGCTGAACAGAAGGTGCTTACCCGTACTGAGTACATGTCCTCATTTCCTGGTTCGTGTGTTTAACTTAATTTACTTTTTTTTCTTTCCTTTTTTGTAAATTTTGATTCGGACACAGACTGGAGGCGTTTAGGTTTGTTCATTCTGACGTATATTTTGAATGTGCAATAATGTACAATAATTTCGTATTCAAGTTGACTTGTACGAACTAGTAAATCGTTAACACAATTTTATTTGGCAATTGGACGCTACCGTGCTTTTGCCATTACGTAACGATTCTAAACACCAAATAACTTTGCGCAGTGCCTGTTATAAATGTTAAAATTAGTTAAGCTGCAGGTTGCAGCATAAAGCTTTTGATAAAAGAAATCAAGATGATTGTTTGTCGCCTATCAAGAGAAAACATAAAAGTCCATAAAAAGGACATTATCACTTAGTTGAAAAAATAAAGCACTATTTCATCACATGAGACAAACGTTTCTTGTAAAGATACTAAAGACCCTTTAAATAGCGGCCTGGATGTCTTAATTTTGAACCACAACCAGATTATATATAACATTTTATAATTTGAGAGCATGTCACTTAATCTGGCGCTCGGTTTTATTAAGAGTATCGACAATCAACCAGGTCCAGGGGTAATGTTACCAGAGGAGTGGTATACTTATCTGGGACATCGTTACTTGGTGGATTAGCATCTTAACAAAAATCACACGGCTGGCCATTATTCTACAATGCACATCTCACGCAAACATAAACTTGTTTTTAGATTTAGAAAAAATTTGCAAATAGGTTAAATATTGCTGACGTTTAACAACATTACAGCTGAAAGCTAATTAAAAAACCAGTACCATCTTCGATTCGTGTTTTTTTTTTTTTTTTTTTTTTCTTTTTTTTTTTTTTTTTTTTTTTTTTTTTTTTAAAAAAAAACACTTTTAAAAAAACGATATTTATTTAGAATTCTTGCACTCGGAGTATAAAAATTAAAATTAATAACTTGTTTTCGATAAATAAATAAAAATTACAACTTGTGATTTGAAAATCTATCAATCAAATATCGAATACCTTATTTGAAAGTTACTTTAACTTTATTTAGTCAATGAAACGCATTTTCTATATATAACCCTCCCGTCCAACTCGTCGCAAAGATGTTCAATTGGAGACAAGTCTGGATTATAGACTGGCGAGTCAAGCGGCTGAATGTAATGATTGGTCAGAAACTCTCTATAAACTCTCGCAACATGAAGTCGGGCCATTGTCTTGTTGGAAAATGAGATTATGTTGTTGGACTAAAGGAACAGCAACCGGGCGAAGAATTTTATATCAAACTTTTCGGTCTTAGTGTCACTGACGAGTAATGAATTTCCGAAATGTGCAAATCTGGCTCATCAAAATTTAACTGGTATTTGTATTATATATTCCTATACCTGACTGCGGTCAAGAACGCCCAAAACAACTAACGGTGACTTAACCTCGCGAGATTTATTCCACCCCAGACCATAACTGAAATTCCACTAAACCTATTAACCCTTATAACGCATGGATCGACGAAACGTTCCCTACGACGTATATATGATGTCGACCATCCGGACGAAAAAAAGGTGAATCGCGACTCGTCGGTGAAAAAAAGACCCGTTTCCATTAACTTATTGGAAATATTTTGGGAGCATGTGTCGCCAAACAAGTCTTTTGACGCGCGCGAAGCGGGCGAGTGAGAGGCAGACCAACGCTTGGAGGTCTACATTGCAGACCTACCTCACATGATCGATTTCCTTACAGTTTTGGGTTGAATATGACGGTTCAAGATCCGAAAAAGCTTTGAAACAGCGCCAACCTTCTAGCTCCGTATGTCGCGAGGTAGAAGCTGCAGACAGCCCTAAAAAAAATTTCATTATTCATAAAAATTTTAGAAAAGGTTTCTCAAAAAGTTCACCTTTCCGTAATCATCGTTTAAAAACTATAAACTTAGTTCTATTGACTTTAAAATTGAAAAGATATCAAAATACTTTATTCAATACATTGGATATCTGAACGTTAATGGTGTTTTGAGGGGATTATTTCTTCTTCCGTAAATGAAGTAAAACACTTTTGTGCGAAACAAAATCCCTGGATAACTTGTCAAATAATGGATGGAATCCGGCATTCCTTGCAACAAGTTTACATCCAATTCGTTTTAAACAAAAACAACGTAGACAAGTATGGTTATTAAAACCTGATAAATTTACTGCAAATCAACTTGTTTGATTCGGATACGCTAAGTCCATAAGAATAGAAATACTGACTACATTATTATGGCACAAAAAGTCGTGTTGTACATCCCATTGAGATGAGGACCTCAGTAGCCAAGTGGGTTACGCGCATTTTGATGGATTGCATCTCCCGCTTAGGTTCGCATCCCGCTTGATAGATCCCAGTGTGAGAAAGTTTGTCAGTTAGCTTGCAGAAGGCCTGTTTTCCCACAACTGACTGTCTAAATTTGACTGTTTTAACACCATCAGTCTACTTTACTGAATATGGTGACAGTATCCTCCCTGCGAATTGTCCTAGGCACACGTAAGTGAAATAATATTTGACCTTCAGCTGTTGATTTCCCACTGAAAGTGAAATTTTGTCCTGGGACATAAAATCATATTCAATCAATCAGCCATCAAGATTGCTTCAATTTAATAGAGGATACTGTCAAACATAGGAAAAAGGCTGCAAATTACATGCAGAGAATATTTTTGTCTAGACACAACATGTCTTTAATCCACGATTGTTGCAGCATGTTATGAAACCTTTAGAAACACAGTCATCACGTTCACTTCATAAAAATAACTTTGTCATATTCTCATACAAAAAAGTAAATAATAAAGGTAAAATTTGATGGACAACAGTTAAACTCTGCTAGTTGTTGTATCGGGTCTTAAAAGTGGAGTTGCCTCTCTGGCAATATTAGGTCTGACTGTTAAAATGATAAAATTTTAAACTCTGTAAAATGCTCACAGTTATATTTGTTTTTCATAGAGGTAATTTCTTCTTACATGGTGACGGATAAGAATAAGTAAATAAAATGCCAATAAGATCTTCAGTATTCAAGCACATTTCATCGGAAAAAAGGGAATTTATTATTTAAAAGTTTTGAAATGGAAAAAAAATATTGTCTTGAGGATAAAACCTAGCTGAATAAATTTACTTATCCTGTTTCAATTAGTAAAACAACCACTCCCAACCAAACAAATTTACTCATTTCGTATTCCAGATCTGATTAAAGAATTTGGCTCAAGTTTTTAGTGTCACATTAATGTATGCCATGTCCAATGTGGATGAAGTGGATAGTTCGTCACCGTGAATAAATTTATGCATCGTGTGCTTTGATTGGTTGTTGTGTCCGGATGTTATTCAAGGCGTGAAAGGTGTGTGAACGTGTCATTTTGGTTCTCAAGAATAATTTTGGAATTTGTTGAAAGATTTAGGAATATCTCGAGGGTGAGTTCTCATTTATTATTACCCATTTACAATATGTATATATCTTTTGTATGATTTGAAAGCTCGCATAAGTATCTTGAAGGTATATTGTGACTTTATTACGTGCAGTGTGCATATTAAACTTTGTTCTTCTAACAAAATATTTAATAATTTGATAAAATTTGTATGTTATGAATAATTTAACATTAATTTTGTGCATTATAATTATTATAATGAATTAACTTACTTTGAAATTATGTTATTAGAAAAATTATTTCTTTGTAAAGTTTTGTAATTACCGTAAAGAACCTAAAAGCTCGTACACTTTGTATAAATGCATACACCGGATGTTGCTGTCAAAACTAGTTGAAATATGTTAAAAGATATATGTTTATTTCTAAAACACTAAGACTGTTTTATTTAATACATTGTAGTCATTGGAAGGGGTTTTGAAAGAATCATGAGTTATCCAACTTGCTAAGCAACTGCAGTGATCAGACTGAAATATTTATATGTTTGTGTTTAAGGAACAGAAAAATTAAAACTTGTTGTTGTTATAAGTGCCGCCGATGGACTGTGTGGAACTTATTAAGCCACCGATGGACTGTGTGGTTTGTTATCACCGAATGACAGTGTGATCAAACGGGTTTTGATATCTGTTTAGAAACGATCTACATCTGTATTAAGTCTTGAATATTGCTGTGTTTTGTTTTACTATGAACTTATAATTATAGATTAAATGTTTTATGTGTAGGATATATTTGTTGGAAGTTATTTATAAGCAGAACTGACACACATATTTAAATATATAACTTTGTAGTTTGTCTTTTCCAAGACAACCATTCTATATTCGGAACTGGATCAAAAGTTTTCAGCTAATGACTAGATGTCCCAGTATCAGCCTCTCGGGTTCGTTACAGCACTGTAAATCTGAAGTCAAATCAAGATTACAAAATTTTAATTGCAAACTTAGATCCTGTAATGTTGAACATATTTGCAAATTGTTGTTATTTTTTCAAAGACACACACACACGCACACACACACACACACACACACACATTCTGTGGTCAAGTGGTCTAAAGCACAAGTTTAAGGATCACAACACAATTAACCACACACACACACGCACACATTCACATACACATACACACACATTCTGTGGTCAAGTGGTCTAAAGCACAAGTTTAAGGATCACAGCGCAATTAACCACACACACACACACACACGCACACACACTGTGGTCAAGTGGTCTAAAGCGCAAGCTTAAGGATCACAGTGCCTCCAACCACCTAGGTTCAAAAAAACTTGAATGAAATCCTAGTGTGAGAAATATTGTCAGTTAAGTTTGCCAAAGGTTTTCTACAACGAGCCAGGTTTTACAATGAATTGAAAAAAATGATTAACATGAGTAAAGTAAGGAAGCTATACAATTGTCAGATGATCTTCATTAAGATTGAAAATTTAGATTTTCTTCTATTCTTTTTGTGTGTTTTCATGGCTGAATTGAAAGCTCTGGTTCACTTACGTTAGTTTTGTTGTTAGTTGTGTTAATTATACAATGTTATTCTAAAATAAGGCAAACTTTCATATACATGTAAAACAATGTATTTCTTTTAATAAAGAAAACCTTTTTGTAACAGAATAATATTTAAAACGCAAAAATAAAATCTAGGATTTAGACTGTACTTATAATGTACTCACAAGTTAATTCTCTAAAATAAAAAAGATACCTTTTTTCATCAGTTTTTTACCGGTACTATGACAATGACATCTCTGGCATTTAGCTTCGAAAAAGCTTGAAGACGACTTTACAGCGCGATGCCATATTGAATCGGATGTACACACGGAATCGCCTATTGAAAATACTTCAGAAATGTTCCGAAGGACTGTCTGCAGCGGTTATAAAAGAGGTACGAATGTTGGCCGCTGTTCGGAGCTTGATGACGGTTATGATTGTCTATTGAACTGTTAGCAGGTTCTGTGGCATGTAACGCACCGAATACGCAAGGCAAGACGTATAGTCCTGTCTTGACGTCGTGTTGTTACGCGCCGGACTCCCTGTTTGAGGTCGATCGCCAGGCATAAATAATATATAAACGACACATTTTTTCTTAATTATGCCTCTCATAAAAATGTAATACTTGGTTCCATGATAAAACCTTTACTAACGTTAAAATTATTCGGGGGAACCTACTGCTAGATTAATTTCCCAAAGATCGGATCTTATTTAAGATCATTGATCACGTTATTCTTTCTTCGAAAACGAGGCAATCTCAACAAACCAATGCAAAAAACTTTTGTTAAAGAGCAATGAGACCGCTTTGTCGTGCATATCTGACACTTAAAAGCGTATTTCAATTTTAAGCAATACCGTAGTTCCTATTCATGAAATTTTTTTTTAAAATGATCAAAGTGTCGCCTAAATTCTTTTGACACGTTTTGTATCAATTGATATCTATATTATTGGTTTAAATGACATTATGATTTATAAATAACAATTGAATATAATTTTAATCTACTATCGTCGCTGTTCGACTACAATAAGTAACATTGTGGTTCAGACTTTGCAATTTTTAAACTGACTTCTTGTCAATATTGTGAAGAATGATTACCGTATTTGCAGGACAGTATGCTAAAGCGGCAACATCTATAAATACTTGCCTGATTACAAGTATAAAACCACCATCTCATACAGATTGGAAAACTGAATTATTACAATATCTCGATGCAAAAATTTATTCAAAGGTCCGAGAGTGAAGCTTGTTACAATAACTATCGCAATCAGTTAAATGATACTTTTTAAAAATGATTGTGTCATTTATATTCATAGACGTACAATTCAAATTATTTCATTTCTCCGATTAAAACAGTGCTGCTATATATTTAATAATTTGACTTTACTCTGACTAACTTTATTCTTAATTAGTTGCTTTATTTTAAAAACTTATCATGGATATATTTGATGTGACATTCTCAAATTTGTTTTTGCACGTAGTGTCTGGTGGTTGAGGTTCACGTGTTAAACTGAATTAGCCAGTTTTAAAAATTTTTACTTTGCTTTTGGAATTGTGATTTGAACATGGACCGGTTTGTTTTGTGGTTGTTTACTTCCGTTTGTTTAAATAATCCTTGACAATTTTTCTTCTGATACCACTAAAAATGGTGTTTTTAAAATACAATGTAGATTTCAATACATTGAAGAAGTAGGAATGCAAAGTGCGAACAAGCTTCACTCTCGGACCTTTGAATAAATTTTTGCATCGAGATATTGTAATAATTCAGTTTTCCAATCTGTATGAGATGGTGGTTTTATACTTGTAATCAGGCAAGTATTTATAGATGTTGCCGCTTTAGCATACTGTCCTGCAAGAAGTCTATTACGATACTTTTTTCTGTCCATGCTGCTCAAAAGCGACTTATTACGTATAGTCATAGCAACCAGACAATATTATATTATAACACAATTTTTTCAATTAATTCTTTATTAATTTCTTTATTTTATATATAACGTTTTGATATTTAGAACCGTTAGCGTGATTGTATTATTTCTATTATTAAAAAGAAAATGCACTCGATTCCGATAAATAACATTTAGTAATTTTCATGATCTTTTTGTAACATCAGTAGGAAGTACATGATGCGGTTTCAGGCATCAACAAATGATCGAGATATCAAGAAAATACCAAAATAATGTTGTGTTTTCCATGTCATGCTTTAATTTACGATTAAATTAAGATACTTTGTGTTCTATGGAAATATTCGAAATTCTTTGAAAATATTATTGAACTTTCCGAAGACTTCTGCAACTATAACACTTTTTACCGAAGTATTTTACATATTTGTTAAAAAATAGTCATGAAATATTTTAATCATTTGGAGTTTGACTAAACTCATGTTTACCATATATATAATTATATTTGTTTAAATAATCTTTCACTTTTAAATTTTTCTTTCTGCACCCAGTATAAAAAGTATCGTTACACATTTTAGCAAAATTTTCAGACGTCTTTATTTTTGAAATTTATTTAAAACTAAGGTTTGTTCCGTCATGCAAAGCATTCCTTAGCTGGATTTTGATTCATATAATTTTTGATAACTTTAGATTCATAAATTTTCAACTGTTTTGCTCATGTTTTTTATCTATCAAACTTTTGGGCCCTAGTGTAACTGATGAGGAATGATTTTCCGAATTGTGCACATATGGCACATCAAAATTTAACATGTATGTGTGTTAAATATTTACCTTGATTTAAAAAATTAGAGATATAAGGATTGCCAAGAGGAAATGCATCACGAAAGACAAATATGAATCTTTTTATTTGACCATGCAGCTCAATGGCGACTTAATATGATATAGTCATAGCAACCAGACAGTGTATTTACATAATTTAATTCCTCAATTTATTTTTTTCACTCCTTTTTTAATTTAATTATTTCTTTATTTTTGTAAACAAAGCAAGGCAAGTAGTATTAATTTTACTATAATCAAGAAAGTACATTTAATTTAGATTATTCTTCTTTAAAAACTGGAACAATAGCAAGGAAGAAGTAGAGATTCAGCCATCAGGCAAAAAATAAAAAGGGATAAACATGTAAAAAACAAGCCGAAATTATGTGATATTATTTTATCTATTCACATTGTCTATAAAAATCAAAAATAACGACAGAATAATCAGGTGAGGTAGTTAAGAAAAACCTGGGATATGGAAGCACTTTTTTGTCTGAGTGATACAATTGCTCCCTACCTATTTACTAACATTAAAATAGATGTATCAAAAAGTGCACTCATTCTCATCGGAAGGTTTCAGGGTCGATAAGGGTCCATTCGATTCACTAGGACTGAGTTATACTGCTAAGTTCTTTAACTCACTTTTGCTGGCAAAAATACTTTATTTAAACCTTAGAAAAATCAATTTTAATATCTCGACAATCTAACTATTTTTGTGTGATTTCAAGTGTTACTCCATGTCATGTTTTATACAAGAATATTAAAATTACAAAAGATACTTTACGATTGAAATCTAAAATATTGTTTTCTATTACCAAAATTTTAAAATTCCTCAGACATATTAATTTAAATTTTCATTGCCTATTGCGTGGTATTAATATTCTATCAAAATATTTTCCTTGTTTGATAAAAAAGTAATTTTAATCATTGAAGTTCGACTTCTCTCGGATTTCCTTTATGTGTAATTAGTATGTGTTCGTTCAAAAAATCCTCCACGTTTGAATATTAAAAGATAATATTTTTGCAAAAAAAATATTTTTTAATTTTAATTTCCTAAATTGAAATATGAGAATGGCTAAGAGTACATTAATCACGAAAGTCAATTACGATTCTTTTAATCTTTTTAGGCTGCTAAATAGCGACTAATTACGGTAAAGGATTTTTTTTCAATTCTTCCATTTTATTTCTTATAGTTTTTATTATTTTTTTTTTAAAGATATTTTATTTCATTTTTTTTTTTTTTTTGGTTATAACAAAGTAAGCGTGATAGAATTTTTTATATTTTTAAGAGAGCACATTTAATTCCCAATTGAAACCATTTAGTATTCTCCATAGAAAATTTCTCCGACAAAATAAAGGAATATATGATGCAGGGTATTAAAAAATATCAAGATATCAGCTAAAAACCAAAATATCGACAATAGAATCGATATGAGGAAACAAACCAGGAATTCAAGCAGCATTCTTTTTCTGTGCTTGTCTTTCAGTTTTGGTCAAACGGAATTGGTCAAGCAGGGCACTTATACTCACTGAAAGATTTAAGGGCTAATCGATTCAGCGGGAATAGGTCTCTCAGATTTACCAGGACGTGGCTATGCTCTCAAATTTGTTCCATCACATTTGTTTAACTTATGTTACTATTGGGAAAAGTGTGCTGTGCTCGATTTCCTGGTTTCTTACAACTGGATGATATAATTTTTTTTAAATGATTGTGATATCATTTTATCTGTATACATCGTTCTAAAGTCGAATTTTAAAATTACAAACATAACTTATTTATATACTAGTATAAAATTTATTTTTGAAAAAAATCTAAATTTGGAAACGCTTATTGATAATATTTTTAAGTGTCGATATTGGCCATTTTAAAAATCAAGTTGAATTTTGAAATGGTTCTGATATTATTATAATTTGCATATTTCTACACTCTTTCATTTTACCCTTTGTCAAATCAATTCTCTCTCTCTCTCTCTCTCTCTCTCTCTCTCTCTCTCTCTCTCTCTCTCTCTCTCTCTTTCGGTGTGTGGATGTGTTTGTAATTTTACTTTGTCTATATCTGATGCTAACGAAAGAAAACTCGATACTATACACAATGTCATACATTCAAATCAGACACTATCTTGTCAAAATTCTAAATTCCTTAAACACATATTAAAATAATTCTAGTCCTTTGCAGCTACTTAATATTTTGATTGAAAATACTTAGCAATTATTTTAAAAAGTAAGTATTTTAAAAGATACATATAAAACAAATAAAATATATTTCCTGATGATATAATTCAATATTTTGAAGTGTAACGTTTTCGTGTTACATAATCTAGAAAAAACCTGTACCAAGGGGAATAAGTTAATGTATTTGACATAACGCAGCCAGTGTAGGAAAGCTCGGATTATGTCCACTTTAAATCTATTGAAAGATAATAATAATGATAAAAAATCCAAAACATTTTTAAACTTACTTTATATAGTTATTTCTTATTTTACTTTTGTTAATTCTGTAAACATATTGATATATTTTTAAGATAAAGAAATAATTTTTGCTTTACAACAACACGCAAAATTGGTTTCTTATTCCTCACTTGCATTGTTGCATTGATTTTTTTTCTAATATTTCATATATATATATATATATATATATATATATATATATAATAACTTGGATTAATAGTGCAGTGATGACTTAACAGATCGCGTTGTTGTAGACCACTCGGCCGTTGAGGCCCCATTTTTCTTTTAAGAGAGAATCTTTTCTTTTCACTCTATATATGTTTATATACGTATATACCGGTGTTTTCCGCAATTGTTTACATAGTAATTTTTTTTACGAAAAAAACGCAATTTCTATTACTAATGGTTACACTGATTTATCATCTTTTACATTTATAATCAATTTAAATTATAAGTTATTATTGAAAATTCTATCATACTGGAAAGTTTCAAGAGATATTTGGGAACCACAGATTTTAAAAAAAGTCATTAATGGAACAGAAATTCTATTATTATTACATGTATATTTTATTGATGTTTAGCAGATAAAGGCTATTTGCCACCTCACATGCACTAGAAGATTGTTTTTTTATCTGTAATACTATTTTCGAGAATCTAATTTTGGCACATCTGGCACATCAAAATTTAACTGGTATTTATGTTATATATTTACTACTCCTGAGCGGGTACCGCTGCTGGTGGAGTAAAACTCCCCAAGGGGTATCCATAACTCGGTAGGCAGTGCTTTGTGTTGTCAGAAAATGTACCATTTAATAAAATTTTCAGTTATCTAAATTTGAAATTTATTTAAAACTAAGGTTTGTTCCCTCATGCAAAGCATTCCTTAGCTGGATTTGGATTTAAATAACTTCGGACCTTTTGATTCATTATTTTCAACTGTTAGGCTTATGTTTTTTATCTATCAAACTTTTCGGTCTTAGTGTCACTGATGAAGAATGAATTTCCGAAATGTGCACATCTGGCACATCAAAATTTAACTGGTTATATATTTACACTATCTTCAAGCTTTGCATTGTATTAATATCAATCAATTCCAATCAGATATAATAATATTCATTATTGTAAAATTCCCCTAATTCGTCCACATGTTTAAACAGTTATTTAATTTAATTACTTCAACATAATCCGACATGAGGGCCAATGAGATCTACAAAATAAAGAAAACGTTTAACGACATATGATTAAGCAACCAACATGGTTGCCACATTACCCAGAGTCCGAATTACGTTACATTTTAATCGGTTTCATTTATCCGTTTGTAGAAACAAAGGTAGGTAGTTTATTTGACTGCCCCGGTTTCTTACATTTACCCATAACTCACCGCCATGAAATAAGTGCAAGATTCAGAACTAGGGTGAAAAACAGCTTAATTCTACTTGACTCTCAAACCCAACGCGGAAATGATTTGACAGGCTGAAAACAGTAAACAAATATGTCCTATAGTTGTAAAAGCAAATAAAAACTCTTCATCAATCAATAAATAATAATTTTAAACCCATAAACTCATATAGATTAAGAAACAATTAAACCTTGCTTATATTTTACTAATAATCAATGGCATATATACATTGTACATGTGATTACCGACCTCATAATGTTGTTGTCTTTCCAACTTTCCAAATTTCCAACGCCTACATTAAGTTTAAATGTTAGCCCAATGACTCATTCTGGGAAATTCGTGTTTATATACTTATCTCTTTATTATAATACGTCGTTCAATGAAAATTCCTTATATAGGTATCCGTTATTCATTATATTCGAAAAACAGTTTCCTGCGTTACATTACATGTGATTTTAATAAATAGTATTCGATATAATGTACTTTAAGGAGTTTTCCTGAAGATAAATTTGGGAATATTTCACTAGCCGACAAGTGACATGCTCTATACAAGTTAACTAAGGTTAGATTTCAATCGTATTGCATGGTTTATTCATTTTATTAGACTAGTATATTATCTATAAGTAAATAAAAAATACAATCAAAATATTTATAAAGAGTATTACATCGATATTCTACCCACACAGCCAACATTATTTGAAGTTTTGACTATTACATTTAAATACTCAACATATTGTTATTTGCTAATTTTATGTTCCCTCATGCAAAACATTCCTTAGCTGGATTTGGATTCACATATTTTTGGAACTTTAGATTCATTAATTTTCAACTGTTTGGCGTTTGTTTTTAATCTATCAAACTATCGGCCCCTAGTGTCACTGATGAGGAATGATTTTCCGAAATGTGCACATCTGGCACATCAAAACTTAGCAGGTATTTGTAATATATTTACTAAGCAGGCAAATCTTTTAGTGTTGTGACCATTCTATCCAAGGAACAACCCCTTTATTATTAGCTGACGTTTTATAAAAGGACTACATTGCCGTTTGTTGACCATACCACCTAACATAAACCATTGTTGTTCTGTATCAAATTGACAGTCAAAACAAATCAGATTTAACAATAGTACACTAAATCTTTACACTAATCTCGTAGTCAAAACTTAGTTATGACGAGATATGTGATAAAATCTAAAAGTCTCACACCAATAAATTATACACTATAAATATTAAGTAAAAAACAAGAATTTTTTTTTAAAAAAATCAAATAAAACGTATATAAGGGGTAGATCAATAAATAAATACTGTTTGCAGCTTACAAACATACATTAATATTTAAAAAAAAAAAAAAAACAAGCGAATAAGATAAATGAAAACAAGGCATGACAATACATAATCAATTTTTTCTGATAAAGAATGTTCACAAAGCTTATCGCAGACAAGGATTTCCAACTTCCGGAAGAGAACATGGAACACCTGCGAGATCTTGAACACGTCTACTTGGAGGGGGCCAAACATGGACGGATATTCTTGTCTGTCGTCATCTTTTTGGATACTGGATATTATTATAAAAATAGATATGATGTTTGTTGATTTGGGTAGGGTTATCCAGCTGATTTTACAATCGATTGTAACAGTTTAGTAACTTAATAACAAAAATTGGTTCCAGTTATAAAATTCAAAAGTATGGCAAAAAAGCAGTTGATTCTAAATACTTATTTAAATATGTTTATAAAACACAAGCATACCGACCTATATCTAATTCCCTTTTAAAACTGGCTAATTCAATTATACACGTATACTTTCTTCAAGTGAGGCCCGTCGTATCTTAAGAGAAAGCACCTATTCTATAGCTATATACTTTCACCATGAGCTGGTGTATCAATATTTCAATTGATAAAAAAGTATAAGTGAATACCAAATAAATTTTTATTAAGATTTTTTTCATTTCGCCCTTTTATGTATAATTGTGTTTAGGATAAGTTTATGTGACTATCAGCCTGAAATCAAAATTATTTTGTTATTTTTTAATCTTTATTTTAAACAACGGTTATTAGTTTACTGTTACCTATTACAACTGTTTATTAAGAACGTCTATTTTATGGCAAAAGCATGTTTCTATAGCAAAAAAATTCCTACAAAGTTGTCCTTTATGGCTGAAATGAATAGTTTCAAAGATTTTTTTATTTGTAAAAAATATTTATTGTAAAGTTATAAATCGTACTATTTTAAAGAAAATTGATTAAAAGACCAGTAATGTATGTTTGGAAAAATATTTAGCCGCATCTATTGTATTAACCAGAAAGTTTAGTCAAATAAAAGAAATACGTAGTCGTAAAAAATTGCAACAAATTCATACTTAATTTAAATAACTAATAATAATGTTTGATTGGCAATTGATGTTAGGTTTCATAACGCTTACATCAAACAGAACACTCTTAGTTATCTAATGATCTCCTACATTCCAATACAATGTACTGTTACATCATGTAGCCGAGTATACCAATCACTGTTTCGTCCCGTTATCATCTGGACATTTCCATACATTTATATATGATATAACTTATAAACAATAAACACAAAACAGTTATGCCTAATACGGGTTAAAAACAAATAATTAAATACACTTTATTAGATATTATATGTTTGGTTACTGCAAATGTTGCGTTTAAACATACATAATTAGGGGAAAACTTAAATAACATAGGTTCCATTTATTTAAGTTACTTTTGAACAAAAGGATTGCTTAAACATATAAAAACATGCGAATTTTAAATTTCTGATTTCTAATTTGTCCGCCGGGTCAGTAGTTTTCTTGGCTGTGGCATACTGACTCGGTGAACTAGCACATTTACAAAAAGTCGCTCGAAGTGCGTTCTTGTATGAGTCCGATCATAAAAAACATATCATTTATACAGGAACCTCGATTTATCAAGAGATTTATAACCTTGTTTTCGTTGCAAAAAGCTTAATAATTGTCGATGCGACGTTAAGCAACATAATAATCAACAACCAACCGGAAACTAGTTAAACTTTAAAAGATAAGGTTCTTAGCTTTTTCCGACTTTCAATATACTTATATTTTTTTTTTATATCTAAAAGGTCTTGCTGAGTTTGGTTCCTGTGAATGAAAAAAATTGTTATATACAATTCCCTTTTTTCGCCTAACAATTGCCTCATCTTACCATCATCTGCATAGATATTATCCCACCTTGTTTTTGAGCAATCATATGACAGGCAACAACTTTGTATTTGTTATTCGACGAGGAAATTTTTTAGGAATATCAAGTCTATTGAGCACTTCACACAAGACGGAATCGCATCTTTAAGCACTTTTAAGCCGAGCTTAAAGATGCTTTAAGATGGCTTAAAGATGGCTTAAAGGCACTGCCATCTTTAAGCCTGGCTTAAAGACGAATTCATGGCACTGAAATTTTAAGCTTCTTTACACCATTTGGCTTAAAAATGGCTTAAAGATGGTATTAAATGATATTAAAAAATAAATCAATGAATCATTTAATGGTCTTTTTAAAACAGAAATCTGAAGTTAGTTGCAGACTACATTTTAAAAATGTAAAAAATAAATAAATAAACGATAAAAATAAAGTTGAAATAAAAAAGAAACAAACAAATTAATAAATTAATTAATTTGTTTCTTTTTAATTAATTAATTAATTTATTTATTTGTTTCTTTTTAAGTAATTAATTAATTAATTTATTTATTTATTTATTTATTTTTTTATTTATTTATTTATTTTTTTATTAAAAAATCGGATTGGGAATTAAAATCAAACACTGAAATATATAACTTGTTTTGATAACCAAGGTATTATCTAGTTCCGTGCAAGTAGTATTTATGCAGTAACTATGTAACAGACTATACAAATCACGGAAAAAAAATGAATCTGGTTTGATATGCAAGTAGATATTTTACAAGTGATTTGTTTGACTCGGCAAAATACAATTTTACTCGGAAACATCATATACATTTGTTGAAGTCAATAAATAATTAGAAATAAATTAAAATTAAAAAAACGAATTCAATAATACATAATTCAATTTAAAAATCAATAAATAAATAAAGGATGGATAACTTAAATAAATGGATGTATGGATGGATAGATAAATCGATATAGAAAGAAAGAAAGAAAGAAGGAAAAAGAAAAGAATGGGTGGGTGGTTGAATAAATAAATAAATAAATAAATAAAGATGGATAAATGCTTAAATAAATGTATGGTTGAATGCATGCATGGATGGATTGTTTAATGCATGATTGGATGGATAAATAAATAAATAAATTAATTAATTAATAAATAAATAAATGATAGTCGGTAATTGATGGATGGACGGATTATTTAATAAAAAAGAGAAAGAAAATAAAGAAAAAAGGAGAGAAGGAAGAGAAGAAAGGAATAGATACTAGTAGTTGGTTTAATAAATAAATAAGTAAATAAGTAAATAAATAAATAAATAAATAAATAAAATAAATTAATAGATGAATTAAGGAACGACATGTCGTTGGATTCAGTAAATTAATAATTTATTTAAATAAATAAAGAATGGATAAGCGATTAAATAAATACATAACCAGATAACGATGGATGGATGGATGGATGGATGGTTGAATGGATGGATAAATAAATAAATAAATAAATAATAAATAAATAAATAAATAAATTGAATGGATGGTTGGAAAAATAAATAATGACATAAATAATGAAATGATAGATGGATAGATGAATGAATGATCAAACGTTATTTATCTAGCCGAAGTATTTGTTAATTCTGTGCCAGAAGTACTAAAGTATTAATTAATTAACATATAGGACTGAAGATGATAGGTGTAGTGTACCTTGTAAAGGTCGGTAATAAGTGATTTGTTTGATGGGATAACTTTTAAGTGTATTATTCATGGATGATTGATTCTCGAACTTTTTATAAATCCGCAGCTTCTCTCGAAAACAAAATACTTCAAGTAATTATTACTTCAAGTTATTATTTAACAATCGCTTATACATATAAATTTGATGATAATTCGAGGACACATTTTTACACAAATATCAATCTATAGCTTATAAGCTATTTATAAATATTATTTTACTGCTGTTTCTTTATATCTTTATTTTTCGGTATCCCATTATACAGATCTCTCTCTCTCTCTCTCTCTCTCTCTCTCTCTCTCTCTCTCTCTCTCTCTCTCTCTACGCCAAGGTTTTTTTCTGTCTGCACAAGATTTAAATTCCATTGCATCGATGTTATATAATGAATTTATGAATTTTGTAAATGAAATAACACAAAGATTATATTATGACGACATTTAAAATGTCGGTGGTTTTCCATGGGCATTTAAGTTTGTTCGACCCCCGTAATAACCCCCCGAGAGAAGCGTAGAAACTTATAATTTGACAGGACATAACCCCCCCCCCCCTCTCTCTCTCTCTCTCTCTCTCTCTCTCTCTCTCTCTCTCTCTCTCTCTCTCTCTCTCTCCGTAAAAGCTATCCCTGATTAATTCACAATCTTTGCTCTCATAAAACATCGAGTCTATTTTGCTTAATTCGTTCTTTTTTCTTCCTTATTAGAGATTGGTTATTCAATATATTTATATCTAATTTGTTTAATATATTTATTTGTCTTGAAAAGTATCTGTGCATCTAATATTATCATTAATTTCAATTAAAAACTAAATTAGAATTTTCAATTATAAACAAATTAAATTTACAAAATAGTCTCAATAACTTTTTTCTGTATCAAAAATGAATAAATCAATTTTAACTGCAGAAGTGTACTTAGATAAGATGCTACAAATGCATATTAATGTCTTAAAATAACTATTTCTTGAATTTCCATTCTAATTAACTGATTTTGCCAGTCAGATAAATAAGTATATTACAGGTTGGGTTTGACATTCCTGCCTTCCTTTGATATATGAATGATTTATTTTTCTTTAGAATAAAAGATTCATTAATTTATACTATAAAATTAATAAAATTATCATAATATATAAAATGTAGTAAAGTTACATAAACTTGCATATTTTCTATTCAAAATTTGAGGTTTTTAAGAAATGGTCACATGATCATATTTCCTTATGTTTATATAAATCATTTGTCACATACATCCTACCCTGTGGCCTAATGGATAAGGATGCAGTGCCTGGCAATCTAAAGGCAGCGAGTTCCAGCCCCACTCAGGAGAAGTGTTATAGGTAAGATGTAATACATTGAGTTATGATGTAAGTAGTATAGAGAATTATGACAAGATACAAATATAAATCAATAAATAAATAATAAAAAATAATGAATTTTTTTTTTTCATGTAAAAAATATACAGGAAAGTAAATGAAATATGAATAGAACATTTTGTATAATTTTTTTTTAAATACAAAAAATTAAAAAAAAACATTTGAAAATATACAGGAAAGAAAATAAAACATCTTAAAAAATATTTTAAAAATATCATTTTGTATATTTTTTTTAAATAAAAAAATATTTTTTAATAAATAAAAAACAAATATTTTTTACGTCTTACATTAATAAAGTAATTAATTAAGCAATAAATATTCATTTCTACCAATAATATATCCGTGCTTGAAGATGGCTTAAAGATGGCTTAAAATTCCAGTGCCATTAAGCCATCTTTAAGCCAAGCTTAGTAATCTTAAAATACTGAAAATAAATTTACAACATCGATTTTTAAATTTATGGTAAACAATATAAAAGTATATAAATGAAATTTAAATTTTAAATGTTTATGAAACTTGAATTATCTAATGTATTGAGTGGACACATCCAGGTGATCTCTTCACAGTAAAATATTCTGAATTGTTGTTTTAAACTTCATGTTATGAATTTTCTTGGTAGATCCATAGTTATGAAAACAGTTTGGAATTTCAATCAATCAGTCACAAGCTATAAAGTCAGTGAAAAATAACACCAGTTTTGATTTTGTTTACTGATTATCCTATCACAATACAATAGATTGACAGGCTGATTAATTGGTTATTAATCTCTAAATCTGTAGTATACGCAAGTGTCATGCATGGTTCATTGATCCACCCTTAGGTAATTTAAACTTTAGTTAAACTACTAGTAACACTCATTTCACAGGTGTGACTTTTGTCACACATGACTCAACCAGCTAAAATATTTAAATGGTGTTTTGTCAGTAGGCAATGCCATTGTAAAGAAAAAAAATTGATATGTAAATGCACATTTGTTTCCAGAATTTACTGTCGGTACTGGAAGCTGTAAATGTCTTTATAAAGAGGGCAAAATGCACTGTGTACGTACGTTCCCTCATTAGTTTTGGTCAGTAAGTGTAACTGCCATTGTAAAGAGGGTCGTTAAAAGAGGGTTCTCTATTTTGCAGTAAAGGTGAATTTCTATTTGATGACGTGCTTAACCTTCCAGAGCACCCGGTCTCACTTTCCTGGTGGAAGTTTACATGGTGAACTAAATAATCAAGTTTGTTTTCCTTTTTGGGTGAAGGGAAAATTATAATTTGGACATGAACCGGTGTGTTACAGGTTTCCACGCCGTAAAAATATTTCTTCTATATAACTATCTAACTCTATAGTCGAAATATTTCTAACTTGTGTTTTCTTATTGTCGTATTTTGTATTTAATCTTTTTAAAAAACCTTTGTTTGTCTTTGATCAATAAGACATAGAGACAAAGAGAATTAAAAACAAATTAAACAAATGTTACTCTGTCTGTCTAACATATCTTTGAAAATAAAACTGCATTTCTTTGGTTGATGTTAAAACAAAGTAAAGGAAAATATGCAGTACAGAATAATAAAGAAAGTACCTGCGAATTTGGACACAAAAGATATACAATATATTGAAACTTAAACATCATAATAATGTCCTTTAAATTACATCATGAATTTCCCTGTAGGCTTAAGCGCATGATACAAAAGTTTTAAGACAGCTGTAACAAGTTTTACGCGGTACTTATATCGTCACTTTTAAAACAGATCAAGGTGCAGATAGCACTGCCAGGTCTTTCTTTAAAGTATATCAGGAAATTTATCAACTATAAACATTAAGAACTAGGTTTGAAAATTAATCACCTTCCTTTGATTTTTGATTAGCAGTAAACACAATAACAGTCTATGTTTGAGGAAAAAATAAAATCAAAAACAAATGTATCAATTTAAAAGTATAATTTAAAATTAAAATGAATAACACTGAGAAAGAAAAACAAACTCTTTGTAGCAAAATGAATAAAAATAAAAAAAAATATTTAAAACAAATTACATGCAAGTTGAAAATACTTGTACCATTGCCCTGTTCGCTTTCACTAAAAAGAACAATTACGACTAATATCTGAATTCGTCTTTGTTTGGATAAATAAGCATATGGAAAAATAATATTAATTATTATACACAAATTAAGCTGTATTTCTGTTGAAAACAAATGATGTTGATATAAGTATTTAAAATAATTCTTTCACCAGAGATAGTATATATATACTCAAAGGAAAAAAGAATTGCAGTGTAAAATTTAGAGGTATTTTATGGTAAATTATATGAATGGTATTAGTTTTTTATAACACTATCAAGAACTATCTCTCATGAATTATTTCTGAAAATTTAAATTTCACTGAATTTTGACCTTTACTTTTAGAGTTATTTGAATAAATTCAGCGATACTGTACAGTAACGTAATTTCAAATTGAGGTATAGATCTCAGTACCGGGTATGTTTAACTCCTGAAGCTGTCACAGCCCTTATTCTTCTCTTCTTCTGTGTATTGAATTCATAAGAGTGTTTATCTTTCTCATGGGGATATTGTCAACAAGGTATTTCTCAGTTGCTCGAGCGTAATGGGGAATTGGAAACTAATCTGGATTATAGGCTGGCCAGACAAGTGGCTGAATGTTATGATTAGTCAGAAACTGTCTACAAACCTCTTGCAATTTGAGTTCGGGCACGTTCTTGTTGGAAAATTAGATTATATTGTTGGACTTAAGGAACAGCAACCGAGAGAGAAATTTCATCCCTATACCTGACGACGGTCAAAGTCCCACCAAAACAACCAACAGTGACTTAATCCCGTAAAATATTCCAACCCAGACCATAACTGATCTACCATTAAACCTATCCACCTCACTAAAGCATGCGTGGGCGTAACGTTTCCTAGGTATATGACGTCGGTATATACGACGTCAACCAACCCGGCGAAAAAGGGCGAATCGCGACTTGTCGGTAAAAAAGGCTATCTCAATTGCCTCATTGAAACTGTTCGTGGGGCAAGTGCCGCCAACCAAGCCATTCGACGCGAGCGACCGACTTACGGACGTCTGCATTGCCGACCCACCTCACGTTATCGGTTACCTACAGTTTTTGAGTGAATAAGACGGTTATGATGGCCTATTTTATTGTTAGCAGTTTCGGTGACAGTAAGACACCGATTACGCAGTTGGAAAATAGGTATAGTCCTGTCTTGACGTCTAGTTGTTAGACGCGGACGCCCTGTTTGAGGTCGGTTGGCAAGTCTTCCATTTTTTATAAGAGACGAACGAGTCGCTTTATGGTAGAATCATACACGCCATGCTGCATAGCAAACTGTCTTTGATTTTGACCTTGCATTTGTAACGCAATGGCCTGACTCCTCTGAACTGCGTAAGCCGTGCCATTGCCATAAGGAACTAAAACAGGGTGTTAACTTCTGAAAACAGTGTGTACATCTGAAGAGTGTCGAATGATATGGAAAATTGTGTTGACAAAATAATCAGATTTTTTTTGCATGGAATTTTTGCCCTTTACTGCTTCCACTACGTGACACGGTACGTTACATGCTTCGGTAATCTTTCTTCCCGTGTTGAGAACACTATGATTATATATATATATATATATATATATATATATATATATATATATATATATATATATATATATATATATATATATATATAGGAGCTTCGATAACTCAAACTTCGATATAACGAATGACTCGAAGTCTTTATTTTGCTTTATTTTGTCCCGACCTGCTTTATTAGAACAGCTGCTATAATTCGGATACACCAAATAACTCGAAGTAAAATTTATTCCGTGATTTAAAAATCCTTTATATCTAACGATGCGTGATAAATGGCCAGTTAAATGAAACAGTCAGAGAAATCACAAGAATTGTCGGTAATTAGGCTTCTGTTATATTAGAGAAGTGAACAGAGTAGTTCTAGTTATCTACCGTATAAATTAGTATCAATAAACGGATTTACCGTCACGGACAATTAAGTGTAACAGGTACGTTAATCCTCTACACTAATAACAGAAACCAAGAAATATACCACTATTGAACGCCGTAATAACATTTACTTGTTAAAGTACTTTAACAGAATTTGTGCCCAGTCTCGTCGATTGAAGCGTAAATTTGTTTTGCACCATGCAAGACGAGCTGTGCGATGACGTCGTTGTAGAATTGGACGGATTGCCGGACGTCGTGGGCTAATATGTCTTTCCCGTAAACGATTCCGTACTGTTCTGGGTCTGATTGGGCGTAGTCCAGGAATGCTCCGGGCAGTAGTACTGGCGGTTTGGAAACGGTTCAGGAGGTGCACAAGCCGGATATAGTTGTCTTGCTGACGTGTCGTTACGCGTGGACGTCCTGAACGAGGGCGGTCTCTAGTGGTGCCAAACTGTTGGTATCGTCTCCATAAAGCATAAACAGTGTTTCTGTGGACACCAAAATGTCTAGTGACAAAGCTTTTGGTCATACCAGCCTCAAGCATACCAATTGCGCGGAGGCGATCATTTTCATTTAGCCTAGGCATTACACTATGGAAGCTTTCAACCGAATAAACTTGCTTTTCTGGTTTTCTGGTGTCCAAACAAACAAACTAACAACAGTAAATTATTCCTAAAATATTGTCACACTGAAATGCTGGGCGACAATTGCGTGAAAACCGACCCGTGCGCATGAAGCGTAAGAATCACGGGCAATTGCTGCAATGACCGAGCGATATGATAGAGGTATATACACTGACCATTTGTGCAAATTTTAAGATTTATACATTCAGTAATAATAGCGAAATTATAAATTTTATTGATGCACAGTTACTTTTTTCCGCTAGTATATATATTTTAATAGGAGGTTACCCCATTTTCCTACATTTACCCATAACTATATTTACCAACATAATATAAGTAAAAATTTTGAACTAGGGCGAAAGACAGCATAATTTCACTTGACTCCCAAACCCAACGCGAAAAGGATTTGACAGTCTTAGGACATTAAACTAAAAAGTTCCTGTAGTTGTAAAAGCAAATAAAAAATCTCTATAAATCAATCAATAATTGTAAACCGATCAATGCATATACAGTAGAGTTCGGCTATAAAGAAGTCCAGGGGACGGCGTAATGGACCTATAGGTATATTTCGTTTTAAACCATTTTTCAGTCCCGAATACCATTTTGGAGAATGCAGAAACGAGTTATCTCCCTTCGTCAATGTGTGTATTGCATAAGCCGAAAGTAAAGAAAAGAAATTAAAGCTAATATTTGGTTAAATGCTGATATTTTTTGTTAAAAATAAAATATAATTTATAAATTTTGAATTTTTGTTTAAGATAATCATTTATAATTGCGAACCGTCATAAATATAACATGTATATACATTAAGCATTTAACCGTCCATTAGCTTTATTTGCCGATATAGTTCTATCTGTTGAATTTTCAGTAAACTAAAAAAAAAACAAACTACGGATTAAATTATTTTATTCAATCACAAAAAAAAAAAACAAATCAATATTTCTTTCTCACAATCTGATATGCATTTTTTATATTATAACATTAAATTAATCCAAATTGTTGAAAACATGTCACTTTAATCAATTGCGAAAATTAATGAAAAAATTAAACCTCTTTAAATGTCACAATATAAATCCATGTTACTTATCGGAAAATAGTTAAAATCCGTTTAAATGTCACATTCTAAACACTAATCGACGCTAAAAAAGTCGTGAATTTTGACTGCTTCACAATTTTTCGGCTGCATAAAAATGTTTCTAGATCCGACAAACTGTCATATATTTTTTTCATTCTCTTTCTCCTGAGTATCGACATAAAGTCTCAATTTGGCAAGTGATTCACAGGCACTTTCTCTATTTATTGACAGATCAATGAGTATTGAATAAACACGTGTATGTACAGCATCAGAGATTTTACATTCATTAAAACAACTCACTAAACCTTCGGCGTGCATCTCGTTAAGATCAGTGAGTTTTGAATAAACACGTGTAGGTATAGCATCAAATATTTTACATTCGGATAATAGGTGATTGAACACCTATTATCATTCGGATAATAGGTGATTTAACACCTATTATCCTATCATAACATCCATGCTTACTGTCTGGTCGGTTTCTTTTTAATTTGTTGTCAACGGTAAGTTATAATTAGGATCAATTTAACGACTTCGTTATACACCTTTCATTTTCCGTAATCTTTTTTTTTTCACGTGACTTGAAATTTACTTCGTCTTAGGCATTTTTTCGTTAAACGCCAATTCGTAATAAGCAATTAATAAGTATTAAACATAGATTATATATTAAATTGGTCGGGAAATTTTTTCTGGTTCGTTATAGGCCTAATTTTGTAAAATCCATCTTCGTTATAGGTGAATTCCACTTTAGATAAAGAAACAATTGGACCTTGCTTGTATTTAACTAATAATCAATGACATTTTTACATTGTACATGTGATTACCGACCTCACTATAATGTTTCTTTTTGATCAAATTTTTAACGCCTACATTGAGTTTATATTTAAAAAATATGACTCTCATTCTCGGAAGTGCATGGTCATATACTTATCTCTCTATTGTAATATGTTGTGCAATAAAATTCCCTATATGGCTTCCGTTAATCATTATATTCGAGAAACAGTTTCCTGTGCTACATCGTAATTTTAATAAATCGTTTTCGTTATTATTTACTTTAAGGCGTTTTGTGAAGTGAAGATCAAGTCGAGAATATTTCACTTATACGAAATGTCACCAGAAATTTCAATTAGGTGTTACTAAGGTTAGAATTCTTGTATTGTGGGATTTTTTTTCATTTTGTTATAGACTAGCATAAAAGCTTAAATGTCTTCAATCAATAAAGAACTCAATATAAGTATTTGAAAAAAAGTATTAAATCGATATCCTATTCATTTCAAGTACCCAACACATTGTTATTTGCTTACAATTTTACCAAGCAGCAAATCTTTAATGTTCGGAGCATTCTATTCAAGCAGCAAACACACTTTATTATTTGCTGACGTTTTCATACATGCACATTGCGGTTTGTTGACTATACCACTCAACAGGAACCAAGTTTTTTTTCTGTATAAAATGCACAGTCACATCAATGTATAATTGTCGTAAGGATAATATAATGTGGACATTCCTTTGAAAAATTATCTTGTTATCTTTTAATCTTAATTTAAAAAATTTTTTACTTTCACTGCTTTCGTTACTTATAGCAAATAAAAAATTTTTGTATTTAAAAAAACATTTTTAGCAATAGCATGGTTCTGTAGCAAAAAAAAAAAAAAAAAATATAATAATAAACTTGTTAGAGCTAGCTGTCGCCAAGACCCTGCTTCATACTAGCTTCCTTTGTTGCCCTGTACTAACTACAAGTTTACTTTGCTTTCATTTGTCCCCGAGCCATTATTCTTTTATATCAAGTAAGCTCTTTATCTCTAACGTAGCATATCTCTTACGATTTGGCAATGTTAAAACAGTACTATTATCATAGTTGCTTTACCTGAAACTGGCATTGAATAGTCAGCCTTAAATTGTCACTTTGCCTTTCTTTAAACCGTCTCCCAGATGATCATCCAATACTTTTGCTCGGCGTGTCTGTTTCAAACTAGCTTCATATTTTCAGTTTAGTAATATTTATATTTATATCTATACTGGCTTTAAATTTGCTCTATTTGAAGTAAACTCTTGATGTTCATCCTTATACATATATGTACTTTCCCAACTTTAAATGTAGCAGCTTCTGGTATTCTAATGCTATGTTAAAATAAGCTTTCTAGTTTTGTTCATTTATTCGGTTTTTTGTCTTTAGCGTGTTTTAAATTGTGGAATTAAGTAAAATATAATATTTATAATGTTAGTTTAGAAACAACACTCAATGATTGTAGAACTTTAAATTGAACTGTAGAAAGATGAAGCTTAAGAATGTTTGATTTCAAACAGACAAACAACAAAATTGAACATCATGTCGTTTCTATCTAGAGGAATGTAGCTGTTATTATTTGTCAGTACTATAAGGTTTTGCAGGATATGTAGGTCGCATATAACGGGTCTTCTCGCAAAACGTTAAAGTCACACCAAATGCATCATGTCACGCATGAAAGTAAACAAACATTAGATATTGAGATGCGAAATAACGGCTTATGGATGTAAATGATAAACACATTTTTAACAAAATGCAAATTTTATAATTAAATTTGTAAAACAGATTTAATACTTAAAACAAATATGGAAAATATTTTGAATTCAATATGATATCACTACATGATATTGCCTTATTCAAACTGTACCTTAATGATATTGATTTTATTTGTACGTTTAAAAATGCACTTTATTGAAGTATGTTAATGTTTCAATTAACTTGTTTAAAATTTGCAAGAAATTTAGAAGATTCAGTTTCCGGTTTTGTGACGTAAATTGAATATGTGGGTAGTTGGTAACACATACCTCCAATTTTTCGTTTAATTTTGTTCATGATCAGTCTCTTATATGTATTGATATTTAAATTCTCTGTTCTGTTACAATTGTTCATTAAAATGTTTAGGTTTTAGATAAAATCTTTCAAATGGGAACATTTTTAATTGGTATATCTTGTCCATGCGTTTATTTATGATATAAATTTTACACATGAAAGAATCATTCCTGAAATTTTACCAGTTTTTATTTTTTTATGCAGTGTTTGAAAACAAATACTCAAATAAACTATGTATATATCTGGTTATTGTAAATGTTGAGTTTTAACATACACAATTAAGGGCAAAATAAAAATTTCTACACAAACAAATCAATCTTATAAAGAATTGTTAAAATACCGGAGTTCAGAAAAAATATTATCATAATAAATATAAATTAAGCTACACTGCAACAACATTCACAAGTAACTGATGGTTACATGAAGACTAACTTAGGACATTGGGTGAGCAGTTACATAGATTAAATACTTTTAATTCAGCTTATTTTTTAATAAATGTTTAGCCTACAATTCATAAAAAAGAAACAATGTAAAATTTTGAAATTCGTGATTTTCAATTTATCCAATAATTTCATTCCTCCTAGAAGTACATTCAGTTATCGCTCAGTGATAGAGACATCCGCCTCAAAAGCGGTTGGTCGGGGGTTTGAACTTTAGTCGGGTCATACATTAAAAGATTTTAGAGGTACGGTTAAACCAGGTAATCCACAGTAGAAGGAAACGGTTTTGATTCACACGGTGATCGTACAACGTGTAGTAGTGGTCTAGTACCTTTACCGTCAAAGGCGCCCTAAGTGAGCGCTTGTATGAGGCAGATGATAACAAACATATCATTCATACTTAAACCTGCTCTTAGGTTTATCTAGAGATTTATAATCTTGTTCTCGTTGCAGATAGCTGGAAATTCGCCGACACGATATTAAACAATATTACAATGAACAACCAAACGAAAAGTAATTTCAGTTAACATCGGGATCTAAGCCTTTTTCCGTCTTTCACTATACTCATTTTGCTTACTTATAATGCTCTTTAGCAGACTTTGGTTTTTGTGCTCGTCACAATTCTATGTCTTGTTTATATAATTAATTTTCACGATGTATTGAAATACTTATTGTTTTTTTTTTCTATCCCATTCTTCTTTCACCTTTAATTTTGAGCCTGTTTTCTCTGTAAAATGGTCAAAACTTTATTCTTACAGGATTTTTATTCACAATACGTACCCACTGTTGCCATGGAAACTGAATTGAAAAAAAACCTTTTATCAAAAATAAATTGCCAAAAAATGTTCCATACTCACTGAATGGTAATTTATATGATTTTTACGGATCAGGGGTGAGTATATAACCTGAACTTGAAATTTCTATAATAACTATCGAAGCCATGGGAACAGACAAAAAGAATTGTCATACAAAATAGCCAAGTTTGACTGTGTTTTTGTTATTAATTTAATTTAATTTGTGTTTTTGTAATTAATTAAATTTAATTTTAATTATTTATTTATTTACTTATTTATGCTTTTGCAAGTGGCCCATCTATCTATCATCTTGATAGATGTTTTTTTCGAACCTAATTTTTGAACAATCATACCAATAACAACAATTTTACGTTTGTTGATCGAACAGGAAATCTTTCTCAAGCTTACGAATATCAAGTCTATTGAGCACTTTATTCGTCGAATGACAAATAAAAATTATATTCTGTGATCTGATTGGTCACATATCAGAAAAACCAGAAGTAAGAGCTATATATAAATATTGTACATTTAAATCAACTCAATTCATTAAAAGCACGTAGGCCTTCATTAACATTTCATTCATACTTATCAGATTACTGGGGGATTTTTCTTTCATTTCCAAACTTAGTATTGTAAATTTTATCAATACTTGGATCTCTACATTAAAATGGCCAATTCCAGTGGATTACAATGTTACTCCTGGATCAAAGATATGGACAGAGGAAACGAAACAACATTGGAGGACTTAAATGATCTGTTTACAAAAAGAAATTTAGGAGGAATTGTTTTTATAAGTCTACAGATGATCGTCGGATGCATTGGAAACTTCTTGGTGATTTGGATATATTCTCGGAAATTTAAAGCAACTAATTTCAGAACATACACACTTTGGCTAGCTTCAATGGATGTTACGAACTGCTGTATTGGAATGCCGTTTTTATTGTTATACCACACCCACTATCTGACATTTCCGAATATAGCTGTATGTAAACTTGGTAGGTTTACATTGGTTTTTACTGCGAATACGTCTTCTTTTATTCTTGTTGTCATAGCATTAGACAGGTATATACATGTCTGTAGACCATGTAACATAAGAATTTCAAAAATAGGAAGACGGTTGCTTATGGTTACATCAGTTTTTCTTTCACTCGGGATATCATGGCCAGCTTTGGTTCTGTTTGGAAACCATTCTGTTAAAACATTGCCGTACAATATAGTAGGAACAAGATGCTGGGAGGACGATAATTTTTCCAAAAACAACTACATAAGTGACTTTTACATCGTTCAGTCTGCTATTAGCTTTGTAATAACAATCATTCTTTTCCTCGCATACAGTTTGATTGTACGGTTTATCTACAAACACAAGGTCGTGGACAAGATTGTTCATACCAAAAAAACAACGCTCATACTTCTTGCCGTTACTGCTGCGTATGTACTTAGCGCGCTTCCTCATAACATTTTCGTTGTCATTTTATTTCAGATTCCTTTGTTTCATTGTAACATGACATTTGCCGAAGGACTAGTTTTTTACATCTTTGTATGGTCAATCCTCATCAACAATTCGGTAAACCCGTTTATTTATGGTTTTTCCGATCGAGAATTTAGAACAGAATTCAAAAAGACATTTAAAGTTTGCTTTTCTAGAGTCGTCGATGAAGAAGAAAAGTCATCGAAGGATTATGCTATGTCTTCAAGTTCTAATTGGACTTAATTGCAAGTATAAAAATTCAAAAAGCGATATCTCTGATTAGATTTAGATTTCTACGGATTGCTTTTAATTTTTATATCATAATGATAAAACAGATATATGCATTTTATAGGATAATTACTAGTTATTTAACAATAATTGGTTTCTAAAAGTCATACATTCGAAACACTCATTGCGTTTTTACTCGTTTAAGAAACATTAATCTTTTATTTGAAAAATATCGGATCATTACATGTACAGATTTTGAAATCAAAGTTTAGATCGTGTTTAGAAAAATAAAATCATTTTGATATGGTCTTTTACAATACATACACAATCTGTAATTTGTGTTTGTCATTTTTTATATTTTTTATATTATCATTAAGATATATAAAATATACATCATAAGCAATGTACTTTGCAACGATCAACGTCACTAAAACACGAAACAATACAAACTGTTATTAAAATATGCACATTTAAAACAAATAAGCTCTATTTTACTAAACAACGCTTTCTTGTACATATTATTCATAAAAATAAAGGAAACTTACAATGTATAATAGTTTTTGTTTATTTCTAAAGAGAAGAAAAGATAAAACAAATTTGTTAATTATGATCGACAAAAACAGAGAGCCTCGGTGGCGGAGTCTTCCTCAAGCGCACTACTAAATCACAGTGCCTTTCATTGACTAAGTTTGAATCATACTCGGCCAATTCTAAGTGTGGAGAAGTTTTCGTTCACCATTGGTAGATTTATGGTTTTTCTCCATCTTCTAATAACTGACCGTCTCGATATAAGTAAAAGAATCTTGACTGGGACATAAAACACCAATACTGTTCACTGAACTTCACTCTCCTTGGTCGGTAGGTGAATTTGACTTCAGATATATAAGGAAACTGAGACTGTGAAAACCGAATTCCTGTGAAAACCGGACTACCTTCCGAGTCCCGATTAATTCCTTCTTTATTTCTTACGAGAAACCCTCTGTAAACCGGATCCTGTGTGTTAGTGACAACTCTGAACAACGTGCTCTCAGACATGCTAGTTTATTCTAAATTATTCATACTACAAGTGATGACGTAGTACGGTGGAACACAAGTAATGATAATATACAAATGGGAACGGATAAAACAGAATCCGGATATAGTAACATACTAACATCTCCCTTTCTTAGGAGCTGACAAATTAAAGTTATTATATTTCATTAACACAATTATCATGATAAAGATAAGTCCAATTAAGATTTGAAATCTGATACCAACTTTTAAGATTATTTTAACTGTCCATACGAAAACACTATGATTGATTGTCCATGATATAGTCCTTGAATTTAGTTGGCATTTTTGTCTGACGCATACTACTACGAGTATTTACTGACCTAGGTTGCATTTCCGGTTTTGGGATATCTGTGATACTATTGTTATTATTCTTGACCGCAATACCTTTGTCAATTGCGACTTCGACATTAGATTTAGGATTGATAGCGGTCGTTTTCGTCTGATTGTTAACTACGGATTGAGTATTGTCGACTTTGTTTTCTATTTTACTGTTTGACTCATTAACTTCCGGTGTGTCTCTTAAATATTTTCTATTTCGTCTATACAAGTGTCCATTTACGTCTACAATGTACGAACGCGAAGACACTTTGTCAATACATGTCCCGTATTTCCACGTTTTTGTCGCATCATTTGGTAATGGACTCATTCTAATAGCCTGACCTATTTTTAATTCTGGCAAATCTCTCGCGTGACGGTCATAATACAACTTTGCCTTTTTTCGCTTGTCAATTAATTTATCTGCGACCTCATCGATAACTTTCGGTGTCAATAAAGAATTCGATATAGGCAATGTGTGTCTAGTTCGTCGCGACATTAATCTTTGCACGGGACTGCTATTCATGTCAACATTAGGTGTATTTCTCCAATCGAGAAGTGCTTTCCATTGGTCTTTACCACTGCGTTTCGATTTCTTTAGAATATTTTTCGCAATCTTAACCGCTGACTCTGCCTTGCCATTCGACTGGCTGTGATAAGGTGACGATGTTACATGTTCGAACTCCCAATCTTGGGCGAAATCATGAAATTCTGAGCTGACTAGTTGAGCGCCATTATCGCTGACGACCGTGTCCGGGATACCGTGTCGACTGAACTGAATCTTAAGACATTCTATAATACTAGATGATGTAGTATCATGTAATTTATCAATCTCGAAATAATCCGAATAGTAATCGACTGCAATTAAGTATTCCTCTTTCTTGAACGTAAAGAGATCTATCCCTATTTTGCTCCACGGGCGATCCGGTATCTTGTGATTTATCAATGTCTCTTTCTGCTGATTTCGTTCGAACTCGTTACACGTGCTACACTGGCTTATAAAATCTTTTATCTCACCTTGCATGTTCGGCCAATACAATGTGTCTCGTGCTTTACGAATACACGACTCTGTACCGAGATGACTCGAATGTATGCGCGTTAACATTTCCGGACGTAATAACTTTGGAATAATGACTTTATTTGCTTTGAAAAGAATTCCGTTCTGTACCACTATTTCGTCACGATAGTTCCAGTAATCTCGAACCGTGATAGGCGTTTCTGACTTTAGGTCTGGCCATCCTAACAAAACAATTGACTTAAGTGCTTGTAAGGTCTCATCATGTTCTGTGAATTTTCGAATTTGTTGCAAACGTGGTTCGCTGACTTTGAGCGATTCGCAAAAGTCTATGTTTTCTAATTCCACCCGAAATACATGTGCTCGATCTTCACACGAACTTTGCACTGACGGTAGCGATGCACGCGATAGCATATCTGCGATGTACATATGAGCGCCTTTCAAATATTGGACATTTAGGTTATACTTCTGGAGTCTTAACAACATTCGCTGAAGACGTTTCGGAGCATTCAACAACGATTTCTTGAAAATACTTTCTAGCGGTTTATGATCTGTATGTATCGTAACAATATCACGTCCAAATATATATTGGTCAAAATGCTCACATGCGAATACAATAGCTAAGCATTCTTTTTCTATCTGTGCATACTGCTGTTCTGCTTTAGACAATGCACGTGATGCAAACACAACCGGCTGGCCATTTTGGAGGAGAGTTGCACCGAGACCTTACTTCGCTCGCGTCACACTGAACTGTAACTTCTTCCGCGAGATTGTAGTATTTCAGCACCGGATGCTGCGTAACAAGTTGTTTAACAGTCTGAAAGGCTTGTTCCTGCTGCGATTCCCAAGACCATACACTTTCTTTTGTAGTGAGTCTACGGAGTGGTTCGCAAACTTCTGACAGATGAGGCAAGAACCGAGACAAATATGTAATAAATCCTACGAATCTTTGTACAGCTTTGACATTATTCGGCTTTGGAATGTCTACTATAGCCTTAATTTTGTCCGGATCAGAACGAATTCCTTGCGACGTCAAGACATGACCCATGTATTTCACTTCAGATTGACGCAGTTTCAGCTTTTCTTTATTAAATTTAAGTCCAACCTGTCTCGCTCTATTTAAAAGAGATCGCAATTTAGCGTCATGGTCGCGATTTGCCTCGTCTAGCGTCTCGCCACATCCATATACAAGAATATCGTCCACTATGACCTCTGTCCCCTCTAGACCTTCGAGAGCCTCGTGTTGTCTGCGTTGAAACTCTTCCGGAGCCGAAGCGATTCCGAATGGCATTCTGACCCACCGATATCGACCGAATGGAGTCCAAAACGTAGTAAGATCACTACTTTCACGATCAAGTTTTACCTGCCAAAAGCCATCCTTTGCGTCTAATACAGTAAATACCTTGGCATTAGCCACCTTAGGAAGAATATCTTCAATTGTCGGCATAGGATAATGTGACCGTTTAATCGCGGTGTTAAGATCTTGTGGATCTAAACAAATACGTAGCTTGCCCGGCTTCTTAACCACAACCATGCTACTTATCCAGTCTGACGGTGTAGTTACTTTAGCTAAAATACCATGTTTTTCTAAAGTGTTTATTTTCTCGTGAAGTTCGGACTTCAGTGCTTGTGGCACGCGTCGCGGTTGATGCTGTACAGGCTTGACGTCTCGATCAATCACAATGTGATATTCCCCAGGGAGGCAACCTAAGCCCTTAAATACATCACAATATTCATCTAATATTTGCTTCTTATCTAACAAGTTTGTATGTTGTGAAACAATGTTAACAGGATTTATAGTTAACAAATTCATGAGGTTACATGCTTTAGCTGATAACAATGGAACTTGGTCAAAATCTACAACAATAAATTCTAAATTAAACTTTTCATTTCTAACAGTACATAATAGATAACACTTTCCTAATGGAGTGACTTTAGTACCATCATACATCTTTAATTTTATTTTACACTTTTGTAATTCAGGATTTCCATGTTGTGCAAGTTTACAATAGTCCTTAAAGCTAATAAGATTACATGTGGACCCGGTGTCCATTTGACATTTAACCTTGCGGCTTTTACCCTCAACAGTCATTGTCACATTTACAAACCACTGATTATTGTCTTCCTGCTTTTGTCCCGACACTGAATAAACTGAATCTTCTGACAATTCTGAGTCTTGTTCCGTGTCATTATCCTCCACGACATGTTCATATTTGGTTTTCCGTCGACAAACTGACTCAAAATGATTTAGCTTTTTACATGTACGACACTTATGTCCATATGCTGGGCACTTATGTTTTTCTTTCACATGGGAACCTCCACAATATTTACATTTGATCTTTGTATCAGAGTTATTGTTCTTTGAATCTGATGTGTGCCTATTCTGACGGTTATTCTTAACAGTCTTGTTAGAACGTGATTGCCTATGTTTGGTAAAATTCACTGTTGCTTCACTGGGTACCAATTTCTTCAATTGTTCCTGTGCGATTTCACTAGCACGACACATATCAATAGCTTTGACTAAATCTAGTGTACTTTCTCTCAACATTCGTGACCTAGCTTCACTATCCTTGGTGCCAAGTACAATTCTATCACGTATGAGTTCGTCATGTAAATTACCAAATTCACAGGTGGCGGCAAGTTTTCGTAGTCTAGCTGCATATTGATCTATGGTCTCAGCGGGCATTTGATCTGCAGTGTTAAACTGATAACGTTCAAAAATAATGTTCGTTTTTGGTTAAAAATGTGCTTGCAAAGCGGCAATAATTGGGTTTATTTTCTCACGATCGGCTGGATCGATGTCCAAATGCTGATATATTTGGAAACACTCCTTGCCCATGACTGAGAGCAGTGTGGCTACACGGACCTTTTCTTGTTTATCTTGTAAGCCTGTTGCCACCTCGTAATTTTCCCATTTGGCTTTGAAAAATTCTCAATTATGCTTCAGATCACCCTTTACCTCCATGATAGCTGGGGCGGGAATGCGATACGCCATTATCAGACGATGTTGATTAAAGTTCATGTACATGGGCTTCAAAACCATGAAATGTCAATCAAACCTCTGCCGCTTGTTTGTGCGCTTCGTTGCACTTGCATTTCACTAGCGGGCATGCTGCAATCCATTTAAATCAGCCACTTCTGACACCATGTTAGTGACAACTCTGAACAACGTGCTCTCAGACATGCTAGTTTATTCTAAACTATTCATACTACAAGTGATGACGTAGTACGGTGGAACACAAGTAATGATAATATACAAATGGGAACGGATAAAACAGAATCCGGATATAGTAACATACTAACACTGTGGACTTCTGAAAACTGGACGAAATTTGCCGTCCGGATTACATAGAAATATATAATTTTAACTTTGTAAACTTATATTCATATTTAAACAGGAATTATGAAATACATGACTAGTACAGTTGAAGTCCTTCCTCCAAAGACAAAAATATCCATTAAAACTAATTGATGGTAATATTCAAAAAGTAAAACATATTTGTGCATCAAAACTTAGAAAACAGTGCAATGATAAAGAAAATAAAAACATTTTACCTTGCGTGACAACATATGATCCAAAGATAATTACTATATTTAGTGTTATTAACACAAACTTGCAAATTCTACATTGGAACCAAAGAATGAAAGTTCTATTTAAATTGGATGATATTTTCCTGTACCCCAAATAATGAATTCCATAGAAAGAGCGATGCAAGATTGAAATATATCTGTAAAAGATAGCATACACGCTCTTTTTTCCCGCAAACATTTATCAATGAAACCAGAGGTATATCGATTCTGGCGCCTCGCTTGTTCCCATACCCTTCATTCATATTTAGCAGTTTCACATGTTGAATTTTAATTTTTAATTGAACTTATTTAGTTTGTGGTGCAAGAAACCCGACGAGCCTCGTTCTAGACAAGATATTTTAGAACTTGGGTTGAAATTTCCCTATCTAGCACCTCAACTAGTGATAGATTATTTTAATCCATAGCCTCCGACAGTTAAAGAATATCAAAAAACGTCTTATATGACAAAAATTTAAATCTTTTGATGAAGAAAAGAAAGTTGGGAAGTATGGCGATTGAAATTGTTTTCTTGTATTTTTTCACGTTAAAAATGGTATGATGTTTAGCATTCAATCCAATATGAGTTGTAACTTTAGGAATTTAATTTACTGTGCAGGCAATAGTGAAATTATTTTGTACTAACGCGTAACACATTGCGAGAAAAAACACTAATTCACAACAGACCAGAAAAAGAGAAACAAGACAAAAACCATTAAGTGAACTTTTGGACTCTTGTTGTTAAGGAAATTTCAAAGTTATGCCGTTTTATAAATGCAAATAAGAAAAAAATCAGAACTTCAAATAATAAAAGAAATGTATTGTTCTAAATTATTTAATGCTTAACTTAATAATGGTTAATTATCCAACCTCAGATGAAAATCTTTGATTCCCATTGGTCAATTAGTAACCTAATATGGGATTGTATTAGGTCACTTTTGATTATCTCCCTTGATTAAGAAAATATATTCGGTCAGTAACGATTACGTCCCCTGTTACCCGGTCTGCAGCCATAATGGTGTCCTCAACAAAGCGCTTTGTGCAGACGACGCCAGAAGAAATGATAGAAAAAAGGGTCAAAATTAATAGTGCCAACACTATTAAGTCTAATATAAAAGCAAGTAGAATTTTGAAAGACTATCTGACAGAAAACAACAACCGGCAAACTTCGAAGAATACGACGAAGTGAGGCTGAATGAAACTTCTGTTTTTGCAGTTGAAATAATATTTCGACATGAAGATCAAGATCTTCGGTGGGATAAATTCGTTACACAGTGATTAAGTGACCTAATACGGAAATATATGGAGTCATGACTCCATATATTTCCGTATTAGGTCACTAAATCACTGTGTAACTAATATTATCTCCCCTATCAGTAACTTTTCTTTGAGTAACAGATGTATGACGTCACAATCAATACCATGACGTCATGACAACAATATGTTATTTATTTAACCATTGAACAGCATAGCTATGGCAGTTATTGGATTATAAATGACATAGCTTTGCCAGGCAAACTGAATAACGCGCGTTAGCGCGTTATGATTGGTTTGTCTGGCAAAGCTATGGCATTTATAATCCAATAACTGCCATAGCTATGCTGTTCAATGGTTATATTTACATTGTATTAATTATTAATTAATTATTTTGAATTTTTGTCACGTCAATTTGAATTTTCCCGCCTTCAACGAGAAGCGGGGTCAATTATTGGAACAGCGTAACAATGTAAACAAAATATAGTACAACATGAAAAAACACGGAACTCGCAAAAATTATGAAATATTTTATTAACCATCACATTGTTTTGCACATTTTATATAAAACATAAATTTAGTCACTTTCATAGCAATTTTACGAAATTATTTTTTTAAAAAACGAATTTCCTAAGGCGGATGACGAACAAGTGAACAGTCTCGAAGATTGACACGAAAATGATGTTTCACTCTCGCTGTCATTTTTGGAAATTTAAAAGTGCAGTGCGAGAAATAAGAATCTACGAAGAAACCAGGAGTGAATGAATTGGATGACGGAAATGTAATCTGCTTTGGAAAGTCATAGTTTCTTTCATTATTATTCGTAGAACTTGTGGAACTGAGCACATGATGCGACCCAGATTGTGACCCATTTAGGCGCGGTACAACAGCTGATTCGGTGTTTAAATTTTTTTGCAGGGTGAGTTAATTCTGACATTGAGTTACTATGACGTTTTTTCTGTTGTGTTGAGACAGTTCTGTTGTAAGATTGGGAGAAGCTTCTCATTTATGGTTCGACAAACAAATTTGTGCCGAGCTTCGTATTGAGATGCTGAATGGCCGTCACCCGCAAACAGCGAGGAGTGTATTTAGTTTCAACTTTTGCAGCATGGCATGTGTCGGATAAAAACGGGCAAATGTGCGTTTTAAAAGTGGTTTGAACATGAACCATATACGACTCTTCAGGACCAGCCATGACTTTTTCTTATATTGATTGAACTAACTTTGGGATTTTTGTCAGTTATATCGAAGCATTGGAAAAACTTTGGGATTTTTGTCAGTTTTATCGAAGCACTGGAAACAGCGGTTTAACATTCGCATATATATTCTTTTTTAACATCTGCTATTTTCGTCTGTATGGGATATCTCCCCTCTGAAAATTTTTTGGTTGTATTTCATGTATTTAAATACATATTCCCCAGACTCGTCTGTGGTTTTAACTGGTGGTGAAATTTCATAGCTCGGGATATAAAATTTATAGAACAGATGGTGCCATACACACTTTTTCAGTATTATGGGAGAAATTAGGGTTCTTCTTAGATGATTGGAAATTTTCCGTTGTGTACTTAATTCAATGTATATTTTAAAATTAATTATTTTTTTTCTCAGGCTGTGTTGTTGTTTTGTTATGAAACTTCTTAAAAAATAGTCCAGACAGTGAAATATTCATTGAAATATTCATACGCATAGTGTAATGATCATGTGATCAATGTCAGTTATTGTATCGTATTTGCCACAGGTCTAAAACATGTTTATTTAGTAAAGTTGCAAAGCAAATGTAAATATTTATATATATATACACAAGCTCCGAACAGCGGCCAACATTCGTACCTCATTTATAACCGCTGCAGACAACCCTTCGGAAAATTTCGGAAGTTTAGATCGCGGTACTATTTTCACAGATCAATATGCGATACCTTGTGTACATTCGATACAATATGGCAGCGCCCTGTAAAGTCGTCTTCAAACCTTTTTGAAGTTAAATGCTAGAGATGTAAACAGTTTCTTTATATTTCATGCAGTCCGAAGTCTTTATTTTAACGAAATTTTTGCCAAGCCGTTTGTTTAACAACCCAATTGATTAAAATGGAAGATTTCTGTATTATTGTAAATCAGAATAGCAGACACCTTTCAAGAGTGGCTTGACGTGCCCGATAGGTTTATATTTAAAAGACAAAAATATTGAATTCACTGGCATTTGAAAGTAAGATATACCTCTGCATTTGTTTACATATGACAGACGTTTTAAGGTAGTCGTGCAGAGTAAAAGCGATATAACAATAAATAAGTACATACATGTATGTGTTTCTACTAAGAAAAGGATTTGGGAGGTTTTAAATAATTTAAAAAAAAAAAAACATCTCTATTCATTTAGGGTCTGATGGATCACATTATTTCATGACCTAGATTCGAACCTCACCCGGTAAAGTTATGAACTGAGGAGTAAAAATCCAATACTCCACTCCTATCAAACCAAGATATCTCATGTATTTACTATAGTACAATGAATCATTTCCAAATAACTTACTATTTTGTATACTTATGCAGCCATGACTTCTGAACATATGACCTTGAATCATAAAATATAATGGTCGTAATATCAATACCTACAATATTCTAATATAAATGCTTGTACAAAAATTATATAATTTTCAAGATAATATACAATTTAAGTCTTCTTATGCAACTTTCACCTTGACCTTAAAATGTATAACCTTGAACCATTTATCGAGATCATCATCATATCAATACCTACAATATTTTAATATATATGCCTATACAAAAAGTTCAAAGACTTCAAGATAATTAACAATTACAGTACGTTTACGAAGCTATGACCTTGACCTTCAAATGTATGACCTTGAACCGTATATCAAAATCATCATCATATCCATACCTACAATATTTTAATATACATACCTATACAATAAGTTTATAGTTTTCAAGATTATCAACTACAATTTCAGTTTTCTTATGCACATTTGACCTTGACATTTTAACATATGGCCTTGAACCATTTATCAAAAAGACCATCATATTAATACCTGCAATACTCTTATATAGATGCCTATACCAAAAGATAATAGTTTTCCATCTAATGCACAATTTTGATGTTTGAAAGCAAAAAATAACATTTCAGGGGCAACAACTCCTACACGAATTACCATATAATTACGAAAAATGGTACCTTCTTAAATTTTGTCATTCTGAACATTTTAACAATGTTTTGATTTCATATATCTCTTAATATCTGCAAGAAAATTGTTTAAAACTCCACAAATCACAGATTAGGCTATGGCCTTGATTTGTGACCTTGACCCCATTTTAAAGGTCATTTCAAGAAAATGTCAAAACTGAAAACCCCATGTCATTATCTGTTCAAAGAGTCAAGTTGTGACAATTTGAAGCCATTTTACGAATTTTTTTTTAAATGCAAAAATGCGTAACCCAATTTTCGACCTAATTTCACGAAATGAACAAACTATAGGCTTAAGACTCTAGAGAAGTCAAATATCACACCAGATTTTTTCTCCAACCATCGGTTTCGGAGAAGAAAATTTTTGCAACCCTAGGTCACAGTGACCTAGTTTTGGTAGCCATGGCAAGGCCATTAACAAATCTGAATTGCCTCTACCCGTAAATGTTTTTACAAGTATCATTGAAATCTGTCCAGCAGCTTCGGAGGAGGAGTAGAAAATATGTCTTTGATCGCATACACACACACGTGCACGCACATACACAAGCCGCGCAAATGCCATAAGCTCACATGACCTTTCGGTCAGGTGACCTAAAATCAAAATATATAATTTTAGTGTGACCGAAATATTTTTATGATTATCGAATTCTAACTTGAAAACCGGTGTGCAAACTTAATAATCCGCGTAGCGGGTTATAATTTTAAATTAAAAGACGCAGTTATTGAAAATTCAGTTAGAAATGAAGCCACCAGACATAACGTTGCTACTTTTGAGCGATAAAGTATCTTGATACTGAATCGGTGGAACACAGAATGGACACTGAAACTTATCATCCAATCAAATTGCTTGAATTTAGTAATAATACAATGATAAATTTGAAATAGGATTCGGAAACATTGGACTGACAGAAGCCATGATATAAATTTGTCTCCCATAATTAGAAATACGAAATATCTTTATAAAGACCAACAATACCCTTACAGTACAGAAAACAATATCAGTGTAAATATATTGATTCAAACTTATGGTTTAGGAATATCCTTTGGTGTCAATTATAACATTTTGTGCTTTCAAAAAGATGTGTTTTCTCCAAAGGATAACTAGAATCACCATTCAAAAGTAAATAGAATTTACCAGAGTACCACGTGATACCTCATAGCGTTTGTACGGGACAATTATTTCTTTTGACAACGGAATCGCATACAGTTACGTTTTCCCGTAATAACGACGTTTTTCGGGAATATTTGACGTAGACGTTATCCATTTCATTCCGCACAAACTTTAAGAGGTATTGATCCCGTGGTACGCTGGCGAATTCCATTATGGTCTGTTGGTCCTAACAGTAAGATCTAAACAAGTAATAGTAGTTCATATAAGGTAGAAACAATTAAAGGTATAAGCTTTCTTATGTCAAGGTTGAAAATTTCACAAAATTTCGAAAAATGACTTAATTAGATTTTTCATCACCATATCAACAAAGTAGTACATGTTTTTAAAATTATAAATTTCAGTTCTTACTCTGAAGCTATTAGATGCTTGAAATTATATCACTTATTTTTGTTTGAAAAAGATAGGGATTCCAGATTACAATGAGATTTGATTTTTTTCTCAGTTTTAACTCATATGAGTATACTATTTTTTAAAGTAGGCCCAGTTTTTGATTTAATAGTTTTATCAAAATATTTATTGAGGTGTAAGGATGTGGAGATGGAATTTAGAGGATATATGTATAAATGCTGATGACTTGTTTTCCTGATAATTTGAAGGATGTTATGGTCAACAAGATGATTGGAGGCAGTTAAAATAAATTGCATAAGAAGACCGGTCAAAATGAGAAAAACAAGCAGAGAGTCCCACGACTTGCATGATTTATCTCTTGATATCTGTGACCGCAGCCACAAATTGCCGCATGATTGTTACGTCTACTTGGTTCCATACACACTTTACTCGGAGAATCAATTAAAGCCTTGTAGTAAAAGCGTTTTGGAGATTCAAATAAAATAAGTAAATGTTAAAGTGAAAGATTAAATGACATGAAATAATAACCAGAATCGCGACATTCTAAGTTGACAGTTGGATGATGAACTCTTGCTAATTTAAGAGGCCTTAAAAACTTTGGCGACTTGGTAATTTACACATAGGAGTAAAAAATATATTTTAAAAAACATTAATGACTTGATTTCAAAATTCAAATTCCAACCGAATTTTCAACTCTTTTTTTATATCCCCCGCTCCAATGAAATTGGCGGTGGATATAGAAATGGGTTCCGTCTGTTCGCCTGTTCATCCGTTCGTCCGTTTGTCCGCCAGAAGTAAAATGTTAAGTCTTTCCGTTAAAGTTTTTCAAACAGTTGAAATTTTTCAGAATTTTTCATTCTGGTTTAAAGAAATTATTATCCTAATTTATTTTTAATCATGCGTATATGTTTAACATAATTTATTGCCCAGAAAATCCATCTAGAACACAAGGTGAACCTTTTGCGTTAAAGTTACATGTTTTATAGCATGATTTAAGAATAGCAAGTTAATAATAAATTCATACCAAAACAAAATAGTGCTATTACTTCTAAAGAGTTCCCATAATCATCTGTATCATTTTAATACCTGCAATTTTGTTATTTCTTAGTAAAAATGCATATTTTTTATGAAAAATGAACATTTTGAGAAAATGAACTTTCTTATTTATTTTATAGGATTTTCTGTAGAAACTCTAGATATCGTGTAATTATTAAATATACATGGTTTTTTAAGTTGTTCAAGATTTTTGGGTAAATATGTTAATTTAAAAAAGAAAACACCGATTTCGAGAAAATTCTTTTTTTTTTTTTTTTGTTGCTATTATCAACTTACTGTTATCTTTGATGAAGTTATTTATATTGGGTGGGTATTTTGGTGTAGGATTTTATTTTTCTGAAAAAATTATACATTTTTTATTTATTAAACAAATATTTAAAAAAATAAGGGGGATGATGATGATAATGCTACTGCTGCTGATGGTAATGATGATGATCTATGCTACTGATGATGTTAAGTATATTCTAGTGATGATGTTGAATTTTCTAAATGATGATGATGTTGATGATGCTGATGATGATGAAAACTTTCTCTTGATGATTTTCATACAGTGGAACATACTTGTAATGAATATCATTTACTGAGCAAAATTAGTGATATAAAATAGTAATTATTACATTGTCACATATATATTTTTCATTAACAACATATTGTTGAATTTTTCAACCAACAACTTGTCTCTTTGATGATGATGATGATGATGATAATGATGATGAACACATTTTCTCTTTGATTATTTCCTGTTTTTTTCAGAATGATGTTATATTTTTTAACATAAATAGCTAATAATCACTTTTGTTTTCAAAGAATACAACGACATCAACAACAACAATATCAACAAAAAAAATTGAAAAAAAAACATGAGAAAAAGAATCAAGTTTTATTCATGTGTAACTTATGAAAAATGTTTGCTACTTATGGATATTGTTGATATTTTGATTAAAATATGAAATGTCTTTTTAAAACATTATAGTTTTCCAGCCATTGTTAAGATAATGTAATACCCTTATACAGGTCAGGAAGTGTAATAAATAACAAGTGTTTTTTTAGTAATGAAAACTGACATCGATGTTGATATATCTTGTATTCATGTATTGTCAAGTCTTACAAATTGTCATTTCATTTTTAGTTGTTTTTACTGTAAAATCTTTCTGTACGATGCTGTGTACAAACATGTGTTACGGATGTCGCCATACTTGTAACGAGGTTAACATCCGGGTTTTCAAAGGTCAATTTTTGTGTCTATTTTTTTATTCAATTACCAGCGTCTTTTAAATTCTTTAAATTTTAATATAAACATTTTTTATTAAGTTTTTATTGTTTTACACCTTTAATATAAACATTAATATGTTCCGTAGAACATATGTTCTTTCAAATTATCGTTTTTATTCAACTTTTTATTTTCATTCAAACTTCAGTGACTGACACCGTGCGTTGCCAAGGGAACACCAAAGGGGAAACCGTATTTTTTGTTTTACGGTTGCACAAACCGTGTAAAACCGTGGTTTACCCGTACTCTAACCGTGGTTGCCCCGTACTTTTCCAGGAGTATAAATACCCCGGAACGCCCGCGCGTCTCTCTCTCACTTTTATTTGGTTTTCATCTTGACTAAGTTGCATAATATTAGGTAATTATTTTACAAGTACTTTTCTGTTTATTAACAGAATACCACTTGTCGCTTTTAATATTATATTTTCAGAATTTAATACTTAATTTAAAAGTTATTTAATAAGTAAATTTAATGGTTTATTTCATCTCTTATTAAAATAAAAATAATAGAAATTTACAATTTTATAATGATAATTTTTTGGGCTTTTTCTATTAGTCATTGAGACTAATCTTTTGGTAATTTTGTTTTGTTTCCATTCAATCTCATAATTTCTAGTACTCATAATTTGTCTTTAATTTGGTAATAAATACACTGTCAATTAATTATCACACTTACCATTCGATGGTTATTTTCCCCATTCCACTTAAATAAAAATCCCTATTTTCAGTCACTGAAAATCTATTATATTGCTTAATATATTAAAATTCTATTTAATATTCATTTTTACCTGAATGAAAGGTACAAAGATATTAGTACTCATATATCTAGTCCATAATATTTTATTCAGATATCTAGTCAATGTTATAATTTATTCAGATATCGAGTCAATGTTATAATTTAATCAGTTATCTAGTCAATGTAATATTTTAATCAGATATCTAGTCAATGTAATAATTCATTCAGATATCTAGTCAATGTAATATTTTATTCAGATATCTAGTCAATGTTATATTTTAATCAGATATCTAGTCAATGTAATATTTTAATCAGATATCTAGTCAATTTTATAATTTATTCAGATATCTAGTCAATGTTATAATTTATTCAGATATTTAGTCAATATAATCTTTTTTTAAGATATCTAGTTACTGTATTTTTTTAGACAGATATCTTTTCAGTCTGTAATTGTGAATTCAGATTTCATTAACAAGCTATAAATTATATATTTGTAACTCTGTGTATGTATTGTAATATATGTTATCCAGGGAGACTGGTTTATATAAGAGTTTTACTCTCGTTCCGGAATCCCTTTTCGTACCATTTATAATATTTTGTGTATATTATTCAAATAAATAAAATACTGTTTAAACTAAAAATTTTAATTCGTTTAAATAATAGCCCCTTTATTTATCACTTTTCCTTTTAAATATAATTTTCTAAAAAAGATAACTTATTTATTACCATAATGACTTGTATTCACAGTCAAATGGTTTATTATATATAAATTTACCACATCTTGGTACTTTTTTCATATCAGTATTAATTTTAGTCTGGATCCGTCCAAATAATGCTACAATGTACTTCACAATAATACGGTGAAACATAATACATATTCATAATATTTAATAATAATATATACCTTCTGAAGGTTATTTAGAAAATTTAATATATCATTACTGTAATACAGTATTATAATATAATCAATGAATGCTTCTCCAACATATCTAATATTATGTAACGTCAATATCACAAAATTTCTTTTGCTAAAGTTTTTTTTATGAGAACTTTTAGTTTTACAAATCTCGATGTCAAATAAGAGTAATTTCCAAAACTGCAGATTTTTATCTGTTTATTACAGCATTATATCTGTATAAATATATAATTTTCCAATATTACAGAATTATATCTGTATAATTATATAATTTTCCAATATTACAGAATTATATCTGTATAAATATATACATTAATTTCCTTTCAACTTTACAGATGTTGTCAATTAATTAATAGAAAATTTAAAAAATTCACATTACAGATTCAGATCTGTTGTATCAAAGTAATATTCACGTTTTACAGTTTCTCATCTGTAATATAATAGTAATTTTAAGAATACAGACCCCGATCTGTCATATTACAGAAATTTTCAAATACTGTTTCTATTATATTATCATAACTTTTCACTATTATGATCTGTATAACAGATTATAGTTGTAATGGTCTGAGGGAGATAATTCAAATAATTTCCAGTTAATAGTGTATACATGCATTATCATTTTCAGTATCATACAATGTATGGTATGATATGATTGCAGATATAATATCTAGTCAGATATTCATTCTACCAGCTATGGTACTTATCAATACCAACAAATGGTTGTTCAATTTTCAGTTTTATAGAACTATAAATATCAACAGCAATAATATATAAGTTTTTTTTTATATAAATATTGATCTCTTCAGCTTTAAAGTTGTGCAAATTATTATTATTATTATTATTATTATTATTATTATTATTATTATTATTATTATTATTACCAACTTATATGCTATATAAATACAGTAATTTAACTGATGGTCATGACTGTTCTTGACTTCATGCAAACTAAACTTTATTTTCATATCATTATACCTGAAATGGAAAAATTAATAGTATTATAACTATCAAGATATGTATGAGTGTTTACGTTATGTATGATAAGAATATTTACTGTATTTTTGTATATTTCAAAACAACAGGGAAAATTTGATGAAATTACAATGATTTGTTGATATGGTATTGATTGAAATATCAGGTTTTTTCTCACAAAGGTAGATGTATGTGTATGTAATATAAAAATTAATCAGTAATGTTATTGTTAAACTTGTGTAAATCAAATTATAAGCTTATATGTTGCAGAACAAGAAATGGTATATATTGTGTTATATAACTCATATTTTTAAACTAAACAAACCCATGATAATAATATCCAATGTCAAGTACCTGACATGTAGATGTTTATTTGATTTTTTTTTTCAGTACTGTATTTGTTATTCTTAGTACTGATGGGTAAAATAATTGTAATATAATTTATCTTGTCAAAAATATGTAATATTTTTGAAACACTATTGTTTAAAGTTAATTGTTAGAAACTGTTTTTTTTGTTAATGTTATAATCAAATACCACAAAGTGTTTAACCAATTTGTGCCAATATCACTTTTAAAAATTCTCATATCATTACATTTAATAATTTTATTTTAATTTTTCATATTTCTAAAAAGTTATTCATATATATATATAAAAAGAAAAGAAAATCATCATTCTCAAAATACATGTATTCATATTATATTATTACAAACCATGACATTTGTTTAAACATACATGTATAGAGTATATTGTTGAAATGTAATTGTTATTTTTGTTACCTATTTTCTTCCAAGTTCGTGAGGACACGAAATTTAAAGTAGGGGGAGTTGTAATACCCTTATACAGATCAGGAAGTGTAATAAATAACAAGTATTTTTTTTAGTAATGAATACTGACATCGATGTTGCTATATCTTGTATTCATGTATTGTCAAGTCTTACCGATTGTCATTTCATTTTTAGTAGTTTTTACTATAAAATCTTTCTGTACGATGTTGTGTACAAACATGTGTTACGGATGTCGCCATCACAAGACGGAATCGCATCTTTAAGCATCTTTAAGCCGAGCTTAAAGATGCTTAAAGATGCGCGTAAAGATGCTTAAAGATGGCTTAAAGGTGAATTAAAGACACTGCCACCTTTAAGCCTGGCTTAAAGATGGCTTAATGGCACTGAAATTTTAAGCTCCTTTACACCATTTGGCTTAAAGATGGCTTAAAAATGGTATTAAATGATATGAAAACATAAATGTATGAATCATTTAATGGTCTTTTTAAAACAGAAATCAGAAATAAAAAGGAAACAAACAAATAAATAAGTAAATAAATAAATAAATAAATAAATAAGTTAATTAATAAAAAAAAAACGGATTTGGAATATAATCAAACACTGACATATATTTGAACATGTCACAATACAGGTAAGTAACTTGTTTTGATAACCAAGGTATTATCTAGTTCAGTGCAAGTAGTATTTATGCAGTTAACTATGTAACGGATTATACAAATCACGAAAAAAAAATGAATCTGGTTTGATTTGCAAGTAGATAGTTTACAAGTGATTTGTTTGATTGACTCGGCAAAATACAATTTTACTCGGAAACAACATATTGAAGTCAATAACTAATTAGAAATGAATTAAAATTTTTAAAAAACAAATTGAATAATACATAATTTAATTAAAAATAAATAAATAGATAAATAAAGGATGGATACTTAAATGAATGGATGTATGGATGGATAGATAAATCGATAGAGAAAGAAAGAAAAAAAAGAAAAGAATGGGTGGGTGGTTGAATAAATAAATAAATAAATAAATAAATAAATAAATAAATAAATAAATAAATAAATAAATAAATAATTCAATTAAATAATAAAAAATGGATAAATGATTAAATAAATTCAAAGGGTGGATGGATGATTGAATGCATGCATGGATGAATGAATAAATAAATAAATAAATAAATAAATAAATAAATAAATAAATAAATAAATAAATAAATAAATGATGGATAGTTGAATGGATGGATGGATAAATTAATTAGAAAATAAAGAAAGAGAGGAGAAAAGGAGAGAAGAAAAGAATGGATAGTTGATTGAATAAATATTAATCAATAATTTAATTAAAAAAATAAAAGACGAATAAATTGTTAAATAAATATATAACGGATGGATGGATGGTTGAGTGCATGGATGGATGAATGGGTGGATAAATAAATAGATAAATAAATAAATAAATAAATAAATAAATAAATAAAGGATAGTCGGTGAATTGATGGATGGATGGATGAAAGAAAATAAAGAAAAAAAGGAGAGAAAGAATGAAAGAATAAATAAATAAATAAATAAATAAATAAAATGAAGTAATAGATGAATTAAGCAATGACATGTTGTTTTGATTTAGTAAATAAATAATTTATTTAAATAAATAAAGGATGGATAAATGATAAAATAAATACATAACGACGGATGGATGGATGGTTGAATGAATGGATGGATGGATAAATAAATAAATAAATAAATAAATAAATAAATAAATAAATAAATAAATAAATAAATAAAAAAATAAATAAATAAATAAATAAATAAATAAATAAATAAGATTGAATGGATAGTTGGATAAATAAATAATGACATAAATAATGAAATGATAGACGGATAGATGAATGAATGAAAGATCAAACGTTATTTATCTAGCCGAAGTATTTGTTAATTCTGTGCCAGAAGTACTAAAGTATTAATTAATTAACATATAGGACTGAAAATGATAGGTGTAGTGAACCTTGTAAAGATCGGTAATAACCGATTTGTTTGATGGGATAACTTTTAAGTGTTTTATTCATGGATGATTGATTCTTAAACTTTTTATAAATCTGAAGTTTCTCTCGGAAACAAAATACTTCAAGTAAATTCCTAATACAATCAATTAACCATAAATGACCCGCTATTTGAACCTAAATACATGGCCATAAAAGGTTTTATTTTTAAATTGGAATAATATTTAACACAGAAATGGTAATTCTTTCTCGATAATCAGTCCAAGCAATTGTGTACATGACACAATTTTTAAATTCAAACATTAAAAATTCAAAACAAATATTTAAAAAAAACACATAAGAATTAAAAGAGTAAAAATGCACGACAGGACTGTGAACGCTACATTAATGCCCTATATTTCAACATGTTCAACATACGTTTATAACCATTTCAATTTCTTATATTGGAAATTGAAAACTTTAAGCGGGTAGGGTGAAAATAAGCATCATGGTTAAACCGTCCTGGAACTTGTTGTTTGAAATCTGCTTCGAAAGATTCAGGCCCGTGATTTGTAATTATTATTATTTAACAATCGCTTATACATATAAATTTGATAATAATTCGAGGACACTTTTTTTACATAAATATTAATATATAGCTTATAAGCTATTTATAAATATTATTTCTCTTTACTACTGTTTCTTTATATCTTTATATTTCGGTATCCCATTATACAGATCTCTCTCTCTCTCTCTCTCTCTCTCTCTCTCTCTCTCTCTCTCTCTCTCTCTCTCTCTCTCTCTCTACGCCAAGCCTCTCACCGCCTGGTTTCGAATCCCACTCGGGACAGATCCTAGTGTGAGCAAGTTTGTAAGTTCGCTTGCCGAAGGTCGTTGGTTTTCTCCAGGCACTCCGGTTTCCTCCACTATCCCAGAATTGACCGCCTGGAAATAAGTGAAAGAATCTTGACTTTCATCGGTGTTATATTACAAATTTATGAATTTATGAATTCTCTAAATGAAATATCACAAAGATTACATTATGACGACATTAAAAATGTTTGAAAATATTTGTCAGTTTGCGTGCCGCTTGTCGGTGGTTTTCTATGGGCATTTCAGTTTCTTCGATCCCTGTAATACCCCCCCCCCCGAGAGAAGTGTATAAACTTATAATTTGACAGGGCATAACCCCCCTCTCTCTCTCTCTCTCTTTTATACAACGTAAAAGCTATCCCTGATTAATTCACAATCTTTGCTGTCATAAAACATCGAGATTATTTTGCTTCATTCGTTCTTTTTTCTTCCTTACTACAGATAGAGTTTTCAATATATTTATTTCTAATTTGGTTACCAATTTTATTTGTCTTGAAAAGTATCTGTTTAAACAATATTATTATTCATTTAAATTAAAAACTAAATTAGAATTTTTAATTATCAACAAATTCAATTTACAAAATAGTCTCAAAAACTTTTTTCTGTATCAAAAATGAATAAAACATCAGAGTGTACTTAGATTAAGATTCTACAAATGCATATTTATGTCTAAAAATAACTATTTGTTGAATTTACGATCTAATTAACTGATTTTGCCAGTCAGATAAATAAGTATATTACAGGTGAGGTTTGACATTCCTGCCTTCCTTTGATATATGAATGATTTATTTTTCTTTAGAATAAAAGATTGATTAATTTATTCTATAAAATTTGAAAAAATTATCATAATATATAAAATGAAATATTAAAAACGGAGTAAAGATACATAAACTTGCATATTTTCTATTCAAAATCTGAGGTTTTTAAAAAACAGTCACATGATCACATTTACTTAGGTTTATATAAATTATTTGTCCCTGTAGAGACATGTCCCCGTGGCCTAATGGATAAGGATGCAGTGCCTGGCAACCAAAGGATAGTGAGTTCCAGCCCCGCTCAGGACAAGTGTGATAGTTAAGATGTAACAGAGTGAGTTAGATATAATTTGATGTAATTAATAAAGATAATAATAACCAATTAAATTTAAAAATAAATAAATAAATATAAAAAAACTAATATAAATAAATGTAAAAAATATACAGGAAAATAAATATTATAAACTTTTTAAAAATATCATTTTGTATAATTTTTTTGAAATAGAAGAAATATTTTTTTTAAAAATAAAAACATTTGAAAATATATAGGACAGTAAAAAAAATATGAATTATAAATTTTGAATATCATTTTGTATAATTTTTTTACATAAATTTTTTTTATAAATAAAAACAAATATTTTTTTTACTTCTCAAATGAATAAATTAATTAAGCAATAAATATTCATTTCTACCAATAATAATTTTTCTGTGCTTAAAGGTGGCTTAAAGTTTCAGTGCCATTTAGCCATCTTTAAGCCAAGCTTTACGATGGCTTAAAGACATCTTTAAGCAACTTAAAGATAGCTTAATGATGGCTTAAAGACACATTTAAACCATCTTTAAGCCACCTTTAAGCTAGCTTAAAGATGATATTTCGTCTTGTGGCATACTTGTAACGAGGTTAACATCCGGGTTTTCAAAGGTCAATTTTTGTGTCTATTTTTTTATTCAATTAACAGCGTCTTTTAAATTCTTTAAATTTTAATATAAACATTTTTTATTAAGTTTTTATTGTTTTACACCTTTAATATAAACATTAATATGTTCCGTAGAATATATGTTCTTTCAAATTATCGTTTTTATTCAACTTTTTATTTTCATTCAAACTTCATTGACTGACACCGTGCGTTGCCAAGGGTACACCAAAGGGGAAACAGTATTTTTTGTTTTACGGTTACTCTCGTTCCGGAATCCCTTTTCGTACCATTTATAATATTTTGTGTATATTATTCAAATAAATAAAATACTGTTTAAACTAAAAATTTTAATTCGTTTAAATAATAGCCCCTTTATTTATCACTTTTCCTTTTAAATATAATTTTCTAAAAAGATAAATTATTTATTACCATAATGACTTGTATTTACAGTCAAATGGTTTATTATATATAAATTTACCACATCTTGGTACTTTTTTCATATCAGTATTAATTTTAGTCTGGATCCGTCCAAATAATGCTACAATGTACTTCACAATAATACGGTGAAACATAATACATATTCATAATATTTAATAATAATATATACCTTCTGAAGGTTATTTAGAAAATTTAATATATCATTACTGTAATACAGTATCATAATATAATCAATGAATGCTTCTCCAACATATCTAATATTATATAACGTCAATATTACAAAATTTCTTTTGCTAAAGTTTTTTTTATGAGAGCTTTTACTTTTACAGATCTCTATGTCAAATAAGAGTAATTTCCAAAACTGCAGATTTTTATCTGTTTATTACAGCATTATATCTGTATAAATATATAATTTTCCAATATTACAGAATTATATCTGTATAAATATATAATTTTCAAATATTACAGAATTATATCTGTATAAATATATACATTAATTTCCTTTCAACTTTACAGATGTTGTCAATTAATTAATAGAAAATTTAAAAAATTCACATTACAGATTCAGATCTGTTGTATCAAAGTAATATTCACGTTTTGCAGATTCTGTAATATAATAGTAATTTTAGGAATACAGACCCTGATCCGTCATATTACAGTAATTTTCAAATACTGTTTCTATTATATTATCATAACTTTTCCCTATTATGATCCGTGTAACAGATTATAGTTGTAATGGTCTAAGGGAGATAATTCAAATAATTACCAGTTAATGGTGTATACATGCATTATCATTTTCAGTATCATACAATGTATGGTATAATATAATTGCAGATATAATATCTAGTCAGATATTCATTCTACCAGCTATGGTACTTATCAATACCAACAAATGGTTGTTCAATTTTCAGCTTTATAGAACTATAAATATCAACAGCAATAATATATAAGTTTTTTTTATATAAATATTGATCTCTTCAGCTTTAAAGTTGTGCAAATTATTATTATTATTATTATTATTATTATTATTTTTATTACTATAACCAACTTATATGCTATATATACAGTAATTTAACTGATGGTCATGACTGTTCTTGACTTCATGCAAACTAAACTTTATTTTCATATCATCATACCTGAAATGGAAAAATTAATAGTATTATAACTATCAAGATATGTATATGTGTATACAAACATATGTATGATTAGAATATTAACTGTATTTTTGTATATTTCAGAACAACAGGGAAAATTTGATGAAATTACAATGATTTGTTGATATGGTATTGATTGAAATATCAGGTTTTTTCTCACAAAGATAGATGTATGTGTATGCAATATAAAAATTAATCAGTTATGTTATTGTTAAACTTGTGTAAATCAAATTATAAGCTTATATGTTGCAGAACAAGAAATGGTATATATTGTGTTGTATAACTCATATTTTTAAGAACCAAACAAACCCATGATAATAATCCAATGTCAAGTACCTGACATGTAGATGTTTATTTGATTTTTTTTCAGTACTGTATTTGTTATTCTTAGTACTGATGGATAAAATAATTGTAATATAATATATCTTGTCAAAAATATCTAATATTTTTTAAACCACTATTGTTTAAAGTTAATTGTTAGAAACTGTTTTTTTGTTAATTTTATAATCAAATACCACAAAGTGTTTAACCAATTTGTGCCAATATCACTTTTAAAAATTCTCATATCATTACATTTAATTTTTTTTTTTTAATTTTTCATATTTTTAAAAAGTTATTCATATATATATATATATATATATATATATATATATATATATATATATATATATATATATATATAAAGAAAAGAAAAACATCATTCTCAAAATACATGTATTCATATTATATTATTACAAACCATGACATTTGTTTAAACATACATGTATAGAGTATATTGTTGAAATGTAATTGTTATTTTTGTTACCTATTTTCTTCCAAGTTCGTTAAGACACGAAATTTAAAGTAGGGGGAGTTGTAATACCCTTTTACAGGTCAGGAAGTGTAATAAATAACAAGTGTTTTTTTAGTAATGAATACTGACATCGATGTTGCTATATCTTGTATTCATGTATTGTCATTTCATTTTTAGTTGTTTTTACTGTAAAATCTTTCTGTACGATGTTGTGTACAAACATGTGTTACAGATGTCGCCATACTTGTTACGAGGTTAACATCCGTGTTTTCAAAGGTCAATTTTTGTGTCTATATTTTTATACAATTACCAGCGTCTTTTAAATTCTTTAAATTTTAATATAAACATTTTTTATTAAGTTTTTATTGTTTTACACCTTTAATATAAACATTAATATGTTCCGTAGAACATATGTTCTTTCAAATTATCGTTTTTATTCAACTTTTTATTTTCATTCAAATTTCAGTGACTGACACCGTGCGTTGCCAAGGGAACACCAAAGGGGAAACCGTATTTTTTGTTTTACGGTTGCACAAACCGTGTAAAACCGTGGTTTACCCGTACTCTAACCGTGGTTGCCCCGTACTTTTCCAGGAGTATAAATACCCCGGAACGCCCGCGCGTATCTCTCTCACTTTTATTTGGTTTTCATCTTGACTAGGTTGCATAATATTAGGTAATTATTTTACAAGTCCTTTTCTGTTTATTAACAGAATACCACTTGTCGCTTTTAATATTATATTTTCAGAATTTAATACTTAATTTAAAAGTTATTTAATAAGTAAATTTAATAGTTTATTTCATCTCTTATTAAAATAAAAATAATAGAAATTTACCATTTTATAATGATAATTTTTGGGCTTTTTCTATTAGTCATTGAGACTAATCTTTTGGTAATTTTGTTTTGTTTCCATTCAATCTTATAATTTCTAGTATTCATAATTTGTCTTTAATTTGGTAATAAATACACTGTCAATTAATTATCACACTTACCATTCGATGGTTATTTTCCCCATTCCACTTAAATAAAAATCCCTATTTTCAGTCACTGAAAATCTATTATATTGCTTAATATATTAAAATTCTATTTAATATTCATTTTTACCTCAATGAAAGGTACAAAAATATTAGTACTCATATATCTAGCCCATAATATTTTATACAGATATCTAGTCAATGTTATAATTTATTCAGATATCGAGTCAATGTTATAATTTAATCAGTTATCTAGTCAATGTAATATTTTAATCAGATATCTAGTCAATGTAATTATTCATTCAGATATCTAGTCAATGTAATATTTTATTCAGATATCTAGTCAATGTAATATTTTAATAAGATATCTAGTCAATGTAATATTTTAATCAGATATCTAGTCATTGTAATATTTTATTCAGATATCTAGTCAATGTAATATTTTAATCAGATATCTAGTCAATGTAATATTTTAATCAGATATCTAGTCATTGTAATATTTTAATCAGATATCTAGTCAATGTTGTAATTTATTCAGATATCTAGTCAATATAATCTTTTTTAAGATATCTAGTTACTGTATTTTTTTAGACAGATATCTTTTCAGTCTGTAATTGTGAATTCAGATTTCATTAACAAGCTATAAATTATATATTTGTAACTCTGTATATGTATTGTAATATATGTTATCCAGGGAGACTGGTTTATATAAGAGTTTTACTCTTGTTCCGGAAACCCTTTTCGTACCATTTATAATATTTTGTGTATATTATTCAAATAAATAAAATACTGTTTAAACTAAAAATTTTAATTCGTTTAAATAATAGCCCCTTTATTTATCACTTTTCCTTTTAAATATAATTTTCTAAAAAGATAAATTATTTATTACCATAATGACTTGTATTTACAGTCAAATGGTTTATTATATATAAATTTACCACATCTTGGTACTTTTTTCATATCAGTATTAATTTTAGTCTGGATCCGTCCAAATAATGCTACAATGTACTTCACAATAATACGGTGAAACATAATACATATTCATAATATTTAATAATAATATATACCTTCTGAAGGTTATTTAGAAAATTTAATATATCATTACTGTAATACAGTATTATAATATAATCAATGAATGCTTCTCCAACATATCTAATATTATGTAACGTCAATATTACAAAATTTCTTTTGCTAAAGTTTTTTTATGAGAGCTTTTACTTTTACAGATCTCTATGTCAAATAAGAGTAATTTCCAAAACTGCAGATTTTTATCTGTTTATTACAGAATTATATCTGTATAAATATATAATTTTCCAATATTACAGAATTATATCTGTATAAATATATAATTTTCAAATATTACAGAATTATATCTATATAAATATATACATTAATTTCCTTTCAACTTTACAGATGTTGTCAATTAATTAATAGAAAATTTAAAAAATTCACATTACAGATTCAGATCTGTTGTATCAAAGTAATATTCACGTTTTGCAGATTCTGTAATATAATAGTAATTTTAGGAATACAGACCCTGATCTGACATATTACAGTAATTTTCAAATACTGTTTCTATTATATTATCATAACTTTTCCCTATTATGTTCCGTGTAACAGATTATAGTTGTAATGGTCTAAGGGAGATAATTCAAATAATTACCAGTTAATGGTGTATACATGCATTATCATTTTCAGTATCATACAATGTATGGTATAATATTATTGCAGATATAATATCTAGTCAGATATTCATTCTACCAGCTATGGTACTTATCAATACCAACAAATGGTTGTTCAATTTTCAGCTTTATAGAACTATAAATATCAACAGCAATAATATATAAGTTTTTTTTTATATAAATATTGATCTCTTCAGCTTTAAAGTTGTGCAAATTATTATTATTATTATTATTATTATTATTATTTTTATTACTATAACCAACTTATATGCTATATATACAGTAATTTAACTGATGGTCATGACTGTTCTTGACTTCATGCAAACTAAACTTTATTTTCATATCATCATACCTGAAATGGAAAAATTAATAGTATTATAACTATCAAGATATGTATATGTGTATACAAACATATGTATGATTAGAATATTAACTGTATTTTTGTATATTTCAGAACAACAGGGAAAATTTGATGAAATTACAATGATTTGTTGATATGGTATTGATTGAAATATCAGGTTTTTTCTCACAAAGATAGATGTATGTGTATGCAATATAAAAATTAATCAGTTATGTTATTGTTAAACTTGTGTAAATCAAATTATAAGCTGATATGTTGCAGAACAAGAAATGGTATATATTGTGTTGTATAACTCATATTTTTAAGAACCAAACAAACCCATGATAATAATCCAATGTCAAGTACCTGACATGTAGATGTTTATTTGATTTTTTTCAGTACTGTTTTTGTTATTCTTAGTACTGATGGATAAAATAATTGTAATATAATATATCTTGTCAAAAATATCTAAATTTTTTAAACCACTATTGTTTAAAGTTAATTGTTAGAAACTGTTTTTTTGTTAATGTTATAATCAAATACCACAAAGTGTTTAACCAATTTGTGCCAATATCACTTTTAAAAATTCTCATATCATTACATTTAATTATTTATTTTTAATTTTTCATATTTTTAAAAAGTTATTCATATATATATATATATATATATATATATATATATATATATATATAAAGAAAAGAAAAACATCATTCTCAAAATACATGTATTCATATTATATTATTACAAACCATGACATTTGTTTAAACATACATGTATAGAGTATATTGTTGAAATGTAATTGTTATTTTTGTTACCTATTTTCTTCCAAGTTCGTTAAGACACGAAATTTAAAGTAGGGGGAGTTGTAATACCCTTTTACAGGTCAGGAAGTGTAATAAATAACAAGTGTTTTTTTAGTAATGAATACTGACATCGATGTTGCTATATCTTGTATTCATGTATTGTCATTTCATTTTTAGTTGTTTTTACTGTAAAATCTTTCTGTACGATGTTGTGTACAAACATGTGTTACGGATGTCGCCATACTTGTTACGAGGTTAACATCCGTGTTTTCAAAGGTCAATTTTTGTGTCTATATTTTTATACAATTACCAGCGTCTTTTAAATTCTTTAAATTTTAATATAAACATTTTTTATTAAGTTTTTATTGTTTTACACCTTTAATATAAACATTAATATGTTCCGTAGAACATATGTTCTTTCAAATTATCGTTTTTATTCAACTTTTTATTTTCATTCAAATTTCAGTGACTGACACCGTGCGTTGCCAAGGGAACACCAAAGGGGAAACCGTATTTTTTGTTTTACGGTTGCACAAACCGTGTAAAACCGTGGTTTACCCGTACTCTAACCGTGGTTGCCCCGTACTTTTCCAGGAGTATAAATACCCCGGAACGCCCGCGCGTATCTCTCTCACTTTTATTTGGTTTTCATCTTGACTAGGTTGCATAATATTAGGTAATTATTTTACAAGTCCTTTTCTGTTTATTAACAGAATACCACTTGTCGCTTTTAATATTATATTTTCAGAATTTAATACTTAATTTAAAAGTTATTTAATAAGTAAATTTAATAGTTTATTTCATCTCTTATTAAAATAAAAATAATAGAAATTTACCATTTTATAATGATAATTTTTTGGGCTTTTTCTATTAGTCATTGAGACTAATCTTTTGGTAATTTTGTTTTGTTTCCATTCAATCTTATAATTTCTAGTATTCATAATTTGTCTTTAATTTGGTAACAAATACACTGTCAATTAATTATCACACTTACCATTCGATGGTTATTTTCCCCATTCCACTTAAATAAAAATCCCTATTTTCAGTCACTGAAAATCTATTATATTGCTTAATATATTAAAATTCTATTTAATATTCATTTTTACCTCAATGAAAGGTACAAAAATATTAGTACTCATATATCTAGCCCATAATATTTTATACAGATATCTAGTCAATGTTATAATTTATTCAGATATCGAGTCAATGTTATAATTTAATCAGTTATCTAGTCAATGTAATATTTTAATCAGATATCTAGTCAATGTAATTATTCATTCAGATATCTAGTCAATGTAATATTTTATTCAGATATCTAGTCAATGTAATATTTTAATAAGATATCTAGTCAATGTAATATTTTAATCAGATATCTAGTCATTGTAATATTTTATTCAGATATCTAGTCAATGTAATATTTTAATCAGATATCTAGTCAATGTAATATTTTAATCAGATATCTAGTCATTGTAATATTTTAATCAGATATCTAGTCAATGTTGTAATTTATTCAGATATCTAGTCAATATAATCTTTTTTAAGATATCTAGTTACTGTATTTTTTTAGACAGATATCTTTTCAGTCTGTAATTGTGAATTCAGATTTCATTAACAAGCTATAAATTATATATTTGTAACTCTGTATATGTATTGTAATATATGTTATCCAGGGAGACTGGTTTATATAAGAGTTTTACTCTTGTTCCGGAAACCCTTTTCGTACCATTTATAATATTTTGTGTATATTATTCAAATAAATAAAATACTGTTTAAACTAAAAATTTTAATTCGTTTAAATAATAGCCCCTTTATTTATCACTTTTCCTTTTAAATATAATTTTCTAAAAAGATAAATTATTTATTACCATAATGACTTGTATTTACAGTCAAATGGTTTATTATATATAAATTTACCACATCTTGGTACTTTTTTCATATCAGTATTAATTTTAGTCTGGATCCGTCCAAATAATGCTACAATGTACTTCACAATAATACGGTGAAACATAATACATATTCATAATATTTAATAATAATATATACCTTCTGAAGGTTATTTAGAAAATTTAATATATCATTACTGTAATACAGTATTATAATATAATCAATGAATGCTTCTCCAACATATCTAATATTATGTAACGTCAATATTACAAAATTTCTTTTGCTAAAGTTTTTTTATGAGAGCTTTTACTTTTACAGATCTCTATGTCAAATAAGAGTAATTTCCAAAACTGCAGATTTTTATCTGTTTATTACAGAATTATATCTGTATAAATATATAATTTTCCAATATTACAGAATTATATCTGTATAAATATATAATTTTCAAATATTACAGAATTATATCTATATAAATATATACATTAATTTCCTTTCAACTTTACAGATGTTGTCAATTAATTAATAGAAAATTTAAAAAATTCACATTACAGATTCAGATCTGTTGTATCAAAGTAATATTCACGTTTTGCAGATTCTGTAATATAATAGTAATTTTAGGAATACAGACCCTGATCTGACATATTACAGTAATTTTCAAATACTGTTTCTATTATATTATCATAACTTTTCCCTATTATGTTCCGTGTAACAGATTATAGTTGTAATGGTCTAAGGGAGATAATTCAAATAATTACCAGTTAATGGTGTATACATGCATTATCATTTTCAGTATCATACAATGTATGGTATAATATTATTGCAGATATAATATCTAGTCAGATATTCATTCTACCAGCTATGGTACTTATCAATACCAACAAATGGTTGTTCAATTTTCAGCTTTATAGAACTATAAATATCAACAGCAATAATATATAAGTTTTTTTTTATATAAATATTGATCTCTTCAGCTTTAAAGTTGTGCAAATTATTATTATTATTTTTATTACTATAACCAACTTATATGCTATATATACAGTAATTTAACTGATGGTCATGACTGTTCTTGACTTCATGCAAACTAAACTTTATTTTCATATCATCATACCTGAAATGGAAAAATTAATAGTATTATAACTATCAAGATATGTATATGTGTATACAAACATATGTATGATTAGAATATTAACTGTATTTTTGTATATTTCAGAACAACAGGGAAAATTTGATGAAATTACAATGATTTGTTGATATGGTATTGATTGAAATATCAGGTTTTTTCTCACAAAGATAGATGTATGTGTATGCAATATAAAAATTAATCAGTTATGTTATTGTTAAACTTGTGTAAATCAAATTATAAGCTGATATGTTGCAGAACAAGAAATGGTATATATTGTGTTGTATAACTCATATTTTTAAGAACCAAACAAACCCATGATAATAATCCAATGTCAAGTACCTGACATGTAGATGTTTATTTGATTTTTTTCAGTACTGTATTTGTTATTCTTAGTACTGATGGATAAAATAATTGTAATATAATATATCTTGTCAAAAATATCTAATATTTTTTAAACCACTATTGTTTAAAGTTAATTGTTAGAAACTGTTTTTTTGTTAATGTTATAATCAAATACCACAAAGTGTTTAACCAATTTGTGCCAATATCACTTTTAAAAATTCTCATATCATTACATTTAATTATTTATTTTTAATTTTTCATATTTTTAAAAAGTTATTCATATATATATATATATATATATATATATATATATATATATATATATATATATATATATAAAGAAAAGAAAAACATCATTCTCAAAATACATGTATTCATATTATATTATTACAAACCATGACATTTGTTTAAACATACATGTATAGAGTATATTGTTGAAATGTAATTGTTATTTTTGTTACCTATTTTCTTCCAAGTTCGTTAAGACACGAAATTTAAAGTAGGGGGAGTTGTAATACCCTTTTACAGGTCAGGAAGTGTAATAAATAACAAGTGTTTTTTTAGTAATGAATACTGACATCGATGTTGCTATATCTTGTATTCATGTATTGTCATTTCATTTTTAGTTGTTTTTACTGTAAAATCTTTCTGTACGATGTTGTGTACAAACATGTGTTACGGATGTCGCCATACTTGTTACGAGGTTAACATCCGGGTTTTAAAAGGTCAATTTTTGTGTCTATTTTTTATTCAATTACCAGCGTCTTTTAAATTCTTTAAATTTTAATATAAACATTTTTTATTAAGTTTTTACTGTTTTACACCTTTAATATAAACATTACTATGTTCCGTAGAACATATGTTCTTTCAAATTATCGTTTTTATTCAACTTTTTATTTTCATTCAAACTTCAGTGACTGACACCGTGCGTTGCCAAGGGAACACCAAAGGGGAAACCGTATTTTTTGTTTTACGGTTGCACAAACCGTGTAAAACCGTGGTTCACCCGTACTCTAACCGTGGTTGCCCCGTACTTTTCCAGGAGTATAAATACCCCGGAACGCCCGCGCGTCTCTCTCTCTCACTTTTATTTGGTTTTCATCATGACTAAGTTGCATAATATTAGGTAATTATTTTACAAGTACTTTTCTGTTTATTAACAGAATATCACTTGTCGCTTTTAATATTATATTTTCAGAATTTAATACTTAATTTAAAAGTTATTTAATAAGTAAATTTAATAGTTTATTTCATCTCTTATTAAAATAAAAATAATAGAAATTTACCATTTTATAATGATAATTTTTGGGGCATTTTCTATTAGTCATTGAGACTAATATTTTGGTAATTTTGTTTTGTTTCCATTCAATCTCATAATTTCTAGTATTCATAATTTGTCTTTAATTTGGTAATAAATACACTGTCAATTAATTATCAAACTTACCATTCGATGGTTATTTTCCCCATTCCACTTAAATAAAAATCCCTATTTTCAGTCACTGAAAATCTATTATCTTACTTAATATATTTAAATTCTATTTAATATTCATTTTTACCTCAATGAATGGTACAAAAATATTAGTACTCATATATCTAGTCCATAATATTTTATTCAGATATCTAGTCAATGTAATATTTTATTCAGATATCTAGTCAATGTAATATTTTAATCAGATATTCTAGTCAATGTAATATTTTATTCAGATATCTAGTCAATGTAATATTTTAATTAGATATCTAGTCAATGTAATATTTTATTCAGATATCTAGTCAGTGTAATATTTTAATCAGATATCTAGTCAATGTAATATTTTATTCAGATATCTAGTCAATGTAATATTTTAATCAGATATCTAGTCAATGTTATAATTTATTCAGATATCTAGTCAATATAATCTTTATTAAGATATCGAGTTACTGTATTTTTTTAGACAGATATCTTTTCAGTCTGTAATTGTGAATCAGATTTCATTAACAAGAACTGTTATTTATGGTATTAAGCTAGTCAGTGTAATATGTTAGTCAGTAATAACATATTTACAGTCACCCTGAATCATTGAAGAAACGACTGTAAACCTGTCATATTCATTATTGTAAAAAATAAAAATTGTAACTGACAGTCACCCTGAATCATTGATGGACAGACTGTGAAAGAAAAATAATAAACATCTTGAACTTGGAAATCAGTTGTCTATCATAATTGATAGTTAAGTTTAAAGTCTAAATCTCCAATATTTCACTTATCTTTATACCTTCTGCTTGTCACTCAAAGCTGACATAAACTTACCATAATATTGGTTAGTGTGGAAATTATTATTCTTCCAGTCAAGAATATCTTATAATATTGTCTCATATATATATTTGAGACTGGTGGCAGCAACCTTTATAATTATATATATATATATATATATAATTACAATATATATTTCATATAGTTTTATAATCTACAAGTTTCAGTTTGAAGTTTTATAATCAAAACACTTGGTCGCTACAATAACAAAAGACTCTTATAAGTTTAACGTGATATTTAATAGAAGTTGCAATCACTGAAACTATTGGTGGAAAATAGAAAGTGAGTAGAGCGGGGGATCTGAATGGCAATGTCTTCTTGTTTAAATTTTAAATCGACAAGCCTCAAGTATATGCATCTTAAAAGTTATAACTCAACATATCTTGTCAGCTAGTCAGTACTTATGCTTTTTGAAAAGCAGTTCCAGTAGCAAGTTATCACATAGACATTGATAGAGATAACATATAACGACTACAGTAATATTTCTCTGTAATTCTGTGCTTTTCTTTTGTTACATTAATATTTCTATATAAACTCTCACTTTTAAAAAGTACAGAACACTTGATTTTTGACTAAAAACGCAGGTTTTTTCCATTCATATGATAAACATATATACCTGGCAACAGAAAACATGTGCATATATTAATCTTATGTTACATAAAATAGGCACTTAGGCTACATCTCTTAGAATTCATTTGGGATATTATCATATTGTTGCTAATACAAGTCAAATTACGCAGGGTTCACTTGGTAACCCTCACAGGGTTCACTTGGGTTTTTGAGTGACAGGAGGGAGGACACACCGGAAAAATCCACTCTCTCAGCTAGTGCCAGAGGCGGATGATTGGACCCTGCTTTCCTTGGTAAAATGCTAGCTTTCTTTAAAGTAGCTTTAAGATCTAGACCAGAAAGCCTGGCACTGAACTAGTCCGGAAAGTCTGGTAGTAAATCATTATCACATCTACTATATATATACACAATGATTAGCTCAGCCCCACTTCACCTTGTACCGACCCTGATATATCTATATCGGTAGCTGATTGTAAATCATGCAAGTCAGCTCTGTACTGATGCATACTAGGGGCGACCTTTTGGAGCTTGCTCACTGAGATGTCCAGCATTATCAGAAGTTACGATTCCATGTAAAAAGGCAGTAGATCGTGAATAAAAGTGACTTTCCTCAAGCTCAAAATTTGTGTCTTTGACGGATTTAGGGATTTAAGACCTTTTTTAGTTACATTTCACAAAATCTTCATTTGTAGATGTATAACAGCATAGGCCTATTTATCATTCGGACTGACTTCTGTTGTTACAGACACTTTGCTCCTGTACGTCATGCAAAGTTTGTGACGTCATTTATGATAAGCCAAAAAAATTACACTGCCATTTTCCAGTGTTTTTAATGATCGTCGCTTCACACATATTTATATACATTTTTTAAATAAATAAAAGCGATAAATTGTACAAATAATCAAACATCTAAGCCTGAAATATCATTCAAAAACTACCCCGGCTCCTTCTTGCTTCGAAGAACAGCGGTTTTAAATTGTACATTTTCGCGTATACTGTTCTGCCCATACGTACATTATTTTTAAATAACAAAAAATCATAAATACCTTTAAATTCGTGCATAAGATCTTTATCCTATGTACATCTAAATAAGGGATCAATGTTAAAATATGCAACCGGATCCACGTCATTTTTACTTTTACGTTCAGAATACTTTGAGGGTTTTCTATTTAACAGAGGCCCTCCTAATGAACCTGAGTAAAATGTGTGAACGATGAAATTCTTCCATGGCATCAGTGTTACCGGCAGAAGTAAACAGAATAGAATTTCAAAAAGTTTTGAAAATATCATTATTTTTGGTAATATAGTGAATTTTTTTATGTTTATAGATTTTTCTTTATTGGATAATCGAGATTTGGACATCTTTGTGTCTTTTGGTTACAGGTGCCGGTAACAACTGAAAGGATTTGGCGATCATTTAAATAATGATAATCTTTTTGTATGTGCAATTTGATGTAAATTCCATTTCAACAAACAAATAAATCGCGAAATAATAATAAAACAAATGTTCAACAGCGAATTCAGATCTGTTTTTTTTTTTTTTTTTTTTTTTTTTTTTTTTTTTTTTTTTTTTTTATGTAATGGATTTGCTGTTAATAGGAAATCAATATTCCGTAGGGGTCTCCTTACCATGACGTCAGGACCCCAAATAAAATATTTGCTTAAACCATATATAAGTATAAAGAATAATATCAATATCAAAACTGTAACTTCTTATAGGCACTTTTAAACACATTTTGATTTTAATAATAAGTAAAGTACTGGTTTAAATGTCATGAAGTAATAAAGAGCGTGAATAAGATTTAATGATACATGCGTGGAAAATCTAACCTGGTCAATTCATTAATTTTATTATTTTCTTATCTAATCATTCATTTGGCCATTCATTCTTTATTGATGCTGTTATTTGTTTTTCTAAACACTTTAATATTTTAGATTTTTAGAAAAGTATTTTGATTGCTAAAATATGTTTATATCATTTTTAATATTCTGTGATTTTTAAGAGTTGTCCCGCTTTGACCGTAATATAACTTTATTACAGAAAAGTAGAGTAACGGTGTTTTAGTCAATATTCCTATACTTATATCGAGACGTTCGGTTTTATGATGGTGGGGCAAACCGGAGTTCGGAGAAAAATCCTATCGACCTTCGGCAAGCGAACTAACACGCAACTAGAATCAGTTCAAAGTGGTTAATGTTCTAAAGAGCCACTTTGATCATTGAATGTGCCTTTTACACCATTCAGCCTATCACAAGATTGGTTGGAACTAATTTTTTTAAACTTTGCATTGGCAATTTTAACTTTTCCCGACGATAATATGTAGATTGATCTATAAGGGATAATCTAAGAACAAGTAAGTTTATTTGTGTGCGAGTGTATACCATGATCAGTCTTGTTCTAGCATGCACTATTGACTACTTTTATTAAGGTGCTAGCTCACAGAGTCCGTATGACGCAGGACAAGAATTCCTACTTCCCAAGCCACACTATCCTGGCACCGGGTGAACAAGTCGATGGTCTGTCTTCCGAATGCTATTAATTATACAAAAAGCTGTTTTAATGTACTAAATAATAATGTTTATACCAGGGTATTGTATTATGTCTAGGTGGAACAATTAAATCTACATTCAATGTAATAATAATAATAATAATAATAATAATAATAATAATAATAAAATTATCTCTAATTGAGTGATATTAAAAAATAGTGTTAACACCCTAGTAAAGCTTTTTTCAGTGAAAGAAGGAAAAAAAGTGATTTGATATTATCTTACACCCGAGTGGGGTTCTATCTTGGGCGAATGAGGCGCTGTGATACGCATTAGCGCTTTAGACCACTTATATCCTTATCTTAGACGAATTTGGGGGCTTTGATATCGGTTTCCGAATGAGCACATGATTTCTCACCGCCCAGTTTTGAATCTTGCTTGAAGAGATCTTACTGTGAAAGGATTTTCATTATGATTGCCGAAAATTATTGGTTTTCTCCGGGTACTCAGGTTTCTTTCACCATCGCAAAACTGACATCGTAGAACCTCGATATAAGTGAAAATTTAAATAAATTATTTGTTAATTATTTTTATATAGTAATTAACTTTCCATTTTATGAAAAATTATGAAAACTAGAGAAAGACAAATAAGAAGTAGGATAAATATTTTGAAATCATTCATGGACCAGAAACTTTATTTTGTTGTTCTATGTTTAATAAAAAATGAATTTATTTAGTAATGTCTTTACATGTGTTTTTTCTGTAAACTTAAGTTAACTGGAAGAATTATGTGCATCTTTAACTCCGTTTGGGGATTATGATTTTACACTACTTTTAACGCATAACTATGCATCCGAGCTTTGCATTGTAAATATAAATCTAAAGGAGCACTGCGACGGTATATATTGTCGCCTGACGACAATAAATACCGAGATGAGGCTTTTATCTTTCCTGCTAAATGGGCTACAATATGTACATGTATAACACATATCGGCACATACTGTCGCCGGCAAATACATTGATACTTATCACCACAAATGATGATTCAACAATGTTTTTGACATTAAAGTTGTGGAAATACGAATGTTTCACTTAGTCCATGGAGTTCATGAGTAAAACTAGAAGCATTTTTATTGTTCTCTCTCTCTTCAGGGTGTGTCGATGGTAGAGTGGTTAAGTGCATCGATGCTTTGATCACAGCACCTCATTGTGTACCTGTTGGATGATGGTTTTCTCCTGCGCTCTTCAGTTTTCCTCCATCAATGGCCAAAAAACCTGACTTGTGTGTAAAACACCATTATCTACTCCACTCTCTCCTTAGAATCTTGGTTTCAGAGTAATCTGAATTAAAAGCTCGTCTACAGATAACAGTGCCTCTCACCGCCTAGGCTTCGAATCTATCTTGGACAGATCCTAGTGTGGAAAAGTTTGTCGGTTCGTTTGTCCGAGGGTAGTTGATTTTCTCCAGATACTCCGGTTTCCACAACCATCCAAGAACCGACCTCTCGATAAAGTGAAACACTTTGACTCGGGCGAAAAAAACGTTATTACTCATCTTAACTATTGCCGTGTGGATTTGGGGTATTAGGTCTGGAGGGGTAAATAGTTATGTAATATACAAATACGTCTTGTCAATCACCTTCGAGTTCATTAATGCTATACTGACCCTCCTGCTTTGTACTGCAGGTAAATGCATTGACCATAATCATATTGAGACATAACATAGCTTTTTGATGTGCAAGAAAAAACACCCAAATATTTGAATAAATTAAATGCTAATTTACAACGCATTTTTATCTGACTTGTCAGGAAGAGTTTTCTTAAAAATGTTAACTCTGTAAGGACCTACCAATAATTTGCTCGTCCAGAGTTTACACGGTATTTGGGTATATTTAACCATTCGAACATTTTTATCTTTGCAGTATGAATTCTGTACATGCAAATGCTTTTTTCTCAGCTTTCACCAGCTGTTTTTCATTCATATAACATTTAAGGATATCTTGGTTAAAAACGCCATGTCACCTTTGAGTTTTGTTTAGTAATTGTTGTTTATTGGAACAAAAGTTACGATTTTTGGTACAATAACCCTTGATATGTCTCTGAAAAACATGTCTCTGTTATAAACATTTGTACCTTTTTCACCACAAATGTTTCGATTGATGTTTAACTGACTTAGGAGAAGAAAAATCGAACAAACATATAAAAGATATACTTTTTCTCGTACCTCGAACAGAAAAATCCCACGCGCACACCGGTGCTAGAATTTTCTGTCTTGTCCAGTTTGTCTGGTACAGCCTCACAAGACAATTGACGCCATTAGTATTACTCCGCGGATGACGTATCCGATCATTGTGCTTGACGTCATCAAAACAATAGGTTTATTTATTTATTTTTCAAATATGTGTTTATATTGTTTCTTGTCAAAATATTTTATTGTCAAAGTTGTTTTATAATTTGCATTGAATACAAATCTTTGATATCTTAAACTCTAAGTGTTGTCGATGGAATTATTTTCAAATGGCGGATTTTTACAATCCATAAAGTGTCCAAAGTAATGCAAGGGGTCCCATACGGATGTTTTGTTTTGTAAGTATCGCAGTTATAAACATTCTAATGGTACGAGAAATAGAATCTGTCACATGTTTTTGACCGATACAGGTTGATCTCAGCCTCGGGTGATGTGATGTAACGTATCCCAATCTCGGCACAGCCTCGATTGGGATATGTAACATCACATCACCCTCGACTGAGATCATCCGGTATCGGCCACAAGCAGGTGAAGATTCTATTAATCTATTAATTTGAAAAAGGCGATGGGTTGATTACCGTAACTTATCAAGATCACTGGCAAACATTTTAATCATTGTCGTATTCTAATACCATCCTTAAAAATTAAGGATCCTTAAATTTAAGGTTATAAAATGATGTTTCAAAATTTTGGATGAATGAAAGCTGTTCCAGCCCCAATCCTCTACTTTCCGCCTACAAAAATAAATTAAGAAATTATGTGTGGTAAATTTATGCTGTTGGGACATGCATTTAAAAAATAAAAAATTAAACATTCATTGCCAGAAAAGATATCGGTATAAACAATCATTAGTGTGTTTATAAATGATTGTAATTTATTTTTTTATTCGGATGTTGAATAAATAACGTTTATTTATTAAATGTTGAAGGAAAGCTATGATTATTAGACAAACTTCTTTTGTTATAAGTACAGATGTACTGATATTTGATAACTATAGATAGAATGAGAGAATTTGGTTTTGCGAAAGATTTATCTCACAACCGTTTTGCATTTTACTCTACCAGAGTCTGTCGGGATAAGGTTTGCCAGCTCGCTTGTCGGAGGTCGGTGGTTTTCTCCTGGCACAAGTTCCTCATGCAGAGAGTGAAATAATCTTTACTTGGGCGTAAACGCAAATCTCACAAATGATAAAAAAGTACCATTGTAATAAGAGTCAGATAAAAAGCGGATATTTCAACAATAAATTCTTGCCATGAGCATATAACCTTCACTCAAATCCATGAAACTATAAAAAGTTGACAGTTTTTAGAAGAAATTGCTAGTTTCAGTTAATGCTAATGACATGTAATTTGTGCCCCAGTTATATCAAATATTTGCGTAAAATATAAATATTATTTTGGACATAAATTAGCTTAACACAGTCACTTTAATTTGGTTCAAGCTAGTTGACTCTTCAATTTAATACTGAAGAGTGGTAGAAAAGTAGTGTTAAAATATTTTATATCAAAGGTAATATCTCGGACAAAAGGCAACGGAACATGTGAAACATTCAAAATAAACATAAGGAATAAATTTGGTTTAAATCAGTTTCGATATGTAGACTGTGGAGAAGTAGGAAAGGCTTATTAATATTTTTTTTACCCGGAAATCTATCAAAAGCCGATGAAAAATATGGTTATTATCAAACCTATTCAAGACAACATCAATAGATACCTATAGAGTTCATTTGGTTTAAATCGGTCAAGAAATGTTTGCTGAAAAGTGCAACTTAACAGATAATACAAGTGCTTTTGTCAAGGGACAATGCAATCTGTTGCTTCATGAACACATTTCGTCCCTGTTAATTAATCTTGTCATCTTTTGGGATGAAGTGAAAGTTTAACTATGAACACCTGTTTTATACAATAAAAGTGGTTATAAATGTATGAGATTGTATGACGAAAAAAATAGATAAATATATTGTTTTAGTTAAATTAGCCCTTTTTGTAATGCCCCCCCCCCCAAAAAAAAAAATCAATCAATAATAATAATAATAAATAAAATTTAAAAAAAATAAAATAAAAAAATAAAAATAAAAAAAAAAAATAAAAACTGATGCTGTGCTCTGAAAAGATATAATAAACTAGAATAATTTTCATGTAAAATTTCCAAAAAATATTTAAAAATCAAGAATTTCGGACAATGTTATTTTTATAAATGAATATATAAGAACAATCTTTTACATCTTACACTTATGTACTGAGACTGTAATTCCTTTTAAAGGACAGTCTTCATTGAACAGAAGGATTCAAATTCTAAATTTGATGTTACAGGGTAAAAAATATTTTTTGTCCGAACCTTTATATGAAACAAATACATGGTTTTCTATGTGTATATTATAGTGTATATTTACATTATCGTGTGGATTAGGGGCTGTAGGTCCTAGGATAAAAAAGGAATATATCGCTGCAGGTAAAAAAGCATGAATCGGGCCGATGTTCTTTTATGACATAATCCCTATCGGCGTTCCGACCAGGTGCTCACTCTGTTTTCCGGGATAATATATTGAATATAGTCATTTGACACTTTACATCACAAACGGCAATGGCTATTTCGTTAAACCCTACATATTTGCAGAAACTTAAGGCAATAGAACAAAGTTGAGAGAGAGAGAGAGAGAGAGAGAGAGAGAGAGAGAGAGAGAGAGAGAGAGAGAGCATCGGGATTAAGAGAGACACATATATAACTAGTACATAAGTCTTACCGTATGTATTAAGGTTAGGGTAACTCAAAGTAAAACCATTTTTTCGATTTGTCTTTTTGTGAATATTCAAATATCATCATCGTCGTCGTCGTCGTCGTTGGGGCGACAATATGTACAGGGGCGTCAATATGTACAGTCAGTGAAAGTATATATTGTCGTCGGGTCGATATGTATCGTCACAAGCACTCAATAACAATCAGATATAACAATATTGGAGATGTTCATTTAGTTATTTAATATTTCCTTTATCCGTTCATGTCCTGGTACAGTTGTTATGTTGTTAAAGGTCTTTAAGCTAACCCGACATGTAGGATTATTGCCATTAAAATCTAACAAAAAGTGTGTGTGTGTGTGTGTGTGTGTGTGTGTGTGGTGTGTGTGAGAGAGAGAGAGAGAGAGAGAGAGATAGAGAGAGAGAGAGAGAGAGAGAGAAACGTATAAATACATATAATTAAGCAATTCATATGGTAGCCACATTGACCTGATTTCCAAATTACGGTATAGTTTCAACAGCTCACATTATCAATTAATGAGAATTGTCGCTTGCTTTTCGTTCGAAAGAAAACTGATAATCAATTTGTTACATCCCACAATTTTCCCAAACCTAATGAAAATGGCCTCGGTGGCTTAGTGGTCTGAAGCGTGAGCTTACAGATCACAGTGCCTCTCATCATCTAGGATCGAATCTCGCTCGATGTTAGATCCTAGAATGAGAAACTGACTCGCAGAAGGTTAGTGGGTTTTTTTGGGCACTCAGGTTTCCTACATCATCCAAGAAACTGTTTCGACATAAATGAAAAAAATCTTTATAAAGCACCATAAGTCTATTTCATTCCCAAATCCAACGCAGAAATGATTTGAAACGTTAAAAAATTCTGAATAAATGAGTCAATTTAAAAAAAAAAAAAAAAAAAAAAAAAAAAAAAAAAAAAAACTCATATAGATAAAGAGAAAATTGAACCGTGTTTATATTTTACTAATAATAAATGACATACACTGTACATGTGATTACTGACCTCATTTTGTTGTTGACTTCCTAGTCAAATTTCCAACGCCTATTTAAAAACAATGACTCTCATCTTCGGAAGTGCGTACGGTCATATACTTATCTTATAATCTTATACTTATACTTACATATACTTGTTAATACGCTGTCCAATAAATTTCCTTATATGGCATCCTTTATTCGTGTAAATTCGAGAACCATTCCCTGAATTACATTACATGTAATAATAAAACAAACATACCAGTCCTTATCCAAACCACAATCCAAAAACAAAGTAAAACCTTTGAAAGCTGACAAAATTAGTTATACGCGTAACCTAAATAAACAAGTTTCGTCATTATTCACTTTAAATCGTTTTTAGTGAAGATAAATCGGGAAGTTGTATGATCATCGCAATTTTGGTTTTTCGTGGGTAAGGTTAAAATTCCAATTCCGTTTAGTGATTTTTTTTAATTTTCAATAGTAGGACTTTAACTTCTTCCATAAATCAAGAACTCATTGAAAGTATTTAACCAGGGTATTAGAATATTTCCCATACAGAATACCAAACACATTATGAACCTCCCACAATTTTACTCAACAACAAATTCCTTTTGGCACTTTTCCATTCAGCAGCGAACAGTAAGCGGACTTTGTTCGTCGAAGGAGCCAATACTTTGCAATTTGATAATAGGCTCCATCCAAAGTCAATACTTTGTGGTTTGTAGACAATACCATCCAACAGCAACCACTCTTTTTACGGTGTCACATGCACAATCACTTCACATAAAATTTTAAAATGGTTCTCTAAATTGTTTAAGCTAGTCTCATAGTGAATATCTCGGGTGTGATTTGACACGTGATAAAACCTAAAAGTCTCCCATCGATCAATTATAGATCTACCAAAAAAAAACCAAAAAATATACGAGAAATCGTAAAAAAGTAAGTAAAGGGGTAAAGAAATAGATAAATACTGTTGGCAACTTACAAACCTATACATTTAAAAAAAACAAAACAAATCAACAAGCGAATAAAACTTAAAAATGAAACCGGACATGGCAAACATTTAAAATTTTTTCTGATACAGAATGTTCAAAAAGTTTATCATAGATAAGGATTTTCTACATCCGGTAGAACCCGAGAACAAGGAACAAGTTGACAGTTAAAAAAATAACGACAACTGAGAGAAATTTATAAAATGGACAAATATTTCTGTCTGTAGTCATTTTTTAGGATACTTGATATTATGATTAGAAGTTTAATTATGAGGGTTTTGGATTTTGGAAGGGTTTTCTGGCTTACTCTACAACCGGTTGTAATATTTTTGTAACTCAATTACGAAAATTTGTTTCAATTAACAAATTTTAAAAAGATGCCAATGAACAGCAGTTGATTCAAAATAGTTACTTTTACTATGTGTATTAAACACAAACCTACCGGTATATGTCCAAATCAAAATTCCACAAGCAAAGTTAAAACTTGTACATGTGAACTTTTAGGAAAGTGAGGCCGGTATTTCTGAATGGTAAGCACCTACTCTCTAGGTAGCTACACACGCGATGTGCACGAGCTGCTATATCTACCTGGACAGAAAATGTTTTACCATTTCAAGTAATAAAAAAAGACATTTTGTACATTCGTTGTGTCATATATAATTTTCTTTAAGATAAGATTATGTGCCTATCCTTCTGAAATAAGAATTATCTTGTTATTTTTTAATCTTAAGTTTAAACAACATTTATAAGTTTTATTGTTTTTGTCAGCTAAAGCAAATAGAAACTTATTATTTAAAAAAAACTTATTTTTAGCAGAACCATGTTTCTTTAGCAGTAAATTTCTCACACAATTTTTTTTGGAGAAATATATAAGTCCGAGTATATTTTTTTTTTCATCTGTGAAAAAATATTTATTGTAAAGCAATATCGCGTATTATTTTTAAGCAAATTGATTAAAAGACCAGTAACCAATATTTGGAAAATATTTTAAGCCGCCTCTGTTGCATTAACCGGACACTTAAGCATTATAAATATATATATATATGAAAATATACTTAATCTTAATAAATATGTTTTGTAGGATGTTCAATTAAGTTTCATAACGCTTATATATATATATATATATATATATATATATATATATATATATATATATATATATATATATATATATATATATATATATAGTGCAACTTTCGAATACCGGCCCTTCTAAAAACCGATCACCTCCACAAACCGAACACGTGAGACTTGTCCCGAATTTATACTTCTTTGTTTATATTAAAATTAACTTCCATAAACAGGTCCCTCTGAATTCCGAAAACCGACCTTTTTTAAGTGCAGAAATCACGTTACATCTTAATAATTTACTTCCAAAAACCTACCATACAGTGTCGCATCACTGAACTTTAACGGTCAAGTGATTTTTCTGCATGCTAATCCGATTACCTAAATAATAACGTGTCGGAATGTTCACATCATTGTACTGGAGACCGGACTATATATATATGTTTTGCTCTATTTGAGATAAGCTCTTGATTTTCATCCTTTTACATTTTTATGTGGCTCCCTCCATTCGAGCTTGTTAACGTTCTTAACTTTAAAGCATGCTTCTGTTATGCTGTGTTAAGATACGCTTTCAGTATTGTCTATTAATGTGGTGTTACTGTCCTCAGTCCGTTTTAACTTTTGGAATTAACTAAAATTGATATTCATTATGTCAGTTTAGAAATAGCATTCCATAGATGCTCCATAAACAACAAAATGAAAAAGACAAAATGCACAAGTAATGGACATTTCTTCTACTGGTTTTTTTTATACACCATTTGATACCTTTATGTGTTATTGAAAATACGTTTAATAACAAAGTCAAAGTTACAACATATAGAGTATATAATTTTTTCCAATATAAAGACAAAGTCAAGGGTTAGGACCTTGACCTTATGTTGATACAATATCATTTTTATAGCTAGGTTTTTTAAGGAATATTGTTATAACTGGGCTTTAAAGTTTCGCTTTTTTCCATTTAAACATTTTCGATAAAGTCATGGTCAAAAGACTCATGTAATTTTTCTTTTAATGTAGATTTAGCTTTTTTGTATGTCGAAGACTTAAGCTTTACTATATTTATGTAACCAAGGACAAAGGGCCGGGTACTGATAAACTTTAAATTGTATTAAATATTGAAGATATTGAAAGAAGTTTTTTTTTAATGTTTTTAAGATTTGAGCATCAAATGAAATGAAAACCAAACTTGTGACCTTTTTTACATGCTATTTAAGCTATTAACAGACATATCAATATTTACATTAAATTTTGATTTATTGGAATTGTTTTATGAAGCTAGGGTTAAAGTCAGTGTCATTATGTTATATATCAATTGAAATAAAAAAAATAAAGATGAGTGTATGTTGTAATTGTCATTCATATGCCAAGTGAGCATTAAGGACCATGTGCCTATTGTTTATTTTTCAATGTCTTATAAGAGGAAGATCTCCCTCCTTCAATTACTATTTGTCATTCTATAAGAGATTTAGGAAGATGCTCCATCTTGAGTGAAGTAGGTGGTATTATTTGTAAGTACTTTTAATTGCTACAGAACATGTAAGTCGCAAATAACCAGTCTTCTTGTAAAACGTTAAACGCAAACCAAATGAATCACGTCACGTATGCTAGTAAACAAACATGAGAATTGCGGAACAACGGCTTTGGTTGTAAATAATACACGGATTTATGAAAACATCTTGTAAAGAATGTTGCAAAACTTGGCAAAAACTATATAAAAAGAAAAATAAATAATAATAAATACTCCAAAATCAGATAGAAAATGAAATTTAAATTAAATTTTATGTCTTTACATTATGTTGTCTAACTGGAACTCTACCTGAATACCTGAATTATATCTTTATAATTTTTTTCTTGTTTGTTTGTTTGTTCTTTAAAATGCACTTTATAAAAGGATTTTCATGTTTTAATGAACTGATCTTGTTTATATTTACAAAGAAAAAAAGTAGAAGATTTATTATTTTCCTTTTATAGCGTAAACTTAATATAAGGGCAGTCAGATTATGATTACCGTGCAATGAGAACCGACAAATTGTAATACAAAATAGCCTATTGTTTACCTTTTTTCTCTTAGCAAGTGGCTCATCTGCCTATCATCTGAAAGCATATTATCCAACCTTATTTTTGAACAATCATACCACAAGCAACAACTTAATGTTTGTTATTATTCAACCAGTATATCGTTTTCAACGCTTAACTTTTAGGAAATATCAAGTTTGTTGAGAACTTCACTTATCAAATGACAAATAAAAAATTTCATTCTATGATTGATTGGTCACACACAACATATTTATAATTTGGAAATGGATACCTTTGCAATATTTTGTACACATTGGAATAGGATTGCTCGTCTTTTGTAGGATTCATTTGGACTTTTCTGTTAAAACATTACAAAAACGACATTCTATCAGCTGTTATAAATATTCATATTAAAATAAACTTAACTGTTAAAACCCTTCTCTCTTTCACCATAAAATCTTCCCTTTGGCTGACGCTTATGTACAACAGCTTGCAATGATCTATTTCAAACAACACCACTTAAGGCAATGCATTAGAATATTAGTTCAGCGACTCACCTTACTTTGTAAAACTTATTTATTCGAAAGTGGTTAAGTTTGTTATTCTGACACAAAAAACGGGACAGTAGTTTTGATTGAATGAATAATAATCAGTTTAACTTCCATGAAAATTTGACGTCACTGGTTGACGATCCCATATCAGACAAACCAGAAGTAAGCACTTGAAAACGTACTATATATATAAATATGGTACATTTAAATCAACTCAATTCATAAGAAGCATGTAGGCCTTCATAAACATTTCATTCATACTTATTAGCTTACTGTGGAACTTTTCCTTTGTTAGCATAACAAACAAATCATCATTCTCAATTTATTCTACACTTGGATATTCACATTAAAATGGCCAATTCCAGCGGATTACAATGTTTCTCCTGGATCAAAGATATGGACAGAGGAAACGAAAACAACATTGGAGGACTTAAATGATCTGTTTACAAAAAGAAATTTAGGAGGAATTGTTTTATAAGTCTACAGATGATAGTCGGATGCATTGGAAACTTCTTGGTGATTTGGATATATTCTCGGAAATTTAAAGCAACAAATTTTAGAACATACACACTTTGGCTAGCTTCAATGGATGTCACGAACTGCTGTATTGGAATGCCGTTTTTATTGTTATACCACACCCACTATCTGACATTTCCGAGTATAGCTGTATGTAAACTTGGAGGTTTACAATGGTTTTTACTGCGAATACTTCTTCCTTTATTCTTGTCGTCATCGCATTAGGACAGGTATATATCATGTCTGTAGACCATGTAACATAAGAATTTCAAAAATACAAAGAAGGTTGCTTATAGCTACAGCAGTTTTTCTGTCACTCGGAATATCATGGCCGGCTTTGGTTCTATTTGGAAACCATTCCGTTAAAACATTGCCTTACAATATAGTAGGAACAAGATGCTGGGAGGACGACAATTTTTCCTAAAAACAACTATATAAGTGACTTTTACATCGTTCAGTCTGCTAGTTAGCTTTGCAATAACAGTCATTCTTTTCTTGCGTACAGTTTGATTGTACGGTTTATCTACAAACACAAGATCGTGGACAAGATTGCTCATACCAAGAAAACAACTCTCATACTTCTTGCCGTTACTGCTGCATATGTACTTAGCGCGCTTCCTCATAATATTTTTCTTGTCATTTTATTCAAGATTCCTTTGTTTCATTGTAACATGACATTTGCCGAAGGACTAGTTTTTTACATCTTTGTATGGTCAATCCTCATCAACAATTCGGTAAACCCGTTTATTTATGGTTTTTCCGATCGAGAATTTAGAAAAGAATTGAAAAAGACATTTAAAGTTTGCTTTGCTAGAGTCGTCGATGAAGAAGAAAAGTCATCGAAGGAATATGCTATGTCTTCAAGTTCTAATTGGACTTAATTGCAAGTATAAATATTCAATGGACGATCTCATTGATTAGATTTAGGTACATTTAAATGATATTTTGAGAGATGATGTTTTAATTTCATGGCATAAAACAAGTATATGCATGTCATAGGATATTTACTAGTTATGATACAGTTATTGGCTTCTATAATTCATACATTCTAAACATGCTTTTCATTTTACTCGTTTAAGAAATTTGAATGTTTTGAAAAATATCGGAAAATCACATGTACAAAAATTGATATCAAAGTTTACAATAAACGTAGATATTGTATAGAAGAATAAAATCATTTTGACTATGGCTTGTTTATAATACATACACAAAAAGTAACCTCTGTTTTTTTATTCTTTATAACGGTTTTATCATAAAGACTGAAAAAAAAGTTCGTAACTGAACTTTGCAACGTCCAACGCCACCAAAATACAAAGCAATGCAAGCTATATTAAACAGCAAAACTAAGTTATGAATAATGAAAAAGACATTAGTACCAATGATTTTAACACAGTACTACCTAAGCACTCGAACTATAACATTCATTTTACAACTAGTGTTACCAAAATATGCGTATTTTAAACTTAAATATAGGATTTAAGTTACCAAATAGCGTAAACATTACCTTTGTTTATATGTATATATTATCCATAAAAATGAAAGGAAGCATACAATGTATAACATTATTTTTTTTATAACTGAAGAGGAGGAAAATGCATGAAAGATAAGACAAATTTGTTGAATACTATCGACTAATACAGAAGATGTCGGTGGCCGAGAGATCTAAAACGCGCGCTTACATATCACAGAGCCCTTCATTGCTTGAATTGAAACAGGCAATTCTTAGTGTGAA